>JAESUZ010004832.1:1200000-1543751 GCA_017311185.1 Proteles cristata cristata
GCAAGGCACATGAGAGCGAGGGTGTCTAGGGCTAAAGCGAGACCTGCCTGGTTGAAAGTTAATGCAGCCTCTTCCGAGACCGTACTAAAGAAGGCGTTTGAAAAATGAAGGCGTCTAGCAGGTTATGGCTGGGAAGGAAAAAGAATGCCTGCAGAATGAACGTGCTGATGCGTGGCACTAGGAGTCTGTGGTGTATTCCCTGCGGATTATTTAGACGACACAGAAATCCACACACCCAGCAAACACCATCATCCAAACCCTTGGCCATCGCCATAACTGCGCAAAGTGCTCTTGGAGTTACAGGTCGATTTCATACTTGAACACCCCGAAAATAAGAGGATCAGGTCTCCGAGCTCTACCGGTATGCGCCCCTTGCCGAATTCTAACTCTCAACAAATCACAGTCACACAAGAACCCCAACAGCTTGCTGGGGGAGGGAGGTAGAGTTGGAGGGGAAGGAAGAACACTGAAAAGTAAAAAGACACCATCCGGTAACACAAAATCACACAATGCTATAAACGACACAAAAGAATTCCTGCACAAAACTACCATTCATTAATTAATAAGAACGCTTATTAGAGCTAAAGCATCTGTTTGGGAATCCCGATTTTCCAGGCTCACTGCGAAACCTAATTGCCCGGAAGAAGTTGCACTTTTTCGCCACAGGAACAGCCGAGAGCCAGAGATGGAGATTTCAGACCGGCGCTGCCACATTTTTCTGATCCTTTAGCCCAAGCGAAACGAAACAGAGATGGCTCTTTACTACCATCGAGTTACCTTCACAAGAAAGGGAAAGGTAGTTGGAGCTTTACGTTCGTCTTTTCCATAGTCGGCCCTCCCTAACCCTGTCCCCAAAGGCTTTTGGCAATTAGGGGAATAGGGGCCGGTTCCTTTAGAAACAAAAACGCCTCCCTCCAGCCCTGCCTTTCAATCCAGTCCACCCAAGCTAGCATTTGGAGATTAGAGAATGGGCTGGAATGGGTGGTAAGTGAAGACTGGGAGCTCACGCCCACGTCCCAGGCGCGCGCGGCCAGGTCCAAGTTCGCGGTCCGCGCGGACACCAGCAGGGACCGCGCGCCTTGCCGGGTGTCCGGACTAGAGGGCGCTGCGCCACTGCGGATCACGCGGCCCCCGCTGCGCCCTCCCTGGGCACCATTTCTATAATAAGTTACATTCAAAATAATGCACAAACAGCACCGCTTTTCAAGTTCTTTTGAACACTGCTTTCTGCGTATTTTATGAATTCCAAAACCCGTGCAGACTGAGCTTTCCTTTCCGAGGCATGTACAACCAGAGGGGTGTGCAGCTCGCCAATAACAGAGCCTGGAGGATGCACACGCTTCCCTGCACTAGCTCAGAGCCAAACACCCCCACGTAATTTCATTTACGTTTAAACTTAAATACAAAAGGCTTGCGCTGAACAAAGAACTCACCAGTCCAGCCGACTCCTTGGGTGCTGGCTTTAAAGTCCTCGGCAGCTTCGTGATCCCCACGCAATTTGGGTATTTGTTAAAAAGCTGTAGGTGAAGTACCAACTTTGACTCCCTCGGATCTTCAGCATGTCCCCACCGAGAGTGCGATCCGCCGGCGCTGCCTGGACCCAGGTGACCACATGTCCGGAGGCTCCCGTCCTGGGTGGAAAGTTGGGCACCGAAAGGAGGTGAAATGAGAGTGCGCGAGGGCTGCCGAGAGGGCCGAGGAGAAGCCAAGTTTGTCAGGACATGTCCAGGCAGCGAGCCGCCGAGTTTAGGAGTTGCGGCCGGGAACTGCGGCGGATCGCTGCCTCTTTCCCCGCTCCCTCCCTCTTGGAGGAGGTGGGGGAGGGGAGGTGACGTCAGCGCCCCGCCTCGCCCCCCGCCCCGCCGCGCGGCTGGGATTCTCCTGCGGGGTCCGCCTCCTGGACGGGAGCACCCGGCGAGCTCAGCGCCGGAGCGGTCTCCGCGGCCGCTGCGCTCTCTGCCCGGCGGCCTGGGTCCCTCTCCGCCGGGCGGCGGGTCCCCGGCTCTGCCGAGCGCCGGCGTTCGTTCCTCGCACTCAGCACCGGAGCGGCCCCGGAGCCCCGCGGCGTGCACCCCTCTGCGTTTCCTTTTTGCAAGCCCCCTCCCGCAGCGTTTCCCACGCGTCGAACTGCAGGTGATGCTCTCCCTCTTCTGCAGCTGAAACTCGTCGCGACGCGTCGCTTGCCGGGTTTTTGCAGGGCGGAAGCAAGAGCCGTCTTCTGCAGACTGGCCTGGACGACTTGTACTTTGTAGCCCTCCAACTTCTGGATGTGATGTGTTTTCGGTAGTTCTTGTCCTCTAGCGCTGTTTGTGGTCTTTGTGTTGAAAATCACAGAGCCATATTTTAATTTTCAAATCCTTTGCAAAAGCGCCTACGTTTTTACACGGTACTCCGAAGCGTATAAGGTTCCGAGGGGTGTGGGGAAGAGATGGAGGAGGAGCCAATTTTTAATGTTTCTTACAAATCGTCCTCAGGGATCGGGGCCAATACACAAATCAGTCGTCTACCCGTAGTGTAGACTAAGATAAATGCAAACACTATTGATATTTAATTTATAAATGAATGTGTTGTTTTTACGTAAGCGTCCGGACTCCTGGAAAATATCTACTGTGGAATGTGTGTTGGTTGTATGGTGGTTTTTTTTCCCCCTCTAATGCCGCTGATGTACCAGAATAAAATCTGTCCTGAACAGCGTGAAATTCCCAGGGAGCCATTTCTGGGAGTTGACACTGTCCACAGAAGGTTGTCGTTAAAATTCAGAGGACCCTGAAAATGAAAAGGGCGAGGACGCTGGGAACCGGATCTGGATCTATCAGTACATTTGCAGCCATTGATGTAAATCTGCTTTTAGCTCGTCTTTCTCTTTGAAAGGTAAAGAGCAAAACCCTGAGGACATTGGAATCCAGGCTAGGAGTTAAACAGGACAGAAGGAAGATTAAATGTTATAGTATTATATGCTTAGCCTTGAGGAAGTCCTGTAACTTCTCAAAATTTCAGTTTCCTCATCTGTGATAAGGGGATAATGTCTGTTTCCAGCGGAAAACTGTATTGGTGTATATCAAAAAATATTTACTGAATGCCATTTGTGTGCCAGGGAGGTAACATTCATTCCTGCAGGCCCCACTTTCACTGAGCATCATATAAAGTGTCTAGCAAGCACACAGTAGTAAATCAATAGCAGCTTTCTTACCCTGATTTTGCAGTGTGTCAGCTTTCACATCTCCAAAGTTAGGAAGAGATAAAGGGAGGTTATCACAAATGATTAAAGATACATTTTGATTTAGAAGGGAGGAGAGGGCAGTGGGAAGCTAGGAGACAGAATTTTGGGAAAGGACCTTAGGGCCTCCTCAGACCAGAGGGCAGCTGGAAGGTGCCAGATTCCTGAGGAGGGAGGAGACAATCAAAAGAAAGCCTGGCTTGGGAGGCCAGCCTGTCTCTGCAGAGGACAGACCTCATGCCTCACTATTTCAAGTACGCAGGCTCACTCCTTTTATGTCAATAGTTGAAATTAGAAATTGACCACATATTACAAGTTCTTATAAATGACCCACATCAATTCTTCGCAGCTGCTGCTTTGCAAGTCAGTTCGGTGTGCTCTACAAGTGTTTAGAGTTATTCTGTAAATCAAACTATTGCCATTTGAAAAAAAGAAAAAGTCATAAACAAAAGAAACATCTACAATTGATGGTACTAATCAAAATAGCTATTTTTAAAAACATAGGGCAAGGCTGGGGCGCCTGGCTGGCTCAGTCCGTAGAGCCTGTGACTCTTGATCTAAGGTTTGTGAGTTTGAGCCCTATGTTGGGTACAGAGATTACTCAAAAAAAAAAAAAAGGAAAGAAAGAAAAGTAAAGAAAACCTTAAAAGATATTAACAAAGAAAGTGGAGAGAAAACTTTTAACAACCTCCAGACCTGTATAGTCCAATACCATCAGTAGACACTAGCCACAAGTGGCTGTTTCAACTTATTTACAATTCAGTTATTTTGATCTCACTGGCTACAATTCAAGTACACAATATCAGCTTGTGACTACCGGCTACCTGTTGTTCAGGGCCAGTTAAAGAATATTTTCATCATGACAGGGAATTCGATTGGACAGCATTGTTACAGACTTTGCTATCGTTTTTGGAAAGTGACATCAAGTATTAGAGTTTTTCATGCCCCCAATATTGAATCATTTGCGAAGTAAAACAAAAACAACACCACCACCAGAATCACAGAAGATTCACTCATTCCACAAATATTTATCAACTGCCAGTAAAATGCTATGTGACATTATAAAGGACTCAAATTTTAATAAGTTTTATGTTTGATGGTTAAGTAATATTAACATGGCCTAGCATAGGCTTGTAATTGTTTTCTTTCATTGCTGAATACTAAAACCAGGGAAAAAACCACTAAGTTTAAAGCAGAAAAGAATTCTAAGACATGTGTAGGCCTAGGCCTAAGATTAAGTATTTCTAAGTAGTCTGACTGGCTTCGGGTATCCCACCCTCTGTGAAGGTTGTCACTGCTTTCTCACTGTCTGCACTCTTTTTCTGCCTACACTTCCTGGAGGTAACACCCTCTTCCGCCCTCTCCACTTCCCCAGCTTTAGAATTATTTTACTCTTTGCATTCAAATACAGCTCTCCTCCGGGATCTGCTTGCACTCTCCAAGGGGGCCATTAGAGCAGACAACTACTCAATCTGATAAGATTCAGTCGTGGGTAACTGTGGGTATGAATATGTTAATATTCCTAGTCCTTTCCAAGGGCATTCTAACAAGGGCTTTCTTACAGCTAAATCTTAATGATGAAATTTTATTCTGATGGTGAAATTCCAGATGCTATGGCCAGTTGGGCAAATATTTGGCGGTATTACAATTTACCTACTGGAAGGCTATTTAAAAAAAAAAAAAGGATACCTTCATTTTAGGGATAAATATATAGTACAATAGGCTGGTTGTAGATATTCTGTCATTACAAATATGAGATCAACACCCCCAAGTAGTTTGGAAACAGATCTTGCAGGATAAATGTAATTCTTAAGATGTTTTCTCAGCTCGCAGGATAAATGTAACTCTTCAGATGTTTTCTCAGCTCGCCGACTGAAGGATCTCAAGTCTACCTTTTTGACCAGTAAGCCATGAATCATTCAGAAACTGTTAAAGCCCTATCTCAGTAAGGTAGTAGAAAGAACATTACACTCAAGGTCAGTAGATATGGTTTGAGTCTTGTTTTTGCTACATAAAATCTAATGTATTTGCTTATATTACTGAATTTGGGGAGTCTTACTTTCCTTAAAAAGGAATCTCTAACGAAACAAACAAAAACCTGCCCTCGCTGTTGGGAGATACCAATAAACAATTTGATAATTACTACATCATTATCCTCCTCAATTTGCCCACTATTTCTCACTCTACCACTGCATCCCAGCTAGGAGGCTCTGTAGAACCAATAATAAAAAGCAACCTTGATGTGATACCAATTACGCCCCAGACTCTGCTCCCACCTCTTCATACACATCATTTCACGTAATTCTTACAAATCTTATAAGGTATTAGCAATTAATACCCTGCCACCTTGTTCCAGAGGAAAAACTAAAGTTTAGGTAGATTAGGTAACACTCTTAACAATATAATGCGCTAACTCCTCTACCCTGTACCTCATGTGAACCCTTTATGACCAAAGTGGCTGTTGTCAGCAATGTTTGGGTTCAAGAAGCATCCTGCGAGAACAAAAATCTAACAAATGATGGCTGGAGGAAGACGCTCCTTTGTGGCAGCTGCATTGAGGATGGAGACGGATTTGTTTAAAAGCGGGTCCTTTAATCACAGAATGAGAACATCACTGATTGTGTTTAGGAATATATATGTGTAATACACCCATTATTTGTTTGGCTTTCCTATTTTTCTAGGCAGATATACATACTCTTAAACTCATTTTGATTCAACATCATTGTCTGACTTTTCCCTTGTTTAATCTGAACAGCAGAAAAACATGCACACCAATTGTTCTCGGTGAATTCTGACATGGACCATCTCACAGGATTCCATGATCAGTGTTTCAATTTACACTTCACTTTTCCTTTTCCTGGTCCGCAACCGCTAGTGTTGCTATCTCTCTCCAATTCTCCTTTCTTTCTTTTATACTTTCCCATATGACTATGTGGGAAATTCTCTCTACCAATACTTTTTGACTACTAAGATCTCATCCCTTTTCTTGGTAGAATTGTTTCGGTCATAAAAGCTAATATGATATAGAGATTAAAAGGATCCCGTTTGGGAAATGAGAATTGTAATAGTCCCCCAAAGACCTTTCTCTAAGAGATGATCTATCTAAGTCCAAAGGATAATTCTGCATCCTTTGTCACGAGCATATGGACCAACTAGAGCCAATGAGATGTCAGAGAAAGTCTGGAAAAAGAAAATGTTCTCCCCCCTAAGAGAGATCCATAAGAGACATTACGTCTCTCTGTGGACATTGTCAGATTAGGATTTCATGCCTGGGACTATTACAGTTTTCTTACTTGCTGAGGATGAGGCCTAAACCAGGAAAAGCAGATAAGGATTCTCAGTGACACTGAATCAACTGTCTTTGAAGACCTTCTTAACTCCAGATTTCTTTTCATAGGAGATCATAAATTTCCATCTTATTTAAACTGGATTGAGTCAGATTTGGGGTGCTTGAACTGACATCATCTCCTACAGCTAGGTAGTATTTTTTCAAATATAGTGGAAATTATTTGAAAGAAAAAATAAATAATGTACCTTCTCAACTCATGGGTCAATAGGAATTGAGCCTGACTCTAAAAACAAGATAGAATGACCCTTATAACTTTTCCTTAATGGTTAGAAGGAAGTTTTTAGATACACAGTGATTCAGTCATACACACTGCCAATTTTCCTACCATAATGAAGATGAAAATAAGGATAGGAAATTTTATTTGTTCAACTAAAAAATTTTCTTTCATTCCTACTCTTCTCTCCTCTAAGTGCCGAAACCTTTTTAGCATATTTCCCAATATCTTTGTAAGGAATTCCCAGAAGTACTTTCTTAGAATCTGGAGTGATTGTTAACCAAATCGTGCTTCCAAATAATTACCAGAGGATAAAGCAGTCAGCTGAGTGCCCACTGGCAGTAGATGCATGACATTTAGAATTTGTATCTATTTGTTCTTCGGATTCTCAACATCTCATGCCAAGCCAAAAAGTGAAATCAGTTTCTATTCACCATGGCCTGCTTTGTCCACACTCTGCCCTTTATTGAAATAGAATCATTAAAAAACAAAAAACAGAATAAATTTTCCGATTAAGATGTGCAATGGTTGAAGATAAGGTTATCTTTAAGTCCGCTTTATTGTTTTGTGGGTTTAAGAAGGAAGAGAGTCTACCTCTGCCCCTTTTCTAAGCAACAGTGAGTAAAAAGCCTCTTCTCCTCTGTGGGCAGATGTATGAGAGACAAAGAACAAAGCAATCTTTGTAGAGTAAGGTAGGGGAGAGGGGATTCTGGCCAAACTGACCCGACAGGATTCTTGCTGAAGGCAGCCAAGGTGATCCAATATTTCCCGGGAGATGGCAGGGATGAGGACCTTTAATCAAATAGCCAGAGGGGGCGGATTAGGATTTAGCCACCTCTATGGGATTCTTGCTACAACTGGGTGATTCCGGCCTAACAAGGACAGACACCAAGGTCAAGGCCTAGAGTTTGGTCCAGGGGAGAGTGTTGGTAGTAGCAGGCACCTTCTTTTGCTTCTACTCCTCTGTAACTGTTTTTCCTGAAAAAGAAAAGAAAAAGAGAGGAACAACTGTTATTAATCAAGCTTCTAAGACCTTCTGAATCTTGGCTGTAATGTTTACAGGTTAACATTATTAGTCTGTGTCCTTGGTTTATTTAAAAAAAAGCCAAACTGTTTAAAGGGATTGAGGCAGGATCTAAATGGGTGAAGGCAGAGTGTGTAGAAGAGAGTGAAAGGAGTTTAAAGTCTGAGAATTTAAGTGAGAGTTTAGCCTCTAACATTGACTGGCAAGTTACTGAGCTTTTTAGATAGTGATGTGATTCGCTGGACTCTAAGATGGGCCCCCAGGGAGCCTCCCTTCTGATGTTCATACCTTTGTGTAAACTCCTCCCACATCTTACCAACCAGGGTCTGTGACAGTAGACGAAGCCCACAGGGATGATATGTCACTTCTCAAGATTAAGTTATAAAAGACACCAAGCACGTGCGCCCGCTCTCTCTCTTTTTTATTATTTGCTCTGGGACAAGCCAAAGACCCCCATACTGAAGAACTGAAGGCTTCTTCCAACAACCACAGTTCCAACCAACTTGGAACCAACCAATTTGAAACTCCAAGACTGAAGTGACCCCTTCAGCCCCAGTCAAGCCTTCAGATGCATGCAGCCCCTGGAGACAGCTTGACTGCAAACTCATAAAGGCCAGATCACCCAGCTAAGCTGCTCCCAGATTTCTGTGACATAATAAACAATTTGCTATTTTAAACTGCTAAATTTTAGGGGGAATTCGTTGCTCAGCAATGGATAAAAAAATTGGAATAAAGGCTTCCTTCCGATAACATACTGAGGACTCAGTATAAGCATGGATTAGAAAATATTTGGTAAACCTGAAAATATTACATGAATGTTACAACCATACAAATGGATTGAGAGATAATATCTAGAACACCACTATCCAAAAGAGCTTTGTGTGCGGATGAAAATGTTTAATCTATGTTGTCCTGAACACTTAGTTGACATGTAGTGAGTGCAAAATGAGGGAATGAATTTTTTATTTGATTTTGAATCACTTAAATTTAAACAGTCATAAGAGGCTATGGCTACCATTTTGGACACAGCAGGGCTAAAGGTTTCTAGTCTAACAAATGACTTTTCCAAAACAGAGTCAAAAAGAACACAGTATATAAAAGTCATGATCATGCCATCTTCACCAATTATGAATTTCTAAAAGAGGATTTGTGTTTTTTGTGAAGTTCAGAAATTACAGATTGAGTTTAAGTAATTATTTCTTTCATTGTGCCAAAAAGAATCATGCATTTTATAAAACTGAGTTTCTTAAGACCTCAAATAGATTTCCTTTTGTGTGTATGTATGCAATTTATTAAACATGAAATTATGGATTCAATTGACTGTCTCACACAATGGCTAATTTGCATGATTGATTGAATGCGCATGCAATGAACCAAGTGTGCCCACAATTACCTTACCCACACACGGCACTGCTGACTCATCCACCTGATGGGCAAGAGAGAGAGTTCTTGGCACCACTTTATTTAGTGATGTCATTTGGTAAATATGCTACTCCAAATGCCAACGCAACTACTCTACGTTACTTGTAATGGTAGTTAAGCTTAACTAGGGACAGACTTAACTATATATGAGATCGGGTTAGTTAAGGCTTGTAGGATGCCATGCATGTCGTACTGTTAGTAGAGCATAGACATTCACCTCAATTTTCTGATTCTTTCTAAATGATACATGTTGAATTGTGCTCTGTAGTAAAGCTGATATCACTTAAATGTTGACTGTATCCTTAACATAAAATGCTTTTGTCATTCACATCATGCCTTATAGCCTCAAGCTTACAGTCACATAACTGTAAGATATTCACTATTGCTCCTGACACTGAGACAGGGTGAAGGGAAATGGTCATCCCCGTCCATGGAGTAAAGTACAATTAGACTCTTATATTGTGCACAAAATGTTCTATTGTTGAATTAAAGACCTAAGGCTCTAAGTCCAATTGTTAAACTATTTAGAAGAAAATATAAGAAAATAATTTATTTGGGGCTATGGAAGGATTTACTAGATAAGACATACAACAGTCTAATCATGAAAGAAAAGATTGGACAATTCAATAACATAAAAAATCAAGAACCTCTGTTTATCAAAAGACATCATTTTAAAAAGTGAAAATGTGGGGAGCCTAGGTGGCTCAGTAGGTTAAGAGTTTGAATCTTGACTTCGGCTCAGGACATGATTTTACCATACATGGGCTTGAGCCCCACATCGTGCTGACAAGTGTGAAGGCTGCTGATTTCTCTCTCTCTCTCTCTCTCTCCCTCTCTCTAGCCCTCTCCAGCTTACGTGTTTGCTCTCTCTCTTTCTCTCTCTCTCAAAATAAATAAATAGAGAACATGCAGGCCAAGGATTGGGAGAATGCTCATATAACAAATGCAATTGACAAAAAAAATTATAATATCTTTAACACAAAGAAGTCCTGCATATCAAAAAGAAAAAGTCTCAATAGAAAACCAGGAAAGATTCAATAGAATAATGGGGAAAATCACAAACCTGTAACTTGGAAGAGGAAATGAGTAGTGATTGTACATATCATGGGGTAAATTGTGGCCCCTGAAATGTGCATCCGTGACCTAATCCCTAAAACCTGTGATTGGAAAAGGGGTCTTTGCAGATGTAATTAAATTAAGAATCTGGATCATTTCAATCATCCTTAATTATTCGAGTGAGCCTATTTCCAAAGGCAAGTGGGTTTAGAAGACACTGAGGTGAGAGACACACAGACCTGTGAGGAAGGCAAAAGCATGAATTGGGACTTTGCAGCCACAAGCCAAGGAATGCCTGGTGCTGCCAGAACCTGGGAGATGCAGAGAAGGATTCTTCCTGAGAGCCATCAGAAGGAGCACAACTATACTAACCCCTTGATTTTGGACTTCTGGCCTCCAGAACTGTGGGAGAATACATTTTTGTTGTTTTAAGCCACCCAGTGTGGGGTCATTTGCAAAGGCAGCCCCAGGAATGAATGCAGTGCATAAGAAGAGAAGCTTTCATTAGTTATTAGAGAAACGAAAGTGAAGTCGTCAATGTAATACTCTTATATACAAACCACACTGGCAAAAATTAAGATGTCTGATCATATCAGAGGTGGTGAAGATATGGCTCAACTTGAACTCTTACACTGCACTGGTTGGACTGTTAACTGGCGCAAGTATGTTGGAGAACAATTGTGAAGATGAATCTGCATATCGCCCCCTAATCCAGCAATTCTCCACCAGGTTGAATACACACAAGAGGCACATACCCACGTGATATGTATAAGAAAATTTTTAGCAGCCTTTTTTTAGGATTTTATTTTTAAGAAATCTCTACGTCCCACATGGGGCTTGAACTCACGACTCTGAGATCAAGAGTCACATGATTCACTGACTGAGCTAGTCAGGTGCCCTGAAATTTTATAGCAGTTTTGTTCATAATAACCAAAAATGGGAAATACGCACAAGGAGAGAATTAAAAAATAAATCCCACCATTTTCACATTGCGACATTTTCACAGGGAAAATGAACGTACTCTTGTTTCATGTAACAGTAAGAATGAGTTTTAGGAATAGAATACGGAGTAAGAAATAGAAATTCTAGAAAATGTGTTCAAAAGTCGGCAAAGCAAAACAATACGTTGTGTAGGAAAATATGCATAAGGTATAATAAGCATATTTGTTTTTAAAAAGGATCATGGCTACTTGAGGAGAGAAGGCCAGTGGACAGGATAGGGAGATATACTCCGGCATAGGGATATTCCAGTTCTGAGACGAAGAATGGGTTCCTGGTCGATTGTATTCATCCTGTGCCTATTAACTTAAAAATATTTTATGTAAGTTCTTCTTTTAATATGTTACTATTAAAAATATGTAATGCCAAAATAATTCAACAAGAAAGGGAGAATGTTGTAACGAGGGCGATCCAAAGCTATCGATGTGTCCATTGAATACCTTTTGACAGGTATTTGGAGAAATGGAGGGTAGCAAGAATGGATATAACCTCAGATTCAGGAACGGAAAGAAATAAAATAACCCCGTACCCTGTGTTGAAGTGAGAATAGCTGGTGAGGTAGTTGGTAGAGAAATGGGCCAGAGTTCAGAGTAAGGGAGATCGGACTGCCTCGATAAAAGTCTGTCGCATCACAGAAAGCTTTCCTAGACACCTAAAATCCTAAGAGTAATACTTGGAATAAAGATAAACTAGTGGGATCAAGAGGTCAAAGCTAACAGGTGCTCTTCGGAGAATACAGCTAGGACACCTACTCGGGCCTCTCGGCCAGGGTACAGATAGATATAACCTCGTAACTCGGCCTTAAGTCAGCTGTTTTAATTGAGTGTGTGTGGAGATGGGCAGAGTTCAGGAGGTTTATTTGCCTGTATGCTTAGGTCTTCGGTACAAAACCCCAGAGCCTGACAAGGTTAGCACATTCACTTACTGGCTGTAGGGAATTACCCTATTTGAAGTGTGCCATCTGTTTCCAGTTGGGACCCTAACTGATACAAGCAGGCCTATTAATTATCTCTCTTGAACCAGCTGTTGGCAACCCTGGGCGTGGTTTCCTGGCAGCTATTACTGTACACTATCAGCCTATATTCTTTGCAAACAAAGGTGTCAGTAGAGAGCAGTGATTCTCAAAGTGTGGTCTCACACCGGCAGCACCAGCATTACCTGGGAACTCATTAGAAATGCAAAGTCTGGCTGCGCCCAAGACCTACTGAATCCAAAACTCGTGCAATGGGCTAAGCAATCTGCTTTAATAAACCGTTCAAATGATTCCAGCATGAGAACCATTAGACGACTGGAATCACAATGGATAGTGCAGCATCCTGAGGCAAAGAGCAGCTGAACTTTTGTTTTTTTTTTTACTAAAAAACTGTATATTGTGTACAGCGTGATGCTTTGCTATACATACGCATAGTAAAATTAGTACTAGAGTCAAACTAATCAACAGAGTCATCTCCTCACGTAATTACCTTTTGTGTGTGTGGTAAGGGCACCTCCTGAGATCAACTGAGCAAATCTCCATCCTACGATACTATTAACTATAGTCATCATGATCTCTAGAATCTATCCACCCCACATAACAGAAACTGTACCCTTTGACCAGTATCTCTCCATTTTCCTCATCAACTCCCACCCCTCCTCCCCCGTAACCATCGTTCTACTCTCTGCTTTTATGATTTCTGCTTGTTCTAGAATCCACACGTAAGTGAAATCATGCTGTATTTTTCTTTCTGTGTCTGGCTTACTTCACTTAGTATAATGTCCTCCAGACTCATCCGTGTTGTTGCAAACGGCAGGATCTCCTTCTTTTTAAAGGCTGAATAACATTCCTTATACATATACCACCATTTCTTTATCCATTTTTCCACCCATGGAGACTGAAGTTGTTTCTATAACTTCGGTATTGCAAATAATGCTGCAAAAAAAAAAAAACAAACAAAGAAACAAAAAACATGGCAGAGCAGATATCCCTTTGAGGTATTGTTTTAATTTGCTTTGGCCATATGCCTAGAAGAGAGACTGTTGGATCATATGGTAGTTCTATTTTTAATTTTTTATGGAGGAAAACCTCTATACTGTTTTCCATACTGAATATACCAATTAACATTCCCACCAACAGTGCACAAGGATTCCTCCTTTTCCCCACATCCTTACCAGCAATTGTTATCTCTTGTCTTTTTGATAATGACCATCCTAATAAGTGTGAGTTGATATCTCACTGTGGTTTTGATTTGCATTCCCCTGGTGATGTTGACCATCTTTTCATGTGTCTGTTGGCCATGTGGATGTCTTCTTTGAAAAAATGTCTATCCATGTCTTCTGCTCATTTTTTAAACCACGTTATTATTATTACCATTGTTATCCTTGCCATTAAGTTGTATGAGTTCTTTATATGTTGTACACTAACCTCTTACCAGATACATAGCTGGAAAATATTTTCTCCCTTTCTGTAGGTTGTCTTTTCATTTTGTTTTTTGTTTTTTTCATGTGCAGCTGCTTTTTTGTATGCTCATTTATTTTAAGAGAGAGAGCAAATGAGAAGGGCAGGAGCAAAGAGAGAGATGGAGAGAGAGAAACCCAAGTAGACACTGCACTGTCAGCACAGAGCTCAACACGAGTGAGGCTCAAACTCTGTGATGATGCCCTGAACTAAAATCGAGAGTCAAATGCTTAATCGACTGAGCCACCCAGGTGCCCCGGAAGCTTTTTAAAAAAAAGTAATTTATTTATCTTGAGAGAGAGAGAAGGAGAGCACAGTGGGAGAGGGGCAAAGAGAGGGAGACAGACTCCTAAGCAGGCTCTGCATTGTCAGCGTAGAGCTCAACATGGGGCACAATCCCACAAACCATGAGATGACTACATGAGCTGAGACAGAGAATCCGTTGCTTCACTGAGAGAGCCGCTCAGGCGCCCTAGCTCCCATAAGCTTGTTAGTGTGGTCTAGCCTTTGTTTATTTTTGCTTTTGTTGCTTGTGCTTTTCATGTCATATCCAAAAAAATCATAACCAAGACCGATATCAAGAAGCGTTCCCCTGTGTTTTCTTCAAGGAATTTTACTCATTCCAGGTATTTTGTCTAAGTCTTCAACCCATTTTGAGTAGATGTTTGTTTATAGGATAAGGGTCCAATTTCATTCTTTTGCATGTAGATATCTAGTTTCCCCAGCACCATTTATTGAAGAGGCTCTCTTTAACCCACTGTGTATCTTAGGTGCCTGTGGTAGAAATTAGTTAACAGTGGGGCACCTGGCTGGCTCAGTTGGTGGAGTGTAGGACTCTTGATTGTAGGGTTGTGGGTTCAAGCCCCACATTGGGTGTTGTGATGACTTAAAAGTAAAATCTTGGAAAAAAAATTAACACTGTATGTTTGGATTTATTTCTGGGCTTTCTATTCTGTTCCATTAGTCTGTTTTTATGCCAGTATCAGTGTTTTAATTACTATTACTTTGAAATATAATATGGCCTAGGGAGAAAGGAAGAGAGAGGTTACTAGGAACCAGGAAGAAAAGAGTCAAGTTTGGCCACCATGAGAAAGAAGTGGCTTGTCACTGCAAGGAAGGCCCGTGACATACTCTGCAAGGCCATTCTGGGGCACGGAATTGAGTGCAAAAGGGTAGCAGGTGAAAGATATTAAGTACCTGCCAACTCACGTCTTTGATTTAGCAGCCCTAACTGCAAATGAAAGTTGACAATGAGATGATGGTTCCAGTCGTAGACAACACACATTCTGAGTTCTTGTCCCATTTTTCTGCCATCATGTTAGGAAATAACACAGCCTGAGTCCGACTGACAGATTTGTGAAATTCTCCAACACTATAGAAATAGAAGAGGTCAGGAGAGAAGCTTAGAGGCAAGGGGAAAAACATTTCCTCCAGATGAATTTAACGTGGGTGAGTCTCCAGGGATCCTTATGCTATCATGTGAAGTGACTCAAGGCTATTTCAACAATGTCCTAAAGAGATTGCTTTATTGGAGATTAATGAACTGAAGGCTTCTATTGAAGAGATTTGTGTTAATGGAATCATCATCTAATTGTACAGCTCATACCCTTCCCAAATCTCATAGTGAGTGGGAAAAAAAAAAAAAAGCAAAACAAATTTCAGCATGTGATAATTACTCTTGTCAGTTGCAATAACAGGGCAGAGGTGGGCCAGGGTGTAGTAGCTCCAGCTCAAGGAAGAACGCATTACCTTACTGGACATTTACTGTGTTATTTTGTGGATTGGTTATTACCAAACTTGAAGTTGTGATAGTGGGGAGAAAAATGCTTTTAATCTTCTGGCAGGATTTACCATTGGAGAGGGTGCTTCATGGGATCTCAGCCACCACTTCTACCTTTCAGTGCACTGTGACAAGCCAATGGTGTAAGTGGATGACATCATTGTGCTTGGGAGAATATTGTAAGAGCTCAAGGAATGGTTCTCTAATGCCCTATCCATCTTGCATAATGACTCAAAATGATCCTATGAAAAACTAGAATTTTGTCATGACCTTATAAATCACTGAGAGCCTAACATTCCAAGATCACTACCATTACCACCTGGTCAGCTCCGAGGAAGGAAGATCTTCCAGGGGTTCAATATTTAATGTCTACTGCACAGGACATAGCACTTATGCGGAAAACCCAACAAAAATCTCATTGTTCAATGTTTAGTTTGATAGAAGTTACTAGTTCTTCATTTTTAACATTTTTTGATTATTATTATTTTTTTGGAAAGCCTCCTGAATCATGGCTCTTAATGATTCTCTGAAGCAAAGTGCATTTTGATGAAATAGTCAGGCATAAAATGCATTTACATTGTGCTTCATTTGGCACTGACTCCCTGAGATCATATTGCTTGGATATGAAACGAAAGGTTCTGGAAATGAATTGAATTCCTTGACCACAGAGGCCAAAGTAACTGACTTACCTCTGGTTGTTTTTCGATATTTCCTTTTTTGAACTTGTACATTTGTCATCTATGGTCTGTTTATTTTCACTGTGAAGAGACAACAGAGAGATAGGTTTCTAAATTTTGTCTGAGATAAAGGAGAGATATATAATTTATATACAATATGCTACATATATTATATATAAAGATGCCCATTTCCCCAGAAATGTTATAGTTCTGAGATGCCCTCTTCAAGCAAAAATGTATATAATTTGTCTTTAGACAATGTGTACGTATTTTGAAGGGGTTTAGTAATGGGAGTGTATTGTTGACTACCTTTAGGACTAGATACCTCCGGTTGAATAGCAATTTTTGAACAGTGTTTTTATTTTAATGCATGTTTTAAACACAGCAAGTGCTTCTTTAAAGAGGGTTAACTTTTTGGTAGACCTTCCAATTCAGGTAAACCCATTTCTGAAAACCTTCAGGATTCCCTAAACTCTTTCTCTGTTAAGTTTAATGTTCTTCTGAAATGGATGAAAAGCTGTTGTAAATAAAATGTTTTTAATGTTTTATTTATTTTTGAGACAGAGACAGAGCACGAAAAGGGGAGGGGCAGAGAGAGAGGGAGACACAGAATCCGAAGCAGGCTCCAGGCTCTGAGCTGTCGGCACAGAGCCCGATGCGGGGCTTGAACTCACAAATTGTGAGATCGTGACCTGAGCCGAAGTTGGACAGTTAACCAACTGGGCCACCCAGGTGCCCCGAAAAGTTGTTTTTTTAAATTCTACTGTAAAGACAACTCCTATTTAGTACTGCATTTTATTTCAACCCTTTATTCTGTCACACTTCAGTTTCACAACCAGCTACGGGAGGCAAGAGTGTTATTACTGACACCGGAGCATTTTGATTGCCGAGTTTCTCCTGCACCTGTGCTGTCCCAGCCAGGCTGCGTGCAAGAGAACACAGTGTCTCTGATTCTGATACTTCTTGGGAAGGAACACGGCAAACACAGCATCCAGGCGAGTGGCCACGAATCCTTGGCTCTTTTCATTAGGCAGCTTCTTCACAACAAATCGTGCCACTGTGATCAGTATCTTGGCATGTGGCACGAATTTGTTTTTGGATAAAATTGCGTAGCCAAATGTCGATAACTAGTTTGAAATACCCACTTCAAAAAGCAGTGAATGTTTGTATGCATTCCATACCAAGCAGTTAGCTTTATTTTAGGCTCAGATCTAACCCCTTGCTCAGTTAAACTTATACGGCACTTTCCAAGGGCACAGACGCCTTTTTCAATGCAACTACCCAGAAATTATTCATTGAAACTCATGGAAATATTGTTTTGCTGAAGTACACAGTGATACAGGGGAAAGAGCATGCGAATTTTAATCAGACGTGGGATGTTACTTCATGGTTCGGAGCCCTGGTTTTCTTATCTGAACACATACATGATAATATTTAGCCAATAGATTATTGAAATAACATGTGTAAGTACCTGAAAAATTATGAAATGTAGCATGTCCTCAAATACAGCTTTCCTCTTTCTGCCTTTTAAAACACATTTGTTATCTATTAGCTGTTGTAAGGTGTATTCAAATTCTATTTACTTGAGCAATAACCTAAAAGTCTGTTTTATATCTTTAAAAGGCATAGATTAGAAAATTGTTATATAGGAAATTTTATCTCCTAGCATAATACAACTCTTCAAGCTGAACTCTAATACGCTTTCTTCCAAAGATTTGGGTCTTTAAACTATCTTTAGCCCTGTTATCAGTGTTTCAGATAGGGCCATTTGGATGCAAATTAGCCAGAAAATGAACTCCCGTAGAAGTATTCATTTCGAGACCAATATTGTAGTACTCTGATCAAAGAACTCTCTCACAAAATGGGATCACACAAAGGTCAGTTGTAATAAAACAAAAGCATAAATCAAAGTAGAATCTTCCTATAAATCAACAGCAATACACTCAGTTACACATCCATCAAGATTATTTATAAATATGTCGATAAATAGTGTAGTGTCTCTTGGTTTCTTTTCATGTTTCTTAATTTATACAATTTGAATACTTTATAATGTGGCCTGTAATGTAAAAAGAATCACACTGTTTAATAAATATCTATCCATTTACATCCCTTAAGGACATTAAAGAGAACGTACTCTAGGATGTTAATTATGGTTAATCCTTTATTCTTTTGTGCTGGTGATTCTCAAACTTTATCAGGTATGAGAACCACAGCGGGCTTGCTGAAACAGATTGCTGGACTCCACTCTCAGAGCTTCTGATTCCGTAGGTCTGGGTTGGGGTCTGAGAATCTGCATTTCTAACAAGATTCCTCCTGGTGCCGAGGCTGCTCTTGCTCGGGCTGGGAGGGCCTGAAAGGGAGTGCGCATGCTCAGAGAGAAGAGCGAAGCCCGCCCCTTCGCCCCTTCCTTTTCTCCTCGTTTGCTCTGCTCTCTCCTGCCCCAGTCTTAGGATGGAGCTATAGCCAAACCACTGTCCCATGGACAGAAAGATAAATGTTTTCTGTTGTAAGCCTCTGAGATTTGGGGATTGTTTGTTATCCCAGCAAAACCTGACCAATTCATATCAGTTCCCTGTTGTATTGTTTAAACAGCAACGTTTGGAAATGATCTAAGTATTCATTAAAAAGAATAAACAAATTGTAAAATATGCCGAGTGGAATAAAAGTTAAATGGAGTTAGCAATCACCATCTATATGAATATATAAATCTTCAAAACAAGATTGAAAAAAAAAACTCACTGCAAAGGACTATGTACAGCATAATATAATTTATAGAAGTTTTAAAAAACACCAAATACTATTCTGTATTCCTTATAGATATATACGTAGTGAAACTATTAAAATGTGACTAGAATAATAAATTCTAAATTCAGAAAAGTGTTACATCTTATACAAGAGTGAACAGAATGAGATGAATGAGTAGAAACTAGAAAGCTTCTATATCCAAATGTCTTGTTTCTTCAAAAGAAAAAGAGGACTAGACGTCAAGATTTGAAAAAGGTAGAGGATGGGTACAAAGCTGGGGGATGTGCTATTCTGCCTGTTTTCCTTTACGGTCCCAGTTGCTCATAACACAATAAACTTATCTTTTAAAGAAAAGAGCCTCCCTTACTTCTATTGACAACACATTACGTCCGGGAGGAGCTTTCGGCGTGTGGCAGATGAGTAAGGCTGGGATTCTGAGATTTTCAGATTTAAAAAAAACAAAACAATAGAAATAAGCAGTTCAAACTACTTGTGGATCGGCCTTGTGTGTTGAACACGGACAGACATCAAGTCATGTAGTGTCAGTAAGCAGGCGGTGCCAGTTTTCTCCTGTTCCTCGAATACTGTTTCACTTACTTGGTTGGAAAATCTGATTTGATTTCAATTCAGTAGGAATGCTTGGATAGGCTTCCAGAGATTACATGTGAAGCCCAATTTCCCCTCATTTTGTTTTAAGTGAGGACAAGAGAATAACCGGGGTGAATGTGATTATTTCCTAAACTTCACCCACTCCTTCCCTTCCCTCAGGAGGAAAACAAGGGCATAGTGTTGCCTTCAGTACATAGCTCATCAGAATAATCTGGAGAGCTTTTGGAAAGTACAGTTTTCCAGGCCCCACCTCAGATCCTACCAAATCTGAATTTTCCAAGAGAAGGCAGAGAATCTTTATTTTTATTTCTTTCTTTACTTTTTAAAACTTCCCACAATTATTGTTATATTCAAGGGACCACATCCCCCAAATCTCTGCCACCTGAGCATTTATTTCTTTTCTGGATTTGCTCCTTACTGCTAGATATTGTCCATTTTCTCTATTGTATAAAGCAGTAAGCAGGTGTTAAAAACAGAGCAAACCCAGAAATACAAAAAGTGAAACATTATATAAAGATTGATTTGCACAAGTATTAAAAACCTATGTGAGTCTGTTAGGAGAGCAAGCTAGTTATAGAATTAACCCTACCGAGCCCTCAATTTTGAGTTTCATTTACAAGTTGGCATACGTAAAAGATCTCCTTGTAGCTGTACTAAGTGTGGTTTGTGTTCCCTGGTTGTATATGCTGTCTACCCAAAGTATGTACCATAACTCCTGTTCAAGGTGCACGATATGGAAATGCAAGGTGTACGATATGGAGAACACTATTTTGGCAACTGGGATCTTTCAAACTGAAATTGCCGTAATGATAACCTTTTACAGGTTTTCTTTTAAAGACCTCTGTGTGTTCTTAGTTGACAATGTTTTGCTGGCATTTATTAAAATATTAATATATTTTTATCATTGAAACCTATGTGCTAACTCTTCATTGATGTATGTGCGTGAGCATTGCAACCCAGGGAAGCAAGAAGAAAAATAAATCAGAAAGAAGTACAAAACGAGGGAAGCAAATGTGTATCACCAATTAGCTGCAGTTCTACCAGAAAACACAGCTGGTTGCCGAGCCACAAGGGATAGCTTCGGGAGGCTATATGGAACTATTGCGTGCTGGAACAGTGTCACTGGGAAGGAAGGGTAAAGAACTTGCCAACTCCTTCCCTTCTCCCTGTTAGCTGCATGGTCCTCCCAAACCTGCCTCTAAAGTTTCCCCAGGGTCTAGCTGCCAATCACGCCATGGAGGTTCCCCGCCTAGCCCTCACCCCATACCTAACTGCTAATCACACTATAGGAAGACCCAACAGAAAAGCACCTCCCGACCAACCATACGGACCAACTCAACATAACACCATATTTGGATCTAACCCCATACGGACCAAAACCCCGGAACTACAACAGCTTAAAAGACCCAACCTTACCAACTTCTTGCTCGACTTCCCTGACTCCCTTTACCCCCAGTCTCAGAACCTCGCCGGGGAACCTTTGATCCCAAAAATAAAGGCCTCTTGCTACTGTAACAACTTTGCCATCGCCTCTTCCTTTCTCTCCATTTCCAGACTTACAAATTTATGACACTCCCTTCTTGCATTGGTCAGAGTTGGCCTGAGTTCCCAGCTCTCTTACTGAGGCTCTTCAGGCGGCCTGGGTGACAGAGCTAGGTGGGAAAGGCAAGCTACGGCACCACTTCCTATAGCCTGCAGCCTCGAGCAGGTGGGAGGGTGGAGGCATGCAGTCTGAGAGATACAGCGAGGAGCTATGGGGCTGTGCCATCAGGGGCTGGCGGCAGCGGTCACAGGGAGCCCACGGAGGGAGGGCGCTGGGGTGACCAGCATCCACCACGCAGCTGCTGCAACTTGGCGAGCTCGTCTGCCCAGAGCCTCTCTGTGCCTGGATGCCAGCGTGGCCTCTTGGAGGGTCTTCAGGAGCACCAGGCCAAAAATCCAAGGCCAAGCACATCCAGGGAAGCATATGAAGAGTCTGCTACGCCAGGTCTACAGGGCAGGCAGTCAAGAACACGATTCTGGCGCATCTTGTGTCAGAAAGGAAGCTGCCAACCTTGGGTCTTGTCAAAAGGTCACAAGTGACAATTTGAGAATGCCTGCTGGCCGAAGACATGGTCATTTCAGCAGCAAAAAGAATGAGTGCAATGGATTGCAACATGTCAAATATATAATGCAAAAATTCCCAAGTTAATAGGGATACTCCAAAAACTTAATTGTGCTTACCAGAGGCAGGGGTGGGGATGGCGGAATTGAGTGAAGGTGGTCAGCTTCAGCTCTAAGTAAGTAAGTACCAGGGATATAAGGTACAACATGATGCCCGCAGTTAACGCCGCTGTATGGTATACTTGAAGTTGCTGAGCGGTACATCCTCAAAGTTCTCATCACAAGGAAAAAAAAATGTGTGAGTATATAAGATAATGTATTTTGACTAAACTTATGGTGGTGATCATTTTGCAATATACGCATGTCACTTCAGATATAGTCAGAGTCGCTATGTCAATTCTATTTCAATGAAACTGAAAATGAATAAGTAACTTAATTAACAGATCAGTAAGATGCGGAAAGAATAATAGAATTTCAGAGTGTTCATTTTGCAATCTTTATTAAAGTAACGGATCTAGGCAGTAATAAACAAAGGCTTTAAAAACCATTAGGTAAAAACTTAAGGCGAAGACTTTATAAGGGATGGAGGAGTCTGATAACATCTGAACCGTGGATCAATCTTATTACTAAAAATGGAGCAGACAACCAGACATTAAGTACCTCCTGTGCAGTATTCATGTCTCAAAAATTGAGCTTAAATCCAATTAAGTATCTTGATCTACCAGTGTATAAGAAATATGAGGGAAAGAGGAACATACAAATTGATACCTTCAGGACGCAATATGCCAAATTCAGAATGAGGGATATCTCCGAAGACAAAATAACCCATTTTTCAACAAACGGCATAGAGAAGACAAGAGTGGGCAAGGAGACAGCACCTGTTTACAAAGGTTTAGAAAACCTGTCAACCAAACACATTTTTTAGGATCTTGTTTGGATTTTGATTCAAACAAACCAACTTAAAAATACATCTTAAAGAAAATTTGGGAAAATTGAACACAAACTGGGTGTTAGATGATAGCACGGAAACACTGCTAATTTGTCTCGTATGAGCGTGACATTGCGATTATGGTTTTTGGGTTTTTTTTTTTTAACCCTTTTCTGTTAGATATACCTACTGTCTCTATGGATGAGATGATATGGTGACCGTAGTTTGCTTTCAAAAATCAGGAAGAGGGCAAAAAACTGGGGAAGAATAGATGAGAAAGTATGGACAGAGTGGGGCTGCTTTGTTGGAGCAAGGTGGGAACGTGTGGCATTCATTATAATGTTATCTCTACTTTTATGTATGTTTGACAAGGTCTATAACAAAAGGCTAAAAAATTAAAATACATGAACAAGTTCTTCTTAAACACACATACAAGCTCCCCATTCGGTTCTGATGAATCGGCCAGTTTTGGGAATCATTTAGGTAGAGAGGACCTTGGAAGAAAAGCCCCACCCCCACTGTTGCCAGGTGCTCAGCCACTTCCTGTGACAGCTCTCCCAGAGTCCGTCAGCAGGTTATTCTCAAGGACTCACAATCTCAGTGATGGGAAGAAAATGCGGAAGAACTCAGGATGCCTGATGTGATAGCTGAAGTTCTATTAAAATTCCTTCTCAGATATAGGAAAAAGATTAAAGAGCGTTCATATTTAGCTCCTATTTCCATGAGAAAGCCTGTAGGAAAAGCATTTGGAAAAGCATCTATGGGAACTAATCTAGAAAATAAATCAAATTAGTCACTGTTGAGGCTTGCATTACAATCCAAAATAGGATACATTCTGTTGTTGTTGTTGAGTGGTTAGCTTGAGGGTAGAAATTTACGGTGGGTTTTATGACTCAAAATTTACTATTAATTATTTCAGAGTTAGTTTAGCTCGTAGTCTAGTATAATTCTATGGAAATAGCACTGAACTGGATGTGGCGAGATCCAGGTTTTGATTCTGGATCTTCCCCTGATAAGCTGTGTGACTGTCTTCACTTGATTTTCTCATTTCTAAACCAAGAAGTCTGGGTCCTTCTGGCTTTAAAATTCAATTTGTAAATAAAAATGCACTCATTCATTTGCATGCACTGTTTCATTTACTCCTAACAACAAACTTATGCCATAGAGTAGTTTTATTATTTACACCAGACAGATGAACAAAGAGAATTAAAGGGAATGATAATCTGATGGAATAGATTCTCTTTTTAAAAAATTTTTTTTAATGTTTATTTGTTTTTTGGGGGGGAAGAGAGAGAGAGCGAGCGAGCATGAGTGGGGGAGGGGCAGAAAGGGAGACACCGAATCTGAAGCAGGTTCCAGGCTCTGAGCTGTCAGCACAGAGCTTGATGCAGTGCTCAATCCCACGAACCATGAAATCATGACCTGAGTTGAAGTCAGATGCTTAACCAACTGAGCCACCCAGGAGTCCCTGAAGTAGATTCTCAGTACGTGTTGAACAATGAAAGTTTAGCTGTGCTCCAATTTTGATTCTTATAGAAATAGCCAGTCATTGACTTTCTGTGTGTGGTAGTGTTCATTTTTAGTAGTTGAGACTCAAAGGATTTAGACATTTGAAGTCTTTTGAAGCTCTGAAACGTTAGAGAAATGGAATTTCTGTAATGATTATGATTTTGCATCTCAATAGAAACCATCATTTGTAAGATACAAGAGCATTCCTACAAAATAGACTCTTTTCCACCTGGATTTGTGTGTGTGTGTGTGTGTGTGTGCATGCGTGTGCACGCATATGTGTAAATGTCTTAAAATTTCAAGGGAATTAAGTGAATCAAGAGTATGCATTAACTCTAAGGTGTCTTATAAAAAAAGTGAAGGTTCTCTAAATTTCAAAAGATGAAATTCTGGGATGCCTGGGTGGCTCAGTCAGTTGAGTGCCTGACTTGGCTCAGGTCATGATCCCAGCGTCATGGGCTCGAGCCCTGCTCATGCTGCACATAGAGCCTGCCTGGGATTCTTGTTTTCTCTCCCTCTGACCTTCTCTCCCGTTTGCACTCTCTTTCTCTCTAATAAAAATTTTTTTAAGTAAGAAAAGATGAAATTCATTGATTTAACAAGTATTTAAGTAAGCATTTACTAAGGACCCCTTCATTCCAAGTGCATCTGAATGTTTGGTGTGGTTCAGGAGCTGTGTGGACAGAAGTGGGGTCAGCTCTCACACTGGTGCCCTGGAATAGAGCCTGGTGCTACCTGCCTGATTTCCAGGGTCTTTGTCCTTTAGGCCACACACGATGCACTGTGGCCCTGCGAGCGACATCCAGCATCCACGAGAAAGTTCAAAACGTCAAACCACTTCCTTGTGGCACACAGCAGAACTTGCACATAATACAGGACTCAGTGAGTGAACACTGAATTAAAGCTAACATGATGATGGGCTTCTTGAGGAAAAAGGCTACCAGATCCAAGATCATTTCAGCAGGGGGGATTTCAGATGGCTATAAATCTTGTTATTATCCTAAGGGCTTTTCTTGTGCCAAACCAAACCTGCACTGTTCGAAAAATTTGATTTCCTCAATGACACTGAGAGTAAAGATACTTGTTTTTCACTTCATACTTTTGTTTGCTTGTTTGTTTCTGTTACCATTGACAGGTAAGCATTGACTGTTACTTTAAAAAAAAAAAAGTGCCCAGCTGAATGAACTGATTACCAGAGATGATTACTCTCAGCGCCGCTATCGACCAGAAGCCACGGTAGCCCCAAGTGTGCAGGCGCACCTGTCACAGGGGCTCCTCTCAGGGTTGTGAAGAGTAAAAGAGACAGAGAGTCTCTGATCTTGAGGGAGTCACCACCTCGCCGGCATCAAGTGCCATGTGGATGAGCCACAATGAAAACAGGCTGTTTAAAACTTTTTATTTGATGCTTAAAAAAAACCCAACTAGATTCATTTGGGGGGGGGAGGGGGTGGAGGGAGGGAGAGAATCCCAAGCAGGCTCCACACTGTTAGTACAGAGCCTGATGTGGGGCTTGAACCCACGAACTGTGGTGAGATCATGACCTTAACTGAAATCAAGAGTTGGACACTTAACCAACAGGGCCACCCAGACGGCCCTTTTATTTTATGCTCTTTCAACACATTGGTTACGTTATCTCATTTGATTTTTAAAAACATTTTTCTATGTTTTACTTATTTTTGAGAGAGGGAGAGAGACAGAATATGAGAGGAGGAGGGTCAGAGAGAGAGGGAGACACAGAATCTGAAGCAGGTTCCAGGCTCTGAGCTGTCAGCACAGAGCCCAACACAGGGCCCAAACCCACAAACTATGAGATCATGCCCCGAGCCAAAATCAAGGGTCAGACACTTAATCGACTGAGCCACCCAGGTACTCCTCATTTTATTTTAATGTCAGCTCTTGAATGACACTTTCACGAAAGCATTGGCTGAAATCTTATGTGGAAGATGGTCAGACCTCATTTTTTGGTGAAAATAATGTAACGAAAGGAGTATCGTCCGAAGGCAGCATTCACTTAGACATTATGTGAGCTGTGTATAGTTACAACACTGACGTTGTTGGCTAAAAAAAATCTGATATTCTTTGGGGGAAACTTCTTTCATGCTAATGCCACCCATTTAGCTCTGTAGGCTCTGATGAAACAGAGGGGAACTTTGAGGGTTGTTAAATTGACAGGCATGATACTCTGTTTTAAGTTGTATGACCATGAAAATTATAAATCTTTACAAAACTGCTTTTCTAATTTACAGTGCATTTTAATAAGCACAATTCAGTTATGAATTCCCAGTAGCACAGAACAGAAAGCAACACTGTAGGTGGCTGATTAATAATTTATGTTTATCTTTAGCAACTAACTATGTCAATATGTGAAGATGTTTTGAAAGAAACAACATATTCAAAACAGACTTCCTTTGCTATGTAATTTCTTTGGGATATTTCAGTTTTCAAAATGCTTATATCAAAGTGTTTTTAAAAATGTTCTGCTTATTCAAATAGTATTTGTAACTCACATTGAATGCAATTTATATACATGCTTAAGGGTGGAATATTATTGGCTCAACAACTGTTGAAGGAAATTTCTTTCCTGCTATCATCTGTGACATTAAAAGTATCTTTTTTTGAACATCGTTTAAATATTTATTCTTTAATATACTTTGGAACAAACCAAATAGGCCCAGGTCATTTCCTCTTACACTTCTCATAGATTTTCCCAGACTGTCCTTCATGTTAGCAATAATTGTCTATTATTTTGGTCTTGTGCCGCCCCGTACCACTAATTCATGTTTTCTCAGCTCCTCACAAATTGCTTGGTGCATCAAATCTTCATTTCTCTGGTGATACATCGTATTTCGTAGAAGGTTTGATCTTTCTTAAAGGAAGTAATTTCAGCCAGTATCATCACTGAAATGATTTAGGTAAACTTATTGATGAGCAAGACGATATTTTATAAATGTTAATAAAATATTCCAAATATTTAACAGCCGATAAGGCTAGGACATGGACCAATCAGAAGAGACCTGAGCCATAAAGCTGAACAAAGTCCTGCGGGCTCCTCGAGGGGCAGATGTGAACCCTTTAGTTGCTGGATCCCGAGAAGGTAGGGGGACAGGAGAGCCAAGGGAGAGGCAGATGAGGGATGGGAAGCCTCAGGGAGCTCAGAACAGTAACCACATGCCAGGCTTGCTCGGCTCTTGACATTTTGGAACCAATAATTCTTTGTCATTGGGAGCTGTGCTGTGCATTGTAGAAGGTGTAAGGGCATCTCTGGTTCTACCCACTAGGTCCCCTTATGACTTCGCCTTCAGTTGTGACAGCTGGAAATACCTCCAGATATTGTTAAATGTCTCCCACGGGGCAACATCACCCTACGCTGAAAACCGCTGTTACATGCTGTCTGGTACAGAGAGATCGTAATATTTTAACCACCACCACATTCATAACACCACCCACAGTGTCCTGAACTGTTACCTGCCTTGTAGTGCTTAATAAAGATTTATTCAAATAGGGATTTGTTCAAGTAGTCAGCACACTAGGAATAACGTTTTAGGAAAGGATAACTTACTACTATCACAAAATTTTAAAGTTTATTTCTGAGACAGAAACAGTGTGAGGGGGAGAGGGACAGAAAGAGAGAGAGAGGGAGAGAAAATCCCAAGCAGACTCTGCACTGCCAGCACAGAGCCCAACGTGGGGCTCAAACTCACAAAACCGTGAGATCATGAGGTGAGCCAAAACCAAGAACCAGATGTTCAAGCAACTGAGCCACCCAGGCGCCCCAGGAAAGGGTGACTTATAAGTTGTTTATTGTACCTTACGTGCGGGCGCATTTTGATGTACGACTAAACAGGTGTTTAGTGAGACCCTTCAGCATGTTGACCACAGTATTTGACACTGTGGAGGGTTCTGGTGCATGAGGCCAGGACTCACTGGCTCACTGTCTGCAGTTCTTCTCACTCTATACACACTGAATTGTCACCCCTACTGTCAAGTTTTTCACTTATGTGCAGATAGACTCTATATCTGCGTCTCTACTCCTCACCCTCTTTTTTCTTTTTTTGATTTATTTATTTTGAGAGAGAGTGAGAGAGCTGGGGAGGGGCAAGGAGAAGGGAAGTGAGAATTCCAAGTGGGGCTCGAACCCGTGAACTTGACCTGGGCCAAAACCAAGACCCAGATGCTTAACACACTGGGCCACTCAGGTGCCCTCCTCACCTTCTTTTGAACTTAAGCTGCAATTTTTTTCTGGCTTTGTGTCTATTATACCTTAAATATGAAATTTCGAGAAGGGAACTCAGTTTTGCCTTACCTTCCTGGATCAAGACGTACTCCGGTTTCTTACTTTGTCTAAATGAATTAGATCCTGATCACCTCACTCATGGTGGATATCTAGAGATAACATTTTCTCTTGCAACTCCTACATGCAAGTTCATTCAGCCAAGTCCATTTAGCCACCACCTGGTCTGGATTTCATTCCCTTCTCTTTATTTTCTGCCCACGTGGACTAATTCTCATCTCCTGACTGCTCAAATCCAAACTTCATACTGCTCCTGGGGTCATCTCGAAATGGCAACTTGATGCCATATGAAAATGATTTTCTAAAGGATTAAGCCTAAGTTCTTTAGCACAGCTTTCTAGACCTGGCCTTAGCTCGGTCTTGGAACCTCCAACTTGGCCTTTCCCGCTCTAGCCGTGCTGAACAGCTATCAATTCGCCCTTGCACTAGGATCAAATTTTCCTTTGATCTGGAATGCCCTCTTGACCCTTTGTCACCAAACCGACTCTAAATTCTTTAGTTCAGGTGATACCTCTTCTGGGAAGTCTTTCTTGAATTGCTTATCTTTAAGCTCAGGCGCTCTTTCATTTATGGTACCCTGGGCCCTCCTTAATTGTAGCATTGTTACCCTGGGTTGAAACAATCTCTTTAACTATTATGTGGTTTATCGCTGGGGCTGAGACTACAGCTTATGCATCTTTGTCTTCTTCGTTGCTGCCATGGGTGTTTAGAAAATGCTTCTGGTAGAGGCACCTGGGTGGCTTAGTCAGGTAAGCGTCCCGCTTCGGTTCAGGTTGTAATCTTGTGGTTTGTGAGTTCGAGCCCTGCACCAGGCTCTCTGCTGTCAGCACAGAACCCGCTTCAGATCCTCTGTCCCCACCCCCACCCCTTCCTCTCTGCCTCCCTCTGGATCTCTCTCTCACTCTCTCTGAAAATAAATAAATAAACAAAAAATTGCTTCTGGTAGGATGTCAATTCCAGAAGAAAGAAAAAAAGCTAGACATACAGAAAAAAAGTCTGGAAGGATACTCATGTAACATAGCTAGATTCTATACTTTTGACATGTTATTGGAACTTTCTCCCACCTTGGCCTCAAGAAATATCAGTGTGAGTTTATCCACCTTACCACAAGACATATGGAAAACACAGTTGCAAGTTTGAGAGAAGGCTGGAAAGAAATGAGGTAAAGGGGGGAGAAAGGGAAGAAGGAAACAGCCACAATAAGAAAAGCATAAACTTTGTTCATTGTATCACATTATATCCTGTTCTCCCAACCTACAGCCCTACTTCTACTGAGAAAAATGAGAACTTTAAAAACCAGAATGAAAGTCCAATTACAACAGCACTGCTTGCTTCCTTTGTAAATCGTGCACAATGTCCAGCTCTCGTTCCTCACCATCCTGACCCCCACCCCCAAAATAAACCTTACTGCAATACAAATTAAGTTTTGTGATTTTTTTTTATTCCTGCTGTTTTCAAGGACTCTAGCTCAATTGAGGACATAAGGCTAGCAGATGGCATAGTTTTAAAGAAGTTATAATATTTGGGTTGAAATTCCCTACTCTGTTAATTATGGCCCTGAAGACTTCTTGTCACAAAAGCAAAATTTTACAGCCCCTTGACATTAAGAATGTTGATACTCAGGCCTTAACGCAGCTGCCCATGCATGAGGCCAGCAGATGGGCACAGTGTTTTTAAAAGAAATAACAGGCTGCGTTGCCGAGGTTTAAATTCTCTAACCGGGTCACCGAGACTCCACAAGCCGACTGCATGCAAAGGAGGGCTGGCTGCCGCTGCTTCCTCATCTGAGGAACATACTGGCTCTTGGGTGCCCTTGCTCTCCCGCCTGGCCTCCTACTGGGAGCCGCTGGGAGAAGGCTGCTAAGAAGACACGACCAACCCAATGAGCATGTCACAGAAGATACTCCCATGGTCGGCTCGTTGTCATGCGCCTGGCCCTCACCTGGTTCTGTTCTGGAGGAACACTTAGGAATAGGGATAAAGGATAAAGGTGACGAGGTGGAAAACCAAAAGAATTATGCTATTTTCACATTGTTTCTAGCACATGGCATTACATTTGCAAATCAATGAGGATCTATGTATAGTCGGCCAACAAACAAGGTAAGCACTATCGACCTTTTTCATTACAACAGCCTCTTAAAAGAAACATTTCTGTGCCATTCGTGTGCACGTTTCCTAAGCTTGATGAATCACAAAATGCGGGATGATGAACAGAGAAATGGAATGTGAATGGAAGCTGAATTTAATCACCAGAGAAGCCAAATTTTAGCAACATGGCATGATGGGGAGAGCCTAACTTTTCCACCAGTCCGGCCTAGCTAAGCTCAGATATTGTTTCTGGCACTTACAGGCCGTGTGGCTTTAAAGAAATCACTCCATCCACCTACCTCCTGTTTATTCACATGTGAAACTAGAGAAATAATAACCTCTTCACAGATCTCGGTGAGCCTGGAAATTTGAGTTTAAGGTGTTACTGCGTGTTAAGTGGTACTCCTTCCTAATGGAGACTCAGTTTGTTCACCGAAGGCTCACCTTGTCTTTCAAAGGCCCTATCCACGGCCCTCAGGCCTGACCAGGCCTCTGGCTTCGACCTTCTCCTCTGTGGCCCTGACTCAGAAGTGTGGTCATTTTCCTGTCCTTGCTTCATCTCCGGTCCTGTAGCCTGGGGTGTGCCCTTTTGTACTACAGAGGTGTTTTAGAGTGACCACTTACTCTCTTTTCTGGTGTGAAGGAAGTGAAACTCAGGCTGGAATTTTGCTTATTGACAAGACACATTTTCTTGCCCAGCACACTGACAGTAAATGTTTATGGGATGAAACAATGGGTCTTGGTGAGGATGTGAAGGAAAAGGAACTCTTGTGCATTTTGGGAATGCAAACTGGTGCAACCACTGTGGAAGAAAGAATGGAGGCTCCTCAAAAATTTAAAAATAGAACTACCCTATGATCCAGGAATTCCATTCCTGGTTATTTACCCAAAGGAAATAAAAACACTAATTTGAAGGGACATATGTGCACCTACATTTATGGCAACATTATTTACAACAGCCAAATTATGGAAGTAGCCTGAGTATCCATCGATAGATGAATAAAGATGAAGTGGTGTATGTATACAATGAAATATTATTCAGCCATTATAAAGAATGAAATCTTGCTATTTGCAACAATGTGGATAGAGCTAGAGAGTATAATACTAAGCAAAATAAATCAGAGAAAGACAAATACTATATGATTTCATTCACATGTGGAAATTAAGAAACAAAACAAAAGAAGAGCAACAAACCAAAAGGCAGTTTTTTAAAAAAAATTTTGGAGAAAGCACATGGGCACACACAGGGGTGGGGAAAGGGTGGAAGGAGAGAGAGAGAGAGAGAGATTGAGAGAGAAAGGATCTTAAGAAGATTCCATGTCCAGCGTGGAGCCCAATGTAGGGCTTGATCCCATGAACCTGGGGTCACGATCTAAGCCAAAATCAAAAGTTAGCCATTTAACGACTGAGTCACCCAGGTGTCCCCCAAAAGCAGACTCTTAACTATAGACAACAAATGGATGGTTACCAGAGAGGAGGTGGGTAGAGGGGATGGGTGAAACAGGTGATCGGGATTCGAGAGTGCCCTTGTTGTGATGAGCACTGGGTGCTGTATGGAATCGCTGAATCACTATATTGTACACCTGAAACACAGTATGTTAACTACACTGGAATTAAAATTATTTAAAAAAATTTGTAACTTTTATGGAATGAAGAAACTAGCTACGAAGAAAACATTAAAAATCACATATATTGTTGGGATTAGTATCAAAATATTAATTGAACGTTGTATGGCTACAAATTGGGACTCTAGAACATGTCGACACAGAAGGGCCTCCTCGTGGCATACATAGGGATGCAGGACTGCCTGCCAAGTGGTTCCAATGTTTGTGAGAGGCTAAATGCAGTTTGCTTTAGTTAATGAGGTGAAGTGCAGTGTGGCAGGGTGGGGGGGTGGCGGGGAGAGAGAGTTTAGGTAAATCCTTCAGTCTTGCTGATTCTAGAACAAGCAGCAGCAAGCCCCACTTGTCTTTTCCAACAGTAAGTTTATACTTGACTAGGGCAGAGAATCACCTCAAAATAAATGAGTCTGTATTCACCACCCACCCAGGGGAGGCTGTGGGACTGGCTCAGGGGGCTGGTTTAAGGAAGAGGGTTCAGAAATCTCATTTCTGTGGACCCTTGCGGATGGATTAGCAGCAAGATCTGCTCTCAGGACAGAATTGCTGTCTCCCTGTGGAATTGGTGGCTCATCCCTCTTCTACCCACTCTGTCCCTAGAGGATGGACAGACAGATAATTATTTATACCCAAACCTAATTTAATCCTGGTTTTATACCTTAGGCACCTTCTTACTTCTATTCAACCAACTCTCCTGTCCAGGTCTAATGTTTAAACACCCTTGAAGACTATATGCTTGTCTTTGGGCTCCTTAGTCTTTATTGTTACTATTTTAAAATCATCCATTACCCCTCCTCTGTGGCACTTTTTCCTCCTGGGTCATCTATTAGCACCAGGGCTCCTGTTCTCCCCACTGCTGGTTCCTAGAAACAATCTGAACTCAGTAGTGCAGAATTTAATTTGAATTTTAAAGTCAAAGAGCATCCGAGCACTTATCATGCATGGGGCCCAAATGTGAAATGGAAGGTTCTCCATTAACATTAATGGAATGTTAGGGATTAGCAAGCTGTATGGAAAAGTACTTTATACTGGGGAGGTAGGAAAGCATGGATGAGAAAATGGGGATCTCCTGAGTGATGGAGTGACTGAACTCAGAGTTAGTAAATATCGGAATACATGGTTTGATGAACAAAATTATTTTGAGAAACCAGTGGAATCGAACTTAGAATTTACAAATGATTTTCTTGGAAAATTCAGAATGGCGAATGAAAGGCATGTGATATGCTTGGCACTGTTCTATCAAAAAGATACCACTACAAATCATATAATTCCTCCTTCCCCAAATTTACATCTGTTTTCTTTCTCCCATCTTTCTTTTCTACAACTTCTTCCATCAGCTCTCAGCCACACACTCATTTGGAACTTAAATACCACCAGCCCTGAAATATTTTTTCCTCGCTGTACAGAGAAAAGTTTGTTTTGAATTTGATGCAGTGACCTCTGTATGTGCTACCTTTATTCAATCCTATGCCGTGTGTTATAAGAAAAAGCTTTCTATGAGATCTCTCTGTGAAATCGATTGTAAAAATATCAAGTGTTCTATTTAAGGGCATTCCCCTTGGGAGTGCTCATGCCACATAGGACCTCGCCAGTTTCAGCAAGTGCCAAAGATAAATAAAGATCTGTTTTTCTAATTGTCCTTTCATGGGTTCAGGTAATAACAGCAGCAGCAACAATATCAACTAAATCATAACTATCACTTGTGGAATGCTTCCCAGGTGCCAGGCATTATTCTAAGCACTTTCTGTGAATAAACTCATTTAATCTGCCTGACGTTTCATCTGCCTGACAATCCTACAGGGACGTACTAATAGTCTACTCCTAAGGGACAGCAGTGAGGCCGGTGCCAATCTTCCACTTGTCTAAGAAGGGCGCCAGGTTCTGTGTGGTGCCTTTGGCCCAGTTCAACAACACTTCCTTGGCAAACAGCTGCCAATGTCACTCCCAACAGGGATCCCTACCAAAGTGTGACCCAGAGGCCTGAGGCCAACATGGATTTGCAGAAAACTTAATTTAATCCTATTCATGGGCACTGAACCCATCTTTTTTTTCTTACTGAGAACAGTGGATTAAAGGAACTAAACAAGGGAAGTTAAATCAGATCCAAGAGTCTCATAAAATAATTAAATACTGAACATGACCTATTGAAGGCCAAATGTGTCCATAATTAATACTAAATGAATGTCTGCAGCACATTTCTAAAGTATGCTTTGTTTTACTAGCCACCGTAATTGGATGCAATTCAGCAATTCACTTAACTTTTTTCTGGAAGAATGGAATAAATGTGTTGAGGAATTGATGTGTGTTCTGATGATTGTTTTGCTTAGTTTGTTGCTATTGAGAACCAAGTCATGGAACAAAATATTTAGGAAAGAACACGAACTACAGATTTTATCATAAACGGAACCAACTCCATTTCCCTATGCACTCGTACACTCTCCTGCTGCTATATAAACTCTGTGTTTTGACCTTGGAAAATCTGGCCTCCCCTTGCATAACTTTGCTCAGTAGGAGGATGCAGCCTTGGCTGGTGAGGATTTAAGTAACCACATGCAGACTGAGGTGGATGAACGAGTGGGTACAGGTGGAATTCGGAATTATGGGTTGAAATGAGCAAGGATTTGTTAAAGACTTTAAAGCTTTGAAGCTGAAGATTGGGCTTACTCTCATCACGGCTAAAAAATGAAATTCTCTGAACGAAAATATATTGAGTGATAAGATAATTTAGGTTGATCTTTTTCACCAGTCTCACCTTTTACCTTTGAAGTGTGCAAAGTAAAAAGCAAAGAGAAACTGGCCAATTGTGAATCACTACTTAATTATTCATGAGGTAGATGGTATATGTCAAAGAAAGGGATTGAAAAAGTTTGACGTGTTCTGCCTGAGAGATAGATATTGTGGGGTATATTTATCATCAGGTAGAGAATATAAAACATGTAACAGTCGTGTTCTAGGACTGGAAGAGCAAAGTACAGAAGTTTTGTCTCTCACAGACTGAGCAATGCTCTGGGGCAGGCATTTGTACATCTATGCCAAGCAGAGGGCTACCAAATGTTGTGTGAAACCTCAAGACGATGGTGCATTACTAATGTTTGCCATTTCTGATTCTTCCCCAATGTCTGGAACATTTGCCAGGGTGTCACTTCTACTTGCCGGTGAACTTGAAATTCTCCCTGTTCAAGTTCTGGCCAATATGGATAAAACAGAGCCGGCTTAAAAAAGATAGGAATACGGCACAAAATACCAGTCTGGATAGCGTCCACTGATATGGCAGCCTGGATTCTATCACATCAGCGGATGGGAGCCCTGCGCCCTGTGCCTCAGGGGAGGGACCTCTCAGAGAGCTGGACTCAGGCCCAAGAGGCTCAAGGGGCAGGGCATCTGGCCACAACACTGTCTCAGAATCACTGTGGGGTCATGCTGTCATTCCGGGGGGACTTAGAAGGCAAACCATTGAACCAAAGAGGGTTATTCCTCAGCCTTAAGATCTAATGGAATTTATCTTGCTTGGGAAAGGTCTCTCTTGGTTTTGTTTCTCCCTTGAAATGGGACTATCTAGCCTATGCCTATTTCTCCACTATGTTTTGGAGGCTCATAACTTGTCCAGTTTCACACGTTCACAGCTGAAGAGGAATTTTGCCTCTGGATCAGGATCCTATCTCAAGTCTCCTCCACATGTAATTCAGATGATATTTACATGAGACTCTGGACCCTAGGCTTAAAGTTGATGCTGGAAATGAGTTAAGGCTTCTGAGGCTGTTGGGATGGAATGAGTACATTTCACACCAGAGGACAGGAATTTGGGGAGGGCAGGGGCTGAATTCTGTGTACTGAATTATGTCCCTCCCACTCCAATATTCATGTGTTGAAACCCTAACTCCCAATGGGATGATATTTGGAGATGGAGCCTTTGGAAGAGAAATAAGTTCAGATGAGGTGATGAGGATAAAGCCCCCAAGATGGGATTAGAATCCTGGTTAGAAGAGACCCAAGAGAACTTGCTCCTTGTCATTCTCTCTCTGCCGCGTGCGGAGGGCCCAGGGAGAAGGCAAGCCTGGATGGGGGTCCTCACCAGCAACTGAACCTGCCCAGTACGCTGGTCCTGCACTGCCCAGTCTCCAGAGCTGTGAGAAAGAAGTATTTATTGCTTAAGCCACTCAGTCTATAGCATTTATTGTGGTAGCCAGAGCTGATTAAGACAGCAGGCTTCCTAACTTAAGGCCTCAAAGATATGGGAGAGTGTCAGCATATTAATCTTTATAATTATGACTATACTAGTAATGGCCAACATGAATTGGGTGTTTACTACCTTCCAGGTGGGGGTGTAGCTGTGGGAAAGTCTACAGACCTGGGCTTGGGGGAGCCTTCCTCCAAGGAATCTGGGAGACACAGAAATGGGGGTGTCTGTAGGAAGCAATGTGTTTAACTGTGATTTCAGCTGTGCCACAATTTCCACAGGGTACATACAGATTATAATGTGTTTCAAAAGAAAAGAAAAAAAGTTTTGAAATCTAAAATAATTACATGTTGATTTAATCGCTAATCTTAATGAAAACTTCATTTAAACTGTGGGATTTCCATTTCTGTTCTGATAAAAATGAAGTACTCTCTGCATGACTTGTGAATAATATGCTTTTGAGTACCAATAATTTGACAGCAATAGGTTGAACAAAATAAGCATTTTGAGCTCTAATCAGGAAAATGAACACCTGGGAGAGTAAGAATAGAAATCAGTTGTAGGATACATCTTTCTAGAGAATGTAACTGTTTAGGAGGGGGAAAAACACCTAAAAATTGCTACAAATCAATGTTTGCCTGGCAGGTCAGAATTGTTTTAGAATTCTTAGCTTTAGTTTTCTATCTGAATGAATGTCCTTTTTCAAGCAAACAATGGAAAAAAGAGAAAAGTTTGAAAATTTTCAACCCAGGAGAAGGGAAAGGGTCCTTCAATTTGCAGTCATATGTTAAGAACAACTAGATATATTCTCCAAATAAAGTGGAAGGAGAAAGGGTGATATGAGAAAAACATTAATCAACCCTGAAGTGTATAATTATTATGAAGTATGACTCTCTCTTACAATTTTGCAGAACAATACAAGGAATAGTAAATACTTCTAAATTATTTATGCTTTCCTAATATGCTCTGACTTCCCATTTCTGCTTTTAAAAACTCTGATTTTATAATCAGTGTATTCTTTTTTTTTTTTACATTTATTTATTTTTGAGAGACAGAGCATGAGCGGGGAAGGACAGAGAGAGAGGGAGACACAGAATCTGAAACAGGCTCCAGGCTCTGAGCTGTCAGCACAGAGCCTGACACGGGGCTCGAATCCACCGACTGCGAGATCATGACCTGAGCCAAAGTCCAACGCTTAACTGACCGAGCCACCCAGACGCCCCTAATCTTATTCTTACTTACTGAATTATGCAATAATGAGTAATATCATGATCGCACAAGTGACTTAGACTATTATAAGCTCTCCTTTGGTTACTGCGGCGTGCTTCAACATTTTTGCGAAAGGCTCCATGCAGAAAGCTGTAAGTGCTAAGTGTTCTGTTATTACCTAGAACTTCAACAACCCCGGGTATGTCTTGCTGCCAACATGTGTGGATTCCTGAGGACTTCTTAGCAGGGCTTGATGGCCGCTGCTGCATTTCAAACTCTGTAAATTCGTGTGTGGCTGGTGTGGCTACAGCTCTGCCTCCAACCTCCAGGCGTGCATGAGAGGGGCGGGGATGTCGGGGAAGAAGGACTGTGTGAAGAGTTGTGCTGGTCGGTGTTTATGACTAGTTAGTGCAACATTCCATGTCATCACATATGAATTAACAGGGCTAGTCATTTTTCATTCTCTTGTAAGTTTTGTTTTGCTGAGGAAGAGAACATGTTTTTGAGCTTTTATGTAGTGGGTGCAGATTTTTTTAATGTAGCCCACTAGACGTAGGCATTTTATCCCGTTATTAATGACTCGTGTGAATCACTATGTGATTGACAGCACTCCATGGCCTGTTTATTCATCCCAAGGCCATCAGGGCTCACCCGGACTAATCGTGTTTGTTTTCTGCAGCATTACGGTCTGGTTGGCCCTTTGTTCCCTCAAGTTCCGTCTTCTTTTTGATGTGCTGGGTGAGCTCGGGGCAGCCTGTGAGGCTCGGGCCGTGCTCCCTCCCTGCATTCTGTGTCCCTGCCCCCCCTTCCCCCCCATGACAGGCCTTCATTTGCGCCCTCAGCATGCCCTTGCACTCTTTGCCCCCGTCGGGAGTCCTAATGGGAAATAGCCTCAAATCCCTGCGTTCAAGTTCATTAAAAGTCCTGTTTCTCTTACAAAATCAAAGCATTCAGTCTCTCATTGATCAAGCTACAGACCAACTACGCAATTGAGAAAAAAAAAATTCGTCTTTGTGCTCAAAGGTTCAGAGTGTTTGGAAATTATTGAACAGGTGGCAGATATTTTCTCTGTTTTCACAAACAAAAGGCAAAGCACCTGCCTGGGCAGGTGTGTGTGTGTGTGTGTGTGTGTGTGTGTGTGTGTGTGTGTGTGTGAGAGCGCGCGAGAGATGGATGTGAAATACGGCCACCCCAGGCCACCGCTCTAGCGGCAGAGACGTGGGGAAACACACAGACCCCTAGTAAGTAAATGATAGGGAACACTAGCATTTACCTTCTCAGGGACCAGACGGAACTCGAGTTCGGGAGCACTTGAAAAGATCCCTTATTTGTTCTTAACCGGTCACTGTCTTCTCATTCCTGTTCCCCCATTGGGGAGACTGCTGAGGGGGTTAACTGATAAGATCTGAAAGAGATCTTTTCACCTAGATGGGAAGAGGCTATTAAAACAAGTCTATGAAAATACCGGATTTAGAAAAATCAGGGATGTGGTCCACTCTGGGGTACAGGAAATTTTGACCTTGGAAAGTGTCGTGTTATTCACCTACTTATTTCGGGATACTGTAAAGGTGAACTCCTATAGCGCAGTGCCAGTCACTAATGGCACTAGTGGAAGTAGACAACCAGAGATAATTCACTGCCTTTAGCTTTGGCCTCTAACCTGGAAAATTACTTTTTGCCTGGTGATCTCCACCACAGCTTTTTTTTTTTTTCAAAGGACCCCTTGGGAAGTGTACCACACAGGTTTTCTCATTTCATCTATCCCAATATTATTGTGAGGTGGGTATTATCTATCACCATCTTTAATGCAGCACCTGAGAGAAAAGCTTAGCCTTCCTCTTCCATAAAGCCCATGCTTCTTCCACTACCGCAGAGGCTCCTGCCTTGAATGAGAGGAGAGATTAAGAAACAGAATGATATATAATTTTGTTTCTTTAAAATTCTCCTGATGTTTATCCTGATGTCTGGCCCCATCTACAGAACAATGTGCTTTGCTACCCGCATTATTTTCTTCTCCCCCCCACCCCGAGCCACTGCTCAGAGCTACTCCTAGCTCTAAGAATGTCTCAATTGTATTAATATTACTATTTTCGGCCTCATCTTTGCACCATTTTTTTAATCTATTTATTTTTGAGAGAAAGAGAGAGCGAGGGAGGGGCACATAGGGAGGAGGACAGAGGATCTTTCCACATAGCCCGATGCAGGGCTGGAACTCACGAACCATGAGATCATGACCCTAGCTGAAGTCAGATGCTCAACCGACTGAGCCACCCAGGCACCCCTCATATTTGCATCATTTTAATGGATGTTTGTCAGCAGAACTCAGCTCCTAAAATGCACTACATAGAAAACTTATGGTCCTTTTAAAAATGCACATAACCTAAAATAAATATGTAGGAAGCTAATTATATGGCAACTTAAACAATACCATTTGATGAGATTCATTTAGCAGAAAGTTCCTCGTTCCCTAAATGTTTGTTCTCTCCTTTTCTTAAAAAAACTTTTTCATGTTAATTTATTTTTGAGAGAGAGAGAGAGACAGAGAGAGAGAGAGCATGAGTGGGGGAGGGGTAGAGACAAAGGGAGACACAGAATCTGAAGCAGACTCCAGGTTCTGAGCTGTCAGCACAGAGCCCGATGTGGGGCTTGAACTCATGAACCATGAAATCATGACCTGAGCTGAAGCTGAATGCTTAACTGACTGAGCTACCTAGGCATCCCACCTTTGTTCTCTCCTTAATTGTAATCCAGTTTCTGTTAAACATGGGGTAGCAGAGTTGGAGGCCACATTTTACATCATCCACAGCAGCTAGGTTTGGGCATGTGACTAAGTTCTCACTAATGGCATGTGAGTGGAATGGAAGTCACATGGACACCTGTTTCAACTCTCCTCCAAAAAGAAATTCTTGCCTTCGATTTATGCTCTCCTTCCTTCCTGAAAGCTGGATTGTGGATATGGCATTGATTCAAAAGCAGGCAAAGTAATGCCTCATTCTCAATTTGTTGTCCTTAGACCTTTAGGGGCCCATGAGACATTTTCTGTGGGCCTACGTTGTCAAAACAATTTAGATAACAATACTAAGATGAAGTTTGCCTCATCCACTGAGTTGACATTGACCCCGATGATGTAAAAACAATGGCGGGTAGAGCTGCTAGCGGCCTAGGTGAATCCAGGTTGTGGTAGCAACAAGTCCTTGTATTCTTTGCTGCCACACGCAGAAGAAAAATTGCAGCTTCATTAAAAGAATATCCTTGATGAAACGGTCACGATGATCAATATTGTTAAATCTAGAACCTTATGTTCATGGCTATTTAATAGTATGTGTGAAGAAACGAATAGTATGCAGAACACACCTGTGCATCCTGAAGTAGGATTGCCTTGAGGCAAAGCACTTGCACAACTGTTGAGTTGAGAACTGAACTATTCACTTTCTTTTTTAACATCACACCATTTTTACTTGAAAAAAAAAAAACAACTGACAGACAAACCATGGTTATTCAGAGTTGGGGACTTGGCAGACATTTTCTTGAAAATGAATAAAGGAAGCCTGTTGCTTCAAGAAAAACAACTGATGGTGTTTGTTGCCAGAGAGAAGATTCAAGATTGAAAGAAAAAAATTAGAATTGGAAAAGTTGTATCTGCCACTGTGAACTTGATAGCTTCCCAACGTTTAGAGAATTTTCTAATGAGATTGGTCATGATATTAACAAGTTCTATTTAATGTTGTATGTGGTCAAAAGATATGCGGAATTTAGTGAACCGATATTTTCCAAATGATGAACATATGATATCACAGGATCATGTGTGGCAAAATATCAAAGTGAAAGTTGGAACAGTGGATTTTCACATGACAGAGTCTGAAAACGCCATTAATATTATTTCAGATTCCACATGGTGGTCAACCTTTAATAGATTAGCACCTGTCAAGTGAAGTGTAATATTAAATAAGCAGATCCACAATTATTTGAGAAGTCTTTTAAAATACTCCTTCTTTTTACGGCTATACGACTGTGTGAAAATGGATTTTCTTCCTATACGTCAACCAACAGAACACATACCAACAGATTGAGTACAGAAGGAGGTATGAGAATCCAGCAGGTTTATGCTAAGCAAGTCATTGAAGAGATTGGCAAAATGTAAAAGGATGTCGTTCTTCTCACTAAAGTTTGAGTTTTGGAAAATACAGCTACTTTTCATGAAATCTATTTTATTTATGTTAAAATGAATGGCTTTCCTGTTTGGGGTAGGCTGAATAATGGCTCCTTCAAGACATCCACGCTGTAATTGCCAGAACCTATAGATATGTCACTTTATAGAGGACTTTGCAGGAGCGCCTGGGTGGCTCAGTTGGTTAAGGGTCGATTTCAGCTCAAGTTATAATCTTACAGTTTGTGAATTCCAGCCCCAACTCAGGCTCTGTGCTGATGGTTCAGAGCTGGGAGCCTGCTTCAGATTCTGTGCCCCTCTCTCTCTCTGCCCCTCCCTTACTCACACACTCTCTCTCTTTCTCTCTCTCAAAGGTTAATATTTAAAAAAATGTATGGGGGACTTTGCAGATGTGATTGAATTAAGGATTTGAGACTGGGAGATGCCGTGGAGTTAGGAGTGGGCACAATGTGATCCTTCGAGTACTTACAAGATGGAGACAGAGAGCCAGAGCAGGAAAAGAAGAGGTAATGAAGGAACTGGAAATTGGAGGGATGTGCCTTGAAGAGAGAGAAAAAGGCCATCAACCAAGCAATGCAGGCAGTCCCTGAAGCTGCAAAAGGCACGGGATCGATTTTCCTCTGAAGCTTCCAGGAGTAATGCTGCCCAGCCACAAACTTGATTTTAGACATATGACCTCCCGAACTATATATAAAAAATATACCATTGTATTGTTTTAAGCCCCTACAGCAGAAGTAGGAAACTAGGAACTATAATGTTATTTTTAAAAGAATTAAATAAATACTTCAAATATTCCTTAGTTTAAATTTTGCATATGATAAATACTGATAGATATAATACGTACAAACAAAAGCTTTTTGGAGTCCCGGTAATTTTTTAAAAATATTTTTATTTATTTGTAGGAGAGAGAGAGAGACAGTGTGAGCAGGGGAGGGTCAGAGAGAGAGGGAGATACAGACTCTGAAATTGGCTCCAGGCTCTGAGCTGGCAGTCAGCACAGAGCCCGACGCGGGGCTCGAACCCACGAACCGCGAGATCATGACCTAAGCGAAAGTCGGACGCTTAACCGACTAGGCCACCCCGGTGCCCCGATGTCCCGGTAATTTTCAAAAGTGTAAAGCAATTCATTCTGAGGGCAAAAAGTTTGAGAATCAGCGCTCTAAGAGACGAAAGAGCAACAAGATAGAGGAAATACAAATTCCTGGATGAATTTATAAGCTCAGCTGCCTGCCCAGGCTTGGACGGCTATTTGTATGAAGAGATAAACTATCTTATTTAAACTTCTGCATTTGGGGTCTCCGTGTTACAGCAACTCAGCCTGTGCCTAAACAGCTAATGTTATCCTTACGTTTTCTTCTAAGTGCAGAATCCCATTTAAAAACCAATGTGAATTGATTTCATGAAGATTTTAAATCCCTGTCTGATTTTTAATAACAAAAAGGCCAAAATAAAATTAGAGACAGTTTTAGAAAAATTTGTCCTTTCTCTATTAAACTCGCTTGTTTACTGATATTGAGACATTATTTTCTCTGCTTTAGAGAAAAAAAAACAATCTTTAATATGATCTTCCTAATCCTTAGATTCAGACTGGAACTTCTATCAGCAATTATGGTTATGATCACTTGCTATTGACGCCTTCATTAATTCTTGCTAGTCTTTGGGTCTGTCAGCAAATTGAAATCATTTTGAGAAATGAAAGTAATGGTGTTTATAATTTTGCCTCTGAACTTATCTTGTTGCTGCTGTTGTTTTATTAAATTTCTAATCACCTGACAAGGCAGGTTGGGAAGATGCTATTACCATTGGACAAGCGAGGTTGTAATAGGAATGCAGAGAAAGTAAGAGACTTGACTCAAATGATGAGTACCTTACGGCAGGGCTAACCAAAAACCAATTTTATGCAGATGTCCTAAAAGAGCACAGTTTTGTTGATAACATACAATTGGTTATTTTCAGAATATTTGGTAGGTTATTAACTGGCAACTGTTTGAATTAGAAATAACTGGTTTCCAAATAGCTTTTTAAATGCGTAACCTCATCCTGTCAAAAATTCCATAGGCAGTGAGTATAGGTAATAATCATTAGAATAACAATTTAAGCAGAGAAACAAGTATTACCACAATATCCTCAATTGTGCTATTTACATAAGAAAAGACTCAAGGTCCAGAAGCTTTCAGTGAGTAATGTGAGGCACAGAAAAGTTACGTCAATAAAGTAAAAATAAGCTAGAAGACTTAGTTAGAAGGCCCACCAAGTCTGTATGTATCAAAGGAAGCAGCGAGAGTCGACAAGATGTCACATCACAGAACACAGTCTTTGTGAGAAAAAACCAAGATATTCAAAACAACAATGTCAGAACAAACTTGCATATATTCACATGGCACATGACATTATGATTATTTTCTCCTGACAGAAACGAATTATATAAATAGGACATCAAAAGGAGTATGTAGCTTTGATCTCATTTCTAATTAATTGCACCCAGAGAACTTTCAGATCACATAAGTGTGGGATAGTAAGTGTTACTTATGTAAATAATTAATAAGCATCTATAATCTATTGGGCTTTTATCTGTCCTTCCAAAGAGGGGAAAGTTATCTACAATTCAGCCAGTAAGAAATAAACTCTCTTCTCTAGGCTTATTTCTTTACACCTTGGAGAAATTTCCTCAGAAACAAAGCCATTTCCACAATCTTGTTTAGAAGAGCATATTCTAGAGCACAAGCTACACTTAAGAGTTTGTTTTTAAGTATGTGAGAGGCAAGGAGTTTTGGCATCAACATCTGTTCTCTTCTTTCCCCTTAAAAATAGTCACAGCTAGTTTGTGATTGCCCAGCAAGGGACTTCATTTTCTAAGCCCCCAGCAATGAGGTGTGTCCATAGGCCATAGCAAGGGAATGTGAATGGAAGTGGAGTCTTTACCTCCAACTAATATCCTTTAGAGGAAATTTTTGTCCCTCAACAGCTGGTGATGCCCATAGCCGCCTTGAAAGTCATGTGTTAAAGATGGCAAGGCTGTGGACACCTTGGATTTCTGAGAGACTTCATGGAATAGAACCTCTCTCTGAGCAAGAACACTCACCCCAAATGAAGGAGAAAGAGAAATAAACTTCTTTGTCACTGAGACCACTTGCTAATACATTGCTGAAGACATTAAATGGAATCAAACAGGGGTTTTAAATTCTTTCTCATCCTTAGCTATAATTTATAAAACCAAACCTGTCTAATTCTACCCACAGAACTGAGTCTTGGAGATTTGTTACTCTGCTTCATGTAGATTGGTCCCGGGGGGGAAGAAGGGGGGACAGAATAAAAATTGGAGCCATTCTTACTGAGTTCCTCAAATTATCTCCACCTCAAACGTCTCTCCCAATATATTCCCTTTATAGTCTTTTCACTCAAAATCTTTATCTAATGCCGTTCAGGTACTGGCTCTATGATTTTCTCCCTCTGTCTTAGACACTGTACTCTTTTCTTTGGTCTTTTCCAAGAGCCAAAGAAGGTGCTGAAACATACTTGGGTCTTCCATATACTATAAAGCATTTTCTTATAGTTTTAACTCTATTTCAAACTACCACTTATCTTTTTCTGTTCCTTATCTTTCTCCCATCTTTCTCCCACTAGGTCCTTCTCAAAATTCTTGAAGGAATATTTAACCCTTCCTCCTCCAGTTTCATATGACTTGTTTTCCAACCCCATCTTTCTACAAAAACTGTACTAAGCATGAATCCAATTATGTCTTTGTGAATGTTATTCTTTTTAAAGACTTGTACAGGGGCGCCTGGGTGGCTTAGTCGGTTAAGCGTCCGACTTTTGCTTGGGTCATGATCTCGCGGTTGGTGGGTTCGAGCCCCGCATCGGGCTCTGTGCTAACTGCCAGCTCAGAGCCTGGAGCCTGTTTCAGTCTGTGACTCCTCTCTCTCTGACCCTCCCCTGCTCACACTGTCTCTCTCTCTCTCTCTCCTAGAAATAAATAAAACATTTTAAAAAAAATAAAGACTTGTACAATACTGATTCAGACTATTTGTTCTTCTTTGACCATTCCTCTGAAATCACTACTTCATCTTATCCCCACCTGGTTCAACAAATGCATGTAACTCCTAAGTCCTGTCCCTTAACCTTTCCTCTCTTTCTCTCTCTTGACTATTCCATCTACTGCCATGGACTGTCTCCTGGGGGTGAACTCCATCTATTATGTATTCATTTTGTATATTTACATGGATGTCTTACCAGCAACTCAAGCTCAACGTTCCTCAAAGAGAGATTACATTCCTCTCATCCAAATTACCTCTTATTCCTGATTTCTACATTTCTATGCATGGTTACTTTGCTTTTCTCACACAGAGGCTTGAATTTTCACAATAAATTTTTAATAGGTCTCTGCCTTTTCCTTCCCAGTGTTGAGCTATCTGCTGTGTCTTTAGTCTTGTCTTTTTGTTTCTACCTTTGAAATAATCCTCCTATGCATTCCTGTGTTGACCTTCCTCCTACTAACACTCGAATGCAGGTTCAAACCCTTGTTTCTCCTAGGCTTTTGCAATATCCTCCTCATCTCTAAATCTGTCTCCCTGCAATCCCATTCATATGCCACTGACATAGTAATTGTCCTATTGTGCAAAACTCAGCCTATGATTTTTCTCAATAAAAAAAAAAACTCGAGTAGCTCCCATTGCTTACTAAATAAAGTGAAGACTTTTGCTGATTTACAAGACCCTTTGAATTCTGATTTCAGGGTGCCTCCTCACCCTATTTTGTACAAGGTGTAATTCATAAGCCAGCCCCAATTCATAAGATTGACCCCTTGATCTCTTCCTGATATGTCCTGCCCTTTCCCAGTCTGTGGATCTCCTTATGTAATTCTGTTTCTGGGAATGTTACTGTCTGTGTCTCCAGTGGATGAATTCTTACTCCATCTTCAGGTTTAGCTTTAATGCCCTCTTTCATCAGATGAAATAGTACCCCTGTCCAAACACTATCGCAAATGATCTTAATCGTTCTTCTGTCGCCCTTCAATGCCATTTGAGTTATTGCATTTGGGGTAGGAGAAACAAGACGATATTTGAAGTCTAACACTGACTCTAGTCGTGGCTCTACCACTAGGTGAGCAGGTTATTTTACCTCCTGAGTCTTCATTTCCCTATCTATGAAACAGAGATAGTAATATCTCTTCCACCTCAGGGTTTCTCTGAGGATCGTATTGTATTAGACGATGGCTGTGATAGGAATTTGGTAAATTATTAAGCACTTTATAAATATTACTTGTTAGTGGGGTGCCTGGGTGGCTCACTAGGTTAAGGGTCCAACTTTGGCTTAGGTCATGATTTCACAGTTCATGGGGCTCTGTACTGACAGCTCAAGGCCTGGAGCCTGCTTCAGATTCTGTTTCTCTCTCTCTCTCTCTCTCTCTCTGCTCCTCCCCTACTCATGCTCTGTCTCTCTCTCTCTCTCTCTCTCAGAAATAAGTAAAAACATTACTTGTTATTATTATCTATTATTACACTCTTTTTTTATTTTTTATGTTTTATTTCTGAGAGAGAGAGACAGCATGAGCAGGGGAGGGTCAGAGAGGGAGGGAGATACAGAATCTGAAACAGGCTCCAGGCTCTGAGCTGGCAGTCAGCACAGAGCCCGACATGGGGCTCGAACCCACAAACTGTGAAATCATGACCTGAGCCGAAGTCGGACGCCCAACCAACTGAGCCACCCAGGTGCTCCTATTACTACACTCTTATTATTCCAAACATTTTAAGCTTCTCAGAAGTAGGAATCACATGTTGTCGTTTTCTTCTCTGCTAAAATAATTACCAGAGTGAACATGTACATAGAATTTGCTTAATAGGTATTTGGTGAACAACAACAAAAACAAACCTATAATTAAAAGAATAACTGACAATTAAAATAAAACTTTCAAATGGTCTGCCTACATAACACTATACACCTCATTGTGATAGAGCAAAGTTAGAAGAAATTTCATTTATTTGATAGCCCATGTTATTTATACTGCTTATGGTTCAAAATGACTGCAAGTTAGTCTACAGAATAAGGAAAAAAGTAGACACAGTGTGTTATCTCTCAAATACTAAAATACCCCCAAATACTTTAGGTACCCACATAAAACGAAGTGATTTTCCTCCTCTCTAAAAGATATAAAACCCAAAAATACAAACCCCAAAGATTTAATACGGGTGGAAATGCCATGAACAAACATGCCAATTTCTTTAGAACACTAGGTGGATGGTATTCATTATTTCCAGGCAAATCTGTGCAAGTGAAATCATCAGGCAAGCATTTGTTGATATCACACAGTGATTTGTATAAATCAAAACAAGAAAATCTCTGTTCAGACAATAAATTCCTCTGGAGGTTGATTAGAATAAGAAAATTTTTAAAGAGGATTAGAAGATAATTTTCAGCAGGAGGCCAATAACATATAAAAACATAGTCATTAGCATTCTCCAGGGATGAATCAGAGTTAGACAAACTAGAAGAAACAAGGTATTCTGATCTCTGCTAAGGGGCTTCAAAAAATTAAGTGCCAGAACCATGTTATTGGAGACTGAGTGCTTTATGTATAATTGTCTTACCAATGGGTTTTTTTTTTCAAACAGCAAAATAAATAGATTGACATATCCCCAAATAGAGAAAAAAATGTATTTGGGTCCACATGAGCATATGTTATTATAAGAATCTTAGAATTCTAACTACTTTATTCTTCTAACAAAAAGGCCTGTATTTAACACTTGAAACTCCGGCTAGATGGGTAACTGTTGATTTATAGTCAAGTCTTTCAAAAGGCGACAAGAAGGCATTCTCCCACACTTGCCGCAAACCCTCACCCCTCCACCTTCCTTCCCTGATGGGCAAGAGATGGTCGAAGGAGACACCGCAGACGCTCCTTCGTGTGCCCATCAGGACTGTGACACCTCACACGCCTCCTGGGTCCGGGCCAGGTGCGGGACCACCTGCGGCTCCACCAATGTTCTGGTTCTCCGTGCCAGGCCTGGAGTTCTCTGCAGTCTCCTCCGTGAATTGCCGTTGGGAAGGCCCCTGCCTCGCCGTCGCCGCCAATTGCATCCTTCAGATTAGCCGCACCGGACGCACGTAGCTGGCAAAGAGCGGCTGGACGGTTGCTTTCCTTGACCAGCGGTTCCAAGAGAGGCGACTTTGCAATACAGGAAGATGTTAACGCGCGTCGACACGACGGTTGCTAGAGTGGAAGGAGGCTAGAGGAAATACGATGACCGCGACTCAGCGCGGCGCACGGAAGGGGCTTTGCAGGCCCAGGCCGGCATGGGTGCACCTCGGGCATCCCTCCCCGGGCGCCCGGGAGCCGCTCTGGCTCGCTGCACCCACCCCACCCCCAGCTCACCGCCATCCCCTGCTGGTAGACTCTGTCCTCTCGGAGGAACCCCCCTTGCCGTCGTGTGTCTCTGGCCCTCGGGCCCCAGATGTGTGGCTCGACCTTAGGTTTGGAGGGCTGCGGCGACGAGTGGCAGTTTCCCGAAGCAACGCGGAGTGTACCTCCATGTTCCAAGCCAAGTGATCAACCGAAACACTCAGGCGCTCGCTTTGCTGGAGGAGCGTGATTTCCTTCAAAGCACCAGTGGGTCCTTCTTCGTTCCCCTTTTAGACTTGTTTGAGGACTTCTTGGAGGCGGGGGCGGGGGTGGGGGCGTTTGTTTATTTCGTTTGCCCCCCGAGCTGGACTTCTGCATCCTGGATCTCAGACTCGGTGCTCACTCCTGGTTTGGACTTCCTCTTACACACTCGTTTTCTAGCGAATGAATCTACCCAAATACTCGGTGGGAAATTATCTCACAGGCAGAAATCTAGGATTTCATTCTGTCCGGAAGAAGGCGCGTGGCATGTTTAGACTCCAAATAACATTCTACTTGGAGAAAAATGCATACATATGGACACACACGCCCCTGAAATGTTTCATATATTTTTAAATACAAGTTCCTTTATTTTCTGGCTTTGAAGTTAATATATTCCAATACTTTGGGGATTAAAAATGGGACAGGGTCGTTTTTTTATGTTCTCTTTGGAAACTTTTCTCTGCTTTATGTACTGGCTCAGATCTGAAAGTCACTCATTTAGTTGTTCAACAAGTGAATGTTTTTCTACCGCCCTGTAACTGCCAGCCAGATAAGAACTAGGCACTTGCAGGCTTGGGGACAAGGTGGATGGCCTGGGAGAGAGAATATCTATAAGACATCAGCTGTGCTGTGGGGGACTCACAATTTCACAGGCCATAGGAGAGCAAAGAGATGGACATGTAAATAATTAATTTTACCTCAACTCATTAAGTGTTGCAATAAAAGTAGACATAAAGTCCCGAGGCAGTAATTACCAGGGAATGACCAACTGTGGCTCAAGGAAGCAGGAAGTGCCTCAGAGACTAGCCTAATAATTATGATGTTTCTGCTGTACTTTGTACCATTGTTTAGGATTTATGCCCAATCTAAAACCATATGACCTATTCTTTTTATTTGCTTGTGGCTCTCCTTGGGGAAGGTGATGAAGGGAAGGAAGAAGAAATTACTTTGGTTACCTTTCTGCCCCAGGATTGTGGCCCTGACTTATTTTTGTTAGCTTCCCGACTGTGCTTACTACTGAACGGAAACTCATGTCTCAGGAGGCAAGGCCCAGTGCTCAATATGGGGATCCCGGAACCCTCCCTGTGTGCCAAGTGTATTCATGGGGAAACATTTGAGGAAGTAGAAAATCAGCCTGTTCCTTGAAGGTAGAAAACATTGATCTGGCAAATCCTTTTCTTTTCCGTTCAGGGCCGAGACGTGTGTGCACTGCCCACCTCGATGCCTGACTCCGAGTGACAACAGGCAGGACTGTATTCTTGCTAGAATTGGAAGCTTGCAAATACGCATCATCCATCTTTCACCAGAGTTTCTGTTTCTTTTTTCTTCTTTCTTCCTTTCTTTCCCTTTCCTCCTTTCCTTTCCTTTCCTTTCCTTTCCTTTCCTTTCCTTTCCTTTCCTTTCCTTTCCTTTCCTTTCCTTTCCTTTTTCCTTTCCTTTCCTTTCCTTTCCTTTCCTTTCCTTTCCTTTCCTTTCCTTTTTCCTTTCCTTTCCTTATATTTCTTGGGCTACGATGTTTCCTGAATTAGTCTTTTCAAAATATTATGCCCATCCAGATAAATCTTATACGAGGCCTAAGGCGCTGCAATTCATATGAAGGCAATTTGTCAACTGGTGAATCCTGACTGATTCAATCAATCAGTATTATCTTTTGCAGGAGAGATCCTCCTTTGATGTCAGTATGAACCACGCATATTTAAGGTGATAAGATAGAAATATCATTTTGCAAACAAATTTTAGAAAGACTCTTTCTTCTCTTGTCTTTGTTGTGATGAGACTGTGGTCACACATCTGTTAGCCAGGCCCCAGGGCTTTTTAGTCACTCTCTTCAGGGCAAAGCTCAGAGTTTTCCTTGACTTTGCTTCTCAGTAAGTTCAATACCTACCCTGACTTGCTAGGACTGCGTTCGGAGCTGCGTTTTTCCCTGTGAAAGATACAAAGTTTGTCTTCCCATACAAAGGACTAGTGTTTTATCACTTTTTAAAATGTGGCTTTCCATCTGTCTTTCAATCTCTTTCCTCAGTCATCCTAAACTGTTTACTTCCCTCCAAAAGAAGAGAAATGCCATTCCTGGCTTGCCCGTCTAAGCCTGTCCCTTTTCCTACTAACAGTACTTCAATTGTTAGGCGAGGTTTGCGTTCCGACATGTCTTTTTTTGAGTCACAGACCGCAGGGTTTAACATGGGAAGATCACTGCCATCACTGTTCAGGAAATGAAGAACATTAGTGAAATTCCTTTCATTAAAAAGACCAAATAAAAAAGCAACAGCGTATCATTTTCAGTTAATTATCTGCATACAGAGATTCATCACTTATTACAGCCAAACAGAAGTCCTTTCAAAAAAACTACAGTCCCAGGGAATCTATATTTTATTTACCGTGGCTCATGTATGACAACTAAAGAGAGAATGTGTCAACTGGCAACTTGCTGATTTATTTTGCATTATCTTGGTACTTTTTAGCCATTGGGTCAAAATATTCTTTATTCTTAACATATTTTGAAATTTTTAAAAGTAGACTTAGCACCAAAATACTAGAAAAAAACTGTATCTGTTTCTTTTCTCTGTAGCCTATGTCTTTGTTATTTGTCTGTTGTTTTAGTGACATTTGAAAAGAAGTTCAGTGAGCATTTAATTTCTTTTCTCAGATGCTCAGGACTAACTCTATGATAATTAATTTTGGTCTTCTCTTAATGAAAGTAACGTGCTAGGTAACATCCCTCAGAAGATACTATTTTATTACTTTTACCCTTTCGTCCCTCTACTTACACATGATATATGGCGATATACGAAGTTGCTATTTGGTGGTCAGGCATTGTGATTGCCATGGATGGTGCACAAGATTGGCAACTGCAACAAAGAGAATATTTCCATTTCCACCAACAACTCTGAATCACTGTCTTGTAGCAGTTTTTGATGTAGTTATAGCTGGATTTCACTTAGTAAAAATGGTATCACTCCTCTGGTGACTGGCAGTACTGCAAATGTGTCGGATGTAAAGGAGATGAAAAATTCTACTTAAAGATCCCTGGAGAGCTGTTTCGTGTGAAAGGAAGGAAATATCTCTGTTTCTGGTCAACACGGATACTGGTACAGAAGCACTTGCTAATATTCCATGCTATGTTTTGACCACCCCTTTTCATTATCTCCAATTTGCTTCTTTTTTCCCCAGTAGCTTTTATCTGGGGTCCTATCCTATTCTTCCAAGGTCCAGGTAAGTATATTATGAATAGATTGCCTGATAAACTAATTTCAGCACTAAATATGAACGATTCAGCTTGTTTCCCTAACTATACAATGTCTGCTTTTTAACCTAGATTTCAGGGTTTCAAATCAGAGGAATGATCAATAAGAGATATTAGACCTTCGTATCTATTTATATTTAAATATTCATAAAGCTTCTAAAACTTGAAGCCTTTCAAAGGAACAAGTGATCTAGTGTTGGAAGAAACTTCTTTCCACTGCTCCTAGGGATGGCCACACCCACCTTTTCATTCACTTATTCAACCCAGGGCTTTTGTTTCTACTTTGTGTGAAGTACAGGATGAGGTGCATAGCAATGAACAAGGCAGTAAACTTAAGAAAGTAGGGTTTTCCACCCAAATATGTCAGAGCCCAGAGGTATTATCAGGTACTTAAGTTCCTTTTACCTTCCTGTTCCACCATGAAAATGTGCATTTTTTTCCCTCGTGATTCTAAAAAGCTGGTTTGTTTTACATCTAGACATCACTTACGGGTCCAAGCAGAGAGGAGAGGGAAAGACACAGGCAGAGTGCAAAACGCAAAGGTGCATGCCAAGTGGCTCTTTCTCTTTAAGAACTCATTATCGTAAGCCCCACCAGGAGACTTCCAATGAGCTCTTATTGGCCAGAGCTGGGTCACACGACCGCTCCTGCAGAGAAGGTGAGTGTTTGGGCTGGTCACCCTGATGCACGAGCACCATCCAGGTTGTTATTACGAGAGATGGGGAGAGTAAACTTGGCATAGGAGAGTAGCCGTGCTGCTTGAGGGATCTAACCAGCTTGAGAGCTGGGAAAGGCCAGTCTTCAGACGTCATATTATCAGGGCGCTTGGATGGTTCAGTTTGTTAAGTGTCTGGCTTCAGCTCACGTCATGATCTCCTAGTTTGTGAGTTCGAGCCCCGTGTGGGGCTCTGTGCTGACAGCTCAGAGCCTAGACCCTGATTCAGAATCTGTGTCTCCCTCTCTTCTGACCCTCCCCCACGGATGTCCCTCCCCCCCAAATATAAATAAACACCAAACAAAAAAATCATGTTATCACAAGTACCATGAAGAAGTAGCCAGGCCAAAGCAAGGGCAGAGTTCAAGCTGAAAGAACAATCTGGAATGAAGGCAAGTACTGAGATGGCTTAGAGCTTTGCACCTCAAAGAGCATAAAGAAAAACAAGTTGAAGCTACTGCTCGTGGCGAGAGGAGCATAACTCTCTATTAAGGCAGGAAGGATGAACAAAGGCCTCCTTTCAAGTAGCATTAAAACTTTCAGATTTGGACTGTGAGCACTGGAAAGTACTTAAAAAGTTTGCCGAAGAATTGGCTTCACGAGTTTTGCATTTTAGAACACTTTGGATTTTTCCAAGTGGGACTAATGAGGACGGAAGGGAATATGAAACACTGTTTTTCCTCAACAGAGGAAAGAACCGTTAACCTGGAATAGAGAGTGGTGGAATCCTTTAGGACAACAGGATTCGGACACTGTTTCAGTGTAGGGTGTGGCAGGGAGGCGGGACTCCTGTGAATGAACAGAGAGCCCCAGGCATGGGTTGCTGACCCAGGGACAGGATGATGGTGTCCTGTGCTGAGCTGGGAACACAGCCTCTGGGTGAGGGCAAACGGTGATGAGCTCCTTCTTAGATGCTGGTGCTTGAAGTGCCAGCAGGATATTCACGGGAAGTTGTTTAATGTAAACCTGGATGTTAGATCTAGAACTCCCCACTCAGGTTAGAATATTTTGGATGTTAAGATTATAACCAAAGCCACAGGAATGGATCAGATCGCCGTGGAATGGATGAGAGTAGGTAGAGTGAGAAACCCCAGACAGAACCTGAGTTTGCATGGAGGAAACATGAGAGAAGGTGGCTGGAGGTGGTAAGTTGAGAAGGGGACTCCAAAAGGGAGGGCAGAGGTGTGAGAGAGAGACAGTTTCCGAAAGGATAATGAAATAGCATCTTGTTCTGCTGCAGGAGTTTCATGAATTAGTAGGCACTGCCGACTGCGGAGTAGAGAGATCTGCCACACCCGAAGTCAGGGCAGAATTCAGGCCAACACACTGTGTGCCCAGCCAAGGAGAACACTGAATACCGAAAGTGCATCTACATTATCTCCAGTTTCCATCACTGAGGAGACGGGCAGGTCGTCAGGAAAGCTATGAAGTAGTAGAGTGAAGACCATGTCGGGCGACTTTGGCCGGCTCTTCCTGTTTCCGTTCCTCTAGTGGCCTCCCTGCTCCTAGTCCAGCTCCTATTTTGTGTTTAGCTACAGAAATTTCCCTCAATTAAAAGAAGACAGGCTCTAATTATAGTTATTTACTCTTTGTAGAAAATGTGCTTATGCCAAAGTGCCATTTTCTAGGCTTTAAAGAAACCTTAAATTCTAATTGAACAATAAGATTCATTTTATTTTTAATTTGTAAATGAGAACTGCAGGTTATTGGGACAGCAGAGGCTTAGGAAGCAGTCTTTCAAAGAACATTCAGGGATTGGGTAAGAACATTTGATTTATGTCCTTCCCTAGACTCCCCTCTTGCCTAAAGTGAGTGATATATGGATACAAGTGCTGGGGTGTAGGGCTAAAGCTCTGGACATGCCTGCCAGCTTGGCTATATTTTAAGGCCATCCCTATTGACTGTCCACTCTTTGCTTCCCCAGTCTGGTCTTTACAGCCTCCCTCCATCCCTCTACCTCAAGATTCCCAGATGCCAGGAGAACATTCTCATGGTATCCTTCTCCTTTTTCTTTTTTTCTCTTTTCTTTCTTTCTTCCTTTCTTCCTTTCTTTCCTTCTTTCTTTCTTTCTTTCTTTCTTTCTTTCTTTCTTTCTTTCTTTCTTTCTTTCTTTCTTTCTTTCTTGTCTTTCGTTCTCTCGTTCTCTCGTTCTCTCTCTCTCTGTCTCTCTTTCTTTCTTTCTTTCTTTCTTTTTAATTTCTAGGAGAGAGAGAGAGAGACAGCATGAGCAGGGGAGGGGTCAGAGAGAGAGGGAGTCACAGACTGAAACAGGCTCCAGGCTTTGAGCTGGCAGTCAGCACAGAGCCCGACGCGGGGCTGGAACCCACGAACCGCGAGATCATGACCTAAGCGAAACCCGGACGCTTAACCGACTAAGCCACCCAGGCGCCCCTCCTTCTCCTTTTTATACCCCAGTGGACTTGGCCAGGATTTCTTACTCTCCAGGCCAGGAGATTGGACTATTTTCCAAAGGGTACCTCAGCTATGTGTGAGACGATAGACATCGGATGGGAACTTACAGCCCTTTATAAAACACAAGGAATCTCAGACTGGGGGCATTTAGATATGTCACCTTATTGTGGAGAGTTAGAATTTCCATTACTGAGAAATCACATTGGTAGACTTTGCCAGTTTCCATGTGGATCACTTGTGTGTGTATGTGTGTGAATGGGAAAAATGGGAGCTCAGATGGCATGGATGGGACTGCATGGTGCCAGGCCAACCATGTTGAATAAAAAATACATGGTATCAGACTTTACATTTAGGCTCAGATTTTGGATATTGGAATGTGGGAGAAACACCTAAAACTCCGGTCTGCATTAAAGTAAATTTTAATTTTGTCATTAACGTGAACCCTTTTTATGCCTAGTAATTATATAATAGGTAGGCATAGCCTACTGTATAGATGAAGATATATGTGCATATTGGACATATATGAATTGAATACACACGCATATATAAATCTTTGACCAATTAAGAAATTCCTGATCAGTTGAAACAGCTACACCCTTCTCATTAGCTCATCAGCAATTTCCTTGAACCACTGTCATGATGAAACATTTTAACCTTCTGTGGCATTATATACGGAAGGCTCCAAAGCAAAGGTCTGCCAACCATAGAGTCTGGGTTACTAAAATCCTGCTCTCACATTTTTACAAACGGAATTGCTTGGAAAAGTGATATGTAAGGTAAAAATGGATTACCAAGTTCTTCATTGTTACCTCACACAACCTAAATGAGAAACAACTCACAATGTAAAAAGGATACAGAAGGAACTCCTTCTATTCTACAGAACGGTTGCCATTGAGTGAACCATGTTTACCTTTTGAAAGCCAATCTTTCAACTGCATTCATCTGTGACGATAAATTCAAGGCTTACACCAACAAAGAGTGGAGAGCGAAAAATGAAACCCTTTGCCAGAGCTAGGCCAGGCAGCTGTTATTTTTTCTTACGGGTATAAGAGTTTATACGCAAGTACCCCTTAAGGAATGGAATGTTTATAGGTACGTTCTTTAGAGATGAAACTCCTTAGGAAAATCGGACTGATAGAATCCTGGAAATATACATATACAGAAACATGTGAGGACCTAAATGGTCATATTTAGAATGATCTAACATATCTTCACAAGCCAGCAAAGTTCAAAATAACCATGCATTCTTCCCTTTTCCTTTAAAAAGTCCTTTCTTTTTATGTTTGTCTTTTGAAATAATGCCCTTAGAGGTCTTGACCTTGAAACTCTCAAGCTGAGAAGATTTGCAATTGCTTTCCTGGGTGGGCAGGAGAGCCTCTATCCCCATGGGGACTGGAAGCAAAGCTTCAGCCTATTTAACCTTTGGGTGCTTTTAGGATGTGCAGATTTCCAACCCTCTGTCCAGCATTCTGCTTTAGCAGGTCTGAGACGAACATGGGAATCTGCATGTTTAACAAACAAATCAGTGACTTTTAATACAGGGGGTTTAGGGAATCACCCCAAGTAAATACTGCCCGGGAGCTAATCTTGTTATTAATTAGTTATTGTCAGCTAAAAGCATTTCTTCGCTAGAGATGACAAACAAAACCCAAACTTAAAGCTTTAGGGAAAGTTTCAAATCGACAATTATTTTCCAAAAAATGTGTTTTTCACCCTAAATTTCAAGACCATTATTCCAGATAGTATTATTCTGGTACAATTATCAGAATTTTAAATTCTTTATTTCACTTTGAAAGTATTCTAGAAAGATTATTTATTAGCAAGTAAGACCTGGAGTTACTACCGTCTTGCTTTGCACCTTTATATTCTAGCTCCAAACCCAACACACACAAGTGATGTTCAGAATTATGATTCTGAAATTCCATGGTGTCCTGGCAGCTAAGTCCTTGTGGGTGCCCTTAATTATTTACTAAGGCTGAATTCCTAAAAGCGGAATTTCTGGCTCAGAAGCTAATGTTTAACCTATAGGCTTTGTGTGTCTTGCCAAATCACAATCTGAAGAAGTAATAATCGTAATGGAATCAGACATAGGAATGCTTATGGCGTGCTAGGCACTGTATTTTAATCTTCATTAGGAGATTAAATTTTGATTTTATCATTATACCCATTTTAAAGATGGTAAAAAAAAAATAAGGCCTAAAAATATAAGACTTAAAAAATTGGCCAATTTCACATATCTAGGAAGTAAGAAAACCAGAACTAGGGCTAAGGTCTTTCTGACTCCAACCTCCTGCTGCTAACCACTAGACAATGCTGCCTTTTGCAAGTCTGTACTAACAGACCCTCTCACCTGAAGTATATGAGAATTCCTATGTCCCTGTTCCCTAGCCAACCCTGGGTATTACTTTTCTTTTTACTTATTTTTTCTTTTTTAAACCTTATTTATTTTGAGAGACAGAGAGAGTGAAGGAGGGGCAGAGAGAGAGGGAGAGAGAGAATCCAAGGCAGGCTTCATGATGTCAGTGCATGGATCCTGACCCAGGGCTGGAACTCATGAATAGTGAGATCATGACCTGACCAGAAACCAAGAGTTGGATGCTTAACCAACTGAGCCACCCAGGCGCCCCAATTACTTTTCTTTTTAAATTGCCAGTTTAGTGGGAACAATTATTGGTTTAAGGAATGACTATTCTTTTAACAGTAGTTCTAGAATTCAAGTTATGCTCATATATAGAGGCTGGTTCCTTACCCAAAAAGTGCCCCACTGTGTAGTTGCTCAAGAATGCCAGATTACAGACTTTATACACTTGGTAGTAAAATGGTTCTCAGACCCTTTATAATGCCATGTTTATAGTTGAATGAGGTGCCGTGGTGGAGCTAGGAGTGATGCTGACGTGCCGGTCACTGACTGTGATTTTAATTGAAAAAATTTAATCGGTTTTACTAGAATCTATTTATGTATGACTTTTGAGCTCAAGTCCTTCTCACATGGATTTGATATTCTGTTGAATCTTCAAACACATAATAAACAGAACAATTTATAGGAAAACAAAAGAGAGGCACTTGGGTGGCTCAGTCAGTCAAGTGTCAGACTTTGGCTCAGATCATGATCTCACCATTCGTGGGTTCGAGCCCCACATTGGACTCTGTGCTGACAGCTTGGAGTCTGGAGTCTGCTTTGAATTCTGTATCTCCTTCTCTCTCTGCTCCTCTCTCGCTCACGCTCAGGTGAATACATGTTAAAAAAAACAAAACAAAACCAGAGTTGGTCACTTAACTTATGGAGCTCCCCACCCCCACTCCGGGCACCCCTGAAACCTATCTTAATATGGGCTATTCATGCTTCAAAATGTATAATTCTTGAAGCTTTTAAGGGTATCTAAATAGTGAAAATTCATGGCTTCTTCTCTAATCACAACAAGCTCATAACTTCTGCCTGGAATTCACCCCCCAAAAAAGGCTTTGCCATGCAGAGCTATTCTCTGAGTACGATATAACCGAAGCATATGATCTTAGCATATAGGTCTAAGGCTATTTATATTTTTGCAAAGCCTGAATTTATTAACAACATCAGAAATTAGAGTGCTGGCCATCATGATTTTAGCTCATTTCCAAAGTGGTTTATCCACAGTTACTTTGAAGAATCAGGTGTCTATTCTTAAAATATAATATTGGAAACTTTTGACCCAGTATTTCTACTTTTGGATATTCATTCTAAAAAAGTATTCAAAATGTGGGCAAAAATTCTGACCTTTAGTAGTGCTGTATGGAACATGAGGCATTATGAGCCCTGAATGCCTGATTGTATGGAAGTATTTTAATATGGGACCCCGGAGTATTTAGCTATTGATTATAGTTTAGAGAATACTTAGAATATAAGCTCTTTGAGGAAGGTAGTTTTGTGTGTTTTGTCCTTTCCCATATACCCATATCAGAAGTTCTCATTATGCTTTTATGTACACTCAATAAATATTTGTGGGATGAATGTGTATTTAGTCATTTATTAACTAAGTTTTACTCAGCAAACCTTAAGCAAGTACCTGGCATTGTTCTAAGTACTTTAACCTATTAACTCTTTTAATTCTCACAACACCATGAATGGCTACAAGTATTGTCTTCTTTTACAAATAAGGACAGAGTAACCCATGAAGCTAGAGAAGGAGTTGAGTATTTCAGCTGGCACTTGCCTGAACTCATGCAGGTTATTTCCACTGTCCATGTTCTTCACATCTATGACCTGGTTTGATAATATATATAAAATGGTAGCTTGAAAGAATGGACAACTATTTCAATCTTTACATTTAGCTTGTTGGGTGCACCGTAAAATAGTTGTCCTCTGCTCCCTCTCTGTCCCTCCCCCACTCACATTCATTCTATCTCAAAAATAAATAAAACATTCATTAAGGAAAAAAAATAGTCCTTCTTATCAGAACAAATGAGAAGTTTCCTTCTCTATGTCCAAGTGTGGTTTGTCATGAAGGACCAGCAAATGGTTTTAAAGAGCTGATTGGCCCAAACTATTTGAAATTAAGTTCACTTAATTTGTCAAGTTATGTTGATGCCTTTATTTTATATACTTGTATCTATCAATAAACATTGTGATACTTGAAAAAAAAAGGCTGACTTGATTGGCTGAAACTGTTTGAAATAATATGCTAATGTAATCTATTTACACAGTTCCTCTTTCACAATTACCTGGACATAATAACAAGGTGACTAGAGCAGAAAGAAAACAGAGTTTTGCTGACTCCCTAGCCTTCCTCCACGAAGAGCCCAAGCAGCTTAAATTCTACTCCCAAGGAGTTTTGAGATTTCTTTGGGGATGCTTTATGGAGAAATACCATGATTGGCTTTAACTTTTTTCTGGATGGTTCTTCCCCTTTGTTGTGATTAATTCTGCTAAGGAGGGATGCCTGAGGGGCCACGTCTAAGTGGCCTCCCAGAAATTTCCTGGATTTCCTGGCACTGGTGGGTCCAGCTGTCTCCCTCGGTTCACCGAGTTCTCGTTTCTGACACTCAAAGTTGAGCTACACTTTTGCAGAAATAAGATAGCATGGTCTAGTAGTGCTTTTGTTCTTGGAGGGATTGTAATAAATGGCTCTTTTGGGTCTTATTCACTGTTTATTGCAGCTCCTCTTCCTAGAACTTAAGCACAGTGGACTTGAACTCAAGAACATGTCCGTGACAGAAACCTTCTTGTGCTCAGAATCACCTCTACAATGCACTCTGCTGTTCCCTCACTAAACGTGTGTATCTTGAGTAATGTCTCCCTTAAGATAAATATACTTCAAGGAACCTTCCCACCTGTCATTTAAATAGAGCCCTCCCTGGTTGACCTGACTAGTCTTCCAGATATGCCCAGACATGTTGAATCCTAGGTTTAACACAACCTAGGTTCAAACTGGATTTCATTCTCCACTAAGATTAAAAAAAAAAAAAAAGACTGCATTTTGCAGATATTCCTGTTTGATTATTCTTGGTGGGACCCCTTTGACTTGAAATAGAGGTGAAGTTTGCCCTTCAGAAAACTGAACTGTAAGATCAATTCCTTAACTGAGCATCTCATATCATGAAGAGAAGGGAGAACGACTTGTGGGTTTGTAAGACTGTAACCAGGTTGAGCACATTAGCATACCCAAGGGAAGAATCACAAGGCTATGAATCAAGAGAGGTTGGGCAATATTGGAAGCCTGGAAAAGTGGAAGTTAAACAAGCAAAGGATGGCAGAGCCAGCCAACTACTCTCAAAGGTAGAAGCAGCTGTGGTCAACAGACTTCTACTGTTTTTATCGTAGTAGTGAGGATATTCCTAACAAGAATGGGCTGCATGATGTCCTTCCATACAGGCTATTCGATATCCATTGGCAGCGCCATCCTACTTGAGAGAATGATGAAACAGATTATCATGCCTAATGCCATGAAATATTTAATTCCGTTCTTTTCCCTTGTTCTAATTCATGTACTTTAATATTACAACTTTTCCTACTGCTACTATTGCTGCTTCTTTTGAATGCTTAATATGTGATAGCATTCAAATACATTTTCTCATTTAATCTTCTGATTAACCACACGAGGGAGGTGAGGACCACTGTCCAAATAATTTGGGCAAAGAAACCGAGGTTTAAAGATGTGAGTCCAGATTTGTCTGACTAAATTCAGTCTTCAACCTGAGATTTGATTTCAACAGGTGTCTATCTGTAGGAAAATAAGGGAGGGTCAATGGGTCATTAACTGGTCTTCTACAATAACTAAATTCTCTTTTGAGGACTAAGTGAAGTACAAGCATTAAGTATGAAACACTGTATCTTCATTTGGGCCAAATAGTTGCCTGCGTTTTTAACGCATAAGATTTTATTTCCTTTTAGTAAAATTGTTTTTTTTCAGTCACAAGTTTTGCTTCTTGGATGTTATTTATTGTTATAATAATGGTAGGAAAGTGTATATAGTATAAAATAATAAAAAACTGATTTACTATTGAAATTGGACCAATGTATGTCGGATTTATTGTCCTCACCCTCTTAGAAAAAAGTCCACATTTTTCTATTCTTTGGCTTATGGTTCCTTTCTGTCTCCACACACTTCATGATTATTTTGCTTTTAGTTCCTGTACAAGGTTAAAATTGATTTTTCAGAACTTCCAATAACAATTTATAAAGGATATAACTCCAAAGGTGGCATTTCCAGCTGAAGTGCTTAGCTTATATCTGTTAATTTAATATCACAAACTCTTTCTTTAGCACAATAATTTATTTCTTAACAGAGGATGTGTGAAGGACAAAAAGTGGGCTAAGTTAAATGGTACTATTTCTGCCAAAGTGTTCTCGAGACATTGACATTATATATGGAATGTAATAGCCACTATCATTAACTCAGAAAGGCTTTGATGTGAAGGCAGATCTCTCACTAACACATATTTAACATTTATACCATGATCGTTCTCCAAAATTCAGAATTATTTACTGAATTAGATATCAACAACTTACTAACAACAGCGTTTTAGATTTGCTCTTTCGTATGCAATTATGTGACTATGTGTGTATGACCTGTAAACTATTAGTGTTTCTTTGGTTATATTATTCTTTGAGGTCACTGGGGTGTGTTCGCTGTCCTTATATTAACATCTTGGAAGGCTCCAAACAGACCATACTACTTTCCTAAATCTGAACATTGCTAAACACTGGTATAAGGAGAGCTGGAAACTTAAAAGTTACAAAAACACCATGCAAGAAGAGTCTTATCTATATATTCCCAATGCTGTTCAGTCACGCCATACCATCAACATTTTTTTCCTTTTGTCATGTTTAAAAAAAATTTTTTTTAACATTTAACATTTTGAGAGAGAGAGGCAGAGACAGAGACAGAGAGAGAGTGTCAGGGAGGGACAGAGAGCAAAGGAGACACAGAATCTGAAGCAGGCTCCAGACTCTGAGCTGTGAGCACAGAGCCTGACATGGGGCCGAAACCCACGAGTGGTGAGATCATGACCTGAGCTGAAGTTGGACACTTAACCGACTGAGCTGCCCCGACATGTTGTTTTTTATATAGCGTAATGATTGTTTTTATGATCAACTAATACGATGGCTTAGAAACACCGCAACAGTGACGAAGAGTGAAGTAGTTTTTGGACTTAAATCCTGAGGGTTTCTGAACTAGTTTGCAGAGCTATTAAGGAATATTCATAATCATGCTTTCCTTCTTAAAAAATCACTCTAAGTATCTATTGCTTCAGCATGGGTATCTGGCTCTAAGTCATTTGTAGGTCAGGACTCATGTTAGTATTGACAGTGTGCTAGGACCCGGCACTTGCCCTCATGTGACACTGCAGATTTTGAAAGAATATGGGCTGTATGTAGATGTGGGCTCAGCTTGTTCTCAGCTGAGAACAGGATTACTGACGTTCTGGGGTCAAGAGTTACGGGCCAGCAGTTTTGGTCTTGAATAGATCTTAGGAAGGCCATTTTCCAAGTCTTGATTAGAAGACTTCCAAAGAAGGCGACGGCATTATTAAGCCCCAAATATGTGAGGTCCTGTTTTATTATTTGCCAAGAATATGAACAACATTCTATAATAAATACTACAAGACATTCAGAAATTTCTGCGGTCCTTTAAAGCTTTAAGCTACGTGAGAGGGTTTCACAAGAGCCCAGTGAGTTGGCCACGCTGGCTACTTTGCCTTGAGCAAAGGGGAGACATGTAAGTAAGAAACTAATGCTTACTTCTAGGGAATAAGCCTTTTCACAAATAAGATATTCTTTCCCCACTTCTGTACTCTTATTAAGTTTTCCTTGAATTCTTTTGGTCTTCCCTCCCTTCCTCTGGTGGTTCTTAATTACTAAATGAGCTAAGAGCATCATCATCCATTATGAAGTGAGAAAAATTAGTATAACATAGTGGGTCTTATAATCATTTTTTTCTTCTTGAAATATTGTTCTCTATTCTGATATTGTTCTCTTCCGACTATTTCGATATTATTACATTCTTTTGAAATATGGTGGCTGTATAATGACTTTTTCTTTTCTTTTAAAAAGTGTTCTTACGGGGGATGCCCCGGTGGCTCAGTCAGTTGAGTGTCTGACTCTTGATTTCAGTTCAGGTCATGATCTCACAGTTGGGGAGTTCAAGCCCTGTGGTGGGCTCTGCACTGACAGCATGGAGCCTGCTTGGGATTCTCTTTCTCTCTCTCTCTTTCTCTCTCCCTCTCTCTCTGTCACTCCCTTGTTCTCTGTCTCTCCCTCAAAATAAATAAAATAAAAAAAAATGTTCTTACTGGACAAAAGTCTTAAAGGTTGATAACTCTATGTTAATCCCCAAATTTATATTTGAAATTTTGTCAATTTATGAAGCTGAAAGTTGGCAGCCACAAGTGTAGGTAAAACCCATAACTGAATTGTAATGTTTATTCCCAGATTTCTCTGAAAGGGAACACACTTAGCAATAGATATTGGAAAATACTTTCAAGAATATGACAGATGATTTTTCATGTCAAATAGGTAATAAGTGGCTTCCTGTCAAGTTTCCACTTGGCTATTATTTTTATCCAACATTTACCCTTTCTACACCTCTAATAATCAGCTTTATTTACCAATATGAATTATAGCAAATTGTATGATATAAAATCATACATTATTTTCTGTCAATATGAATTTATCATTTGCCAAATGCTTAAAAGTCCATAGAGAAAAAGGAAAACGATATATATATATATATATATATATATATATATATATAATCCATATTTCAAATAATTTTGAACTTATTTGATTGCCAGATTTAAGTTATATATAATTTTGTGTTCATCTTCATTTTTATCCATAAATAATCCTTAAAAGAAAGTAATACAAAAAAGCAAATTTTGAAATGAATTTACAATAATTCTATATAGTCTAGATACTAGCAAAATGTTGTCTTTCAATTTTTTTTCCAAATACATTTTAGGGTCTGTGTCTACAGTTACCACAAGTCAAATAGCAATAGACAGAATTAAGTTTTAAAATCTGGGGTAGTTCATCACTGTGTTAAGAGTTACAGAATGGAAGAAAGAAGCCCTGAGATCTCCTTCTGCTTTTTTCTTTAGAAAATAAGACAGCTGGATTATAACATCTTTAGCATTTCTGTAGCTTTCTATATCTAAGCTATAAGGAAGACGTTTCAAACATGAGATGAAAGGGTAGTAAAAATTAACAAAAGTTCATTCAAAAATATGAATGCTATTTAACAGTTTTTGAACAACTTGTTTTGATTAAATCTTTTCCATCTCATTTAAAGTTTGGCACCTTCTCCCTCTCCCTTGTCTAATTTGCACAAAATTCACTTATGCTTTTTTTAGGGAACTGTAGGGTTTTGTGTTTTATAGTTTGAATATAGTGACGCATGTACATTAGCTATCTTACCTCCAGCAGCACAGGGACCGTGCCACACTTTGCTCAGCTTTGTAAACCATAATAACACTTGCCATTTGTGTCTTATACAAAATGCTAAGCAAACATTTGTTAAATAATTGATTGGACTATTACAGAAGATACTAGCCAGGGATTTGCTAGGGAAGCTACAGCATACAAATTATTCATTTATTCATTCAACAAACACTTGCTGAAGGTGTACTGTGCACCCTATGCAGGGCTGGAGGCTAAAGACATGAAGGTAGATACAGTTGCTGGAAGTAAAGGATCTCATAAAATAGCAGGCTGACATTTAACGAATAAATTACCATATTTAGTGTGATATATCAGCAGCGTAGGAAGTGATGGCATATGGATGACAGTAAAGGGTCCCTGGACCAGAGATGGTTATTTCCGAGAGGAGTATGTGTTTGTGAAGCAGACCCTGGGTGCTTGCCGTGTGTGTGGGTGCGAGTGTTGATTCCCGGGAAAGAGAATGATCTGGGCCTTGGGAGAGGTGAGAGGCAGCACGGCATGTCTGGGGCAGGCTTGGTGGAGGAGATCATACACTGCACAGAGGCGGGGAAGAGGGTGGTGACAGACGATCCTGAGTAGCTGTGGGCAGAGGTACAACGGTAAGCCACGGGGAGACAATGACGGGTGCTAATCAGGGAAAGTACCTGTCACTCCACTAGCTCTGTAGAGGACAGCGTGGGGGCAAGAGATTCCAGAACAAGGAAGACCCGCTTCTAAGCCAGGGCTCCGCCGTGTCCGAGGGGCTGGGGGCCAGCAGCTGGCCACCCAGCCGCCTTCTGCTCTGACACAGAAAACATTAGATTTTCACGTGCATTAACTTGATTGGATTTTTTTCCTAGAAAAACATTTGAAACTTAAACAGTAAAAGCTATGATCAAGAAGATTTGTAGAGAAGTCCCAAAGCGATGGTCATAGGAGAGAAAAAACTGGGGAACAAGGCATGAGTACTCAATCCTTGCTAATGAGTCAAACCTGTAGGACACGGTGAAAAAGCTTTCTTTTATGCTCATATGTGTCAAGTCTGTCTGAAGAGAAAATTTCTGAAAGAATTCAAAATGTACCTCTTTAGCTTAGTTAACTTTATTAGATATGAACTGAATTATCAGTGTCCACATATTTCTTTGTGTGCATGGGGTCATTACAGATATATTTTACGCTGCAAATGCATTCTGTAGCATTCTCCAAAACCTGTCCTCGGGGATGGCAGTGAGCCTTGAGCAGTAGGTGAGCTTTATCCAGCAGCCTGAAAGGGGACCGGGGCTAAATGGTGGATTTGAAGATAAAATGGTAAGTGTGGAGCATAGCGCTATGTGGGTGAACTCTGTTTGTGTTTCCTGCATAAACCTCTGACAGAGAAATCCGACCCCTCCTGAGGAAGAAATGGAGAAGAAAGAGATTGATTTCAGTGCTGCCGACTTCAGCTAACCTGTCTAATGCGTGGTAGACCCAGAATAAGCATGATTTGAATAAAATTTAGGTAGACATGTGTGAAGGATTCTGTTTTAAGAACAAAATAGAAATCACGTTGGAAATAAGCCGAAAAACACAAATCCTATACTTCTTGAACTTTATTAAACAAACCTAAACAGATTTTTTAAAATAGCTGTTTATTACTGCTAACCAGATAAAGAATCCTTTCTTTGTTTAAGCAAGTATCAGAACTAATTTTATGTCTAAATAAGTTACTTATATCTGTTACTTTTATTTATTGCTAGTCATTAGTAAAACTAGTCATAAGGAGGCATCTTACTGTATATGGTATCCTACATATATTTTTACCTTTTTATTATGGAAATTTTAAATATCTACAAAAGTAGACACAGCACCATAACCTCAATGTACTTACCTCTGGTGTCAACATTCATGACCTCTCACAACCTGTTTCACCCTCTTACCCATTCTCTTATTATTTTTTAAATTGTCTATTTCATTTATTTGTTTTAAATTTATTTATTTATCTTGAGAGAGAGAGACAGAGCAAGTAGAGGAGGGGTAGAGGGAGGGAGAGAGAGAATCCCAAGCAGGCTCCATGCTGACAGTGTAGAACCCAACATGGGGCTCCATCTCACAACCATGAGATCATGACTGAAGCTAAAATCAAGAGTTAGAGGCTTACCCAACTGAGCCACCCAGGGGCCCCTAAATTTTTATTTTTAATTAATTTTCTCACTTTACCATTTTAAAACAAATCTTAAACATTTTCCTTTTAACCTCAAAATTTTAGCATGTGTCCCTATAGATGAGGATGCATTTCTTAAAAAATATTCATCTAGTTTTGAGAGGGGGGGAAGAAGGAGAGAGAGAGAGAGAGAGAGACAGAATCTGAAGCAGGCTCCAGGCTCTGAGTTGTCAGCACAGAGCCAGATGCAGGGCTCAAACTCATAAACCTGAGCCAAAGTCGGACGCTCAACTAACTGAGCCACCCAGGCGCCCCTAAAGAGAGAATTCTTAAAAACAAAACAAAACAAAACCAAAACCCCACATAACTATAGTAAACTTACAGTTAACTCTTAAAAATTAACAGTAACTTTTTTCAATATATATCTAGGTAGGGCTCAAATTTGTAGTTCTCTTAAATGTCATAAATTGATTTTTGTTTGAGTCAGGACCCAAATAAGGTAAACGCATGCAATTGCTTAATGTGTTTAAGACTTTATTAATCTGTAGGTTGAATTACACCTCACTATTTTTCCTTGACATTGATTTGGTTAGGGCACTGGGTCATTACCCTATAGTTTTCTCCAGTCTGGATTTTGGGAGTTGTAGCCTCATAGTGTGATTTAGCATGTTTCTCTGCTCTATGTATTTTCTGTAAATTGGTAATTGAATCTAGAGTTTAGATCAGATTTAGGTCCCATCATTATTATTAGTAGTAGTAATAGTAGTAGCTGTAGTAGTATTTTTGGCTAGACTTCTTAGTGGATGAAGTTGTGTTTTTTCATTAGGAGGCTCATAACTTCTGGTGTGTTGTCTTATTATAATGTTAACAACTGCTGATACACAACATCTAGATCTTCACATACATATTTAAATTTTAAAAGTTTTGATGTAAAAGCTATTCAGATGGATTTTTTGAACAACCGGGATTTGTTGAGAATAGGTAAGTGCTACCTGAGATTAACAATCAAAAAAAAAAAAAAAAAAAAAAACCAACCCACTTCTAAAAAAACCATGAATACAAATAATTCCTAATGATCCCATCAAAGGTTTGTTTCATTTATCCAAATTATATGCCATGGATCAGCAAGCACCTTGACAAGGAAACTTCTTTATGGGTGATATAAATCACCAATTGCTTCCTTATTTAAAAACTGGATGATGATCATAGCTCTGTGACTCCATAAATTTGAGTTTCTAATATTATGCAGAAGAACATAGAACCTGTTTATGCATTATAATGCAGCAATAATGTATCTTTTCGCAATCATTGGCATAACTAAATCTACTAACTTGCCTATAGCATGCATAATGACAAGTTTGCAAAACGATCGGAATTTTAAATTGTGATTCACCTGCAATCCAAATCCCTGCAGCAATTAAAGAGAAAACCACACATATCAAACCAACACATGCCTTTAACTGAGCAAGTTGCAATTTACAGGGAGAGTTTCCATATTCCCTTTGAGGCTATAGCAAGACTAGAGTCCAACAGATATAACTGCATATTAAAATAAGTCCCGAACGAAATGGTTTCTGCATCTTCCTTAAAATAAACATTTAGAGAAATTAAGCATAAAATGTAATGTTAGTGTAGGCTGCCCAAAGGGCGATTTTCCCATGTTTTGGGCTCCTTCTTTGGAGGCAAGAATGAAGAGTTGAGATATTTATCTGGCTCGGGAATTGTCTAATTTCTTTCTGCAAATGTCCAAATAGTAAATATTTGAGGCTTTGTGGGCCATTTGATCTCTGTCACAACTGCTCAACTCTGCTGCCACAGCAGACTTAAGACAATATGTAAAAAAATGAACATGCTGTGTTCCAATAAAACTTTATTTATAAAAAAACAGGCAGAGGGCCTTGTTTGGCCTGTGAGTCATAGTCTGCTGACCCTTGATCTGGATGATTCAAGCCAATTTTTACTTGTGTGAAGAAAATATTTTTTTCTTCCTCTAACTAATTGAGCTTGGCAGTCCATACTAATTGAGTTCAACAAAAGGTAGCTTAACTCTCCCCTTCATTTGATATGTGTAGACACAGGTTTTGTTATATTTTTAAAGCAAGTCCTTTGAGAAGGCCAGCCACCTGTCTGAGTTTGTTAGAATTAATGAGGGAAAAGAATGGATTGTCCTATGTAGAACAAAAGAAATCTGTCAGAAGGAGGTTTAATACTTAATGGAGGCATTGTGCATTTTCACTTGGTTTTATAAAGCAACCACTTCAAAGCTGAAGACCAAAGAAAACTTGAGCACCAGAGAAAAGAGAGAGAGAGAGAAGGATTTTAGGGTCAGAAATCAATCATTAACTGTAACATTAAACATGAACTTTGTATTCCTATTACTTCAAACAACAATAACAACAAAAACCTCACAATTCATTTAAAGTTGGCAACTCACTTTAAAGTAACTGTATGAATTGTTCCATTGTCAGAAATTAAAAATGTTCACTCTATCTTTAATTTGCTTCCAATTAACTTTTGTTACAACACTGATTATTCAATTGTATAAAATAATCATTCCTTGCAAAGAGGGCCTGACATCTTCAGGGTTTTAAAATACTACATTTTTAATATGCTTTATAAACCCAGATGAATATATGCCAGAGAGAAATGACCACTTATTTTAGTCTGAAATTAAAAAAAAAATGTATCTATGATTTGCTTTGACTTTTCCAAGATTAATTTTTGGGTGAATCTGGCAGACCCTAAATCAAGATTATATTTTTTAATATTTTATTTTATATTTTAAAATGTATAGAGGAGCCTAATGCAGACTCCATGGTGGACATAGAAGGAAAGTTCACTTGAAGTTATAACCGATCCAGAGGCACTAAAACCTAGAGATCCAGAAGGAACTTCATTTCTTAGGGTGAAGTGTTTATTTTCTTTGCTGGGGAGCAAAAATATTTCTTTTATGCTTAGATTTACCTCCAAAGGACATTTCCTAGAGGACATCCAATTTGGTTTGCTAATGTTAAAAAGATAACTTGCCAAATACTCAACAAGTTATCTAACTCTTGCCATTTGTACTTTCCCTAATTCTATGAAGTGTCAAGTACTGAGGACTGCTCCTCAGTCCATGGGCCTAATGTTCTGGCTCAAGGGAAAATTAAATTTTTGAGACATAAGGAAAGATTTTACAATGTGTGCCTTTTCTTTCAAATGAGGCTTGACATTTGAAAACTTTAAGATTGAGGACACAGATAAATGATCTTTTTACATACAGAAGGAAGAAAGGGAATTGGTAAACAAGCTTATAACTGCTGTTTATAAAATCTGCTAATGATCTTGCTAATGGGAGACAGATTAAAGAATATATTTTCCATGGATTTATCCCTGTAGAGGATAGAGTGAAGAACTATGATTTTGGCATTCAGTTCCCAAGACAGTTTTCATAATGGGGAAAAAAAAAAAGGCCACACAGATTACACAGTGATGGACACTGTTTGTTGATTATATTTACATAATCATAGAGATGGTCTTTAAACTACTTTAGCACAAGCTTGAATTTGAATATAAAAAAGTATTTTTATCTGATGATGAAACTATAAATATGGAACATGTCCTCAGTACTTGTTCTGGGTTGTGCTTCTGATCTCATCACAGAGATGCTTGTTTTGAGGGAATTTCTGGAGCACTGTGCTCATTTGTACAGTCTTAGATCTGATGACCTTTAAATTTATGACCTACTAAATAATCTTCTTCAGCTTTGGAGGAAAAAGAGATGGGTCAATAGAGGTTTAATTACGAAACGCCTGGCAGTGACCCTGCTAACAGAATACAGATCCCGCAATACATAATGCAATCCAGTCATCCTTTACATTCAGTTACATTTTGTTCTACCCTAGGACGTGACCAACTTAAGAAATATGGTTTTTAGAGCAGTGTGATGAAAAATGGCTCCTATGCTCATGAAGTCTGAGAATATCGTGTGTCTGCTTCTCGTGGAAGTACATTTTCCACCCAAGATACACTGCAGTGTTTTGAAATGTGTAGTGTTTTCTGGAAAAACAAGGACATGGTAATAGCTATAGGACAGCTAGCGCTCTAATATGTTTCTCTGTGAATATCTTTTTAGTTTGCCAGCATTTCTGGTTTTAACTGTAGTGTTATACACAAGTGAATAAGTAAGATTTGTTCCTGTCGAGGGTTACACATCCATCCCTGGGAGGAAGAATTCCGACAGGGTGTCAACAAGTTCTCGCAGATCCAGATCAAGTCAACTACAAGAGGGTTAATAGCATCCTTTCATGATGTTACGAATGGATGACTTTCAGTTAGAGGCTTTCGTTGAGGATTACAGTGCCAGGCAAAATGACTAAGTTGAAATGCTTTGGAGAAAAACTCATCTCTGTGTTGCCCTTTGCCTTCTAGACATTCTCCTACACATTGGCCATGGCTGGATTTCCCACAGAATTTGAAGAGTTTTAAAGGAGTGTCTTACTACATAATAGGGATACGCCACACAAGAAAACATCTTTGGGAAGGGAACTGTGAGAGATTTTTATCAAATAATTAAGAACATAAAGGGAGGTATGACTTGTGGTTTGGAGAAATGATTGGCTTTGAAAAAAACCTCACATGTTGCCTTTCGAAAAAGTTGTTCCTGATGAATTTTTTCCCTCATGTTATAGTTAGGTTGGAAGTCGATTCTCTGGGTAATTAGGTTGTGCCTACAGAGTCAGTTTGGGAATTTTTGTAGAATGTAAGTCAATTTAATTATGTATTTTTTAGCTTTTGAAAACTATTGTAGCCCACAGAGAAAAGTGCATATAATCTGAGTATAAACAGCTTGATGAATTTTCACTGTGGTATCCAGCTTCCCTATCAAGAAATATAACATTACCAGCATCTGGCAGCTCTGCTTCTGTTTCCTTCCAGATACTTCTCCCATTTCTAAGGTACCACTATTCCTTATTTCTCCATTATAGATTGTGATTTTTCCCAACTTGGGTATAAATTGAATCATAGAGAATGTATTCTTTTGGGTCTGTCATTGTGTTTGTTAATCTATATTACTATGAATAGTTTTAGGTTATTTATTTTCATTCCTGTATGTATTTTGTTGTATGAATATATCACAATTTATTTTTCCATTCAGCTATTTTGTGGGTAGTTCCCAGTTTTAATGGTTATGAGTAGTGCTGCTAAGGACATTAACATACATGGTTTTTGGTAAATATGTCGACGTGTTTCTATTGCACACATTTTTGCCTTTAAAAAGCACACTTCGTTATAGTTATTTAAAAGTATTTGTCAACTCCAGTATTGAAATCATTTGTGGGTCTGCATCTATTGATTTATTTTTTTCTCTTGATTATTCGTCATAACATCATGGCTCCTATATACTTAGTAATTTCTTATTTTACGCTGTAATTAAAAAAAGACTCCTAGAAGTTCCAGATGGCTTTGTCTTCCACCAAAGTGCAGGCAGACAGATACAGACTAAGGGGAGCATCGTTTTAATCCAATCAGAGATTGCATAGCGCTGGGCTGAATGGGTTGCAGTGTTAGTAAAATGACATCCTGCTTGCTCCCATTCCTTGAATGTAGTTCTATGGTATTTTGATTGAAAGGCCATTCACTAATTACCCTTCTCTTCGGTCTTTGCTTAAAGACTGTAAGAGACTCAGCTCTGTGTTTTAAAAATTCCCAGCCCAGCTCACAAGCCACCTTTCCCAGGCAACTTGGAGAAACAGCAACAATCTCAAGGACAGGACTGGTCATGTACTTTAGGCAGATCTCCCCCGGCCCATGTGTTTCCTAAGCCCTATGAAACCATACGGAGTCTCATTCTGCCTTTTAGGAGTTTGAGCCCTGGTTCTACAACCTCCTGCCAAGCCTCAGAACTCAGCAAAGGCCCCAGGAGGCACAAGGGCGGTGTGTTTGCAGCTCCTCCAGGTTGCCTTGTTGTCTTCTAGCACCATACAACTGCTAAATGCTCTTTGGTTTCTCTTTTCCATGCTAATCATCTCTGCTTGGACCCTAGACCATCCTCAGCCTGAGCCTGGAACCAGCAAATGCCCTGGTCATTAAATATCTCTTATAATATTTCTGTAATTATAGTTGGTGTACTCTTTGTTGTTTCCACAGATCTCTGATGTCTTTATGCTTCTCTTATCTTTGAAGCCATCTTTCTCTTTCTACTTTGACACCATAGAAGTATTGGCCCCTCACAACCTACGACATCTCAGAAGCAGAGGTCGAGTAAATTAGTTTTAATTACAGGTTGTAGTAGATAATTCTTTATATTTTGCAGAGTAAGTACAATATCTCAATTTGTATTCTCACCGCAATGCCATGACTTAAGCAGACGTGCATCAGTCTTTCTATTTTATGGATTAGGGACTAGGGTACAATAAATTAAATCTCTTGCAAAAGATCAATCTGCCAAGGGGCAGAGAAGGACCTTGTATCTTTTAATTCCCTCAAGTCCAGCACTATTTACTGCACACCACAACTATTTTTAACAAATAAAGACAAACACAGTCACAAACACTTTGTAGATATGTACATATCAATCACAGATTTGAGACAAGTGGGATAATTTTATATGTTTTGTTTTTTTTAATTTGATACCAGTGTGTGGAGGGGGACACAACTGGAAAGCTACATGTATGAAGAGGGTTTACAGGACACTAAAACTATAACCCTGACCCTCAAGATTGATCCTGCCCACTGTCATGGGTAATGCCTAGAATGTCAGCATTCTGACTTTATTTGTTTTTTAATCTTTTTAAGTTTATTTATTTTGAGAGAGAGAGAGAAAGAGAGACAAAGAGAGCGAGTGGGGGGAGGGGAGAGAAAGAGAGAGAGAGAGAATCCCAAGCAGGCTCCCCACTGTTGGTAAAGAGCCTGATGCAGGGGTCGAACTCACAAACCATGAGATCATGACCTGAGTTGAAACCAAGAGTCAGACACTCAATGGACTGAGCCACCCAAGCACCCCTCATCATTCTGACTTTAAACCTTTGGGTAAATGGAGTCTTCTTGAGAATCTTTGTCAAAACAGATATTTCTGTTTTATATATCATGGTGTGAATGAAACTTCTGGAGGATGGAAACCACAGGTCCTAAGGAGTGAGCTAGAGTGTGGAAGTGCACAAAAGCAAAAAGAATGGGTAGTGCACAGATGGACAAGGCACATATGTCTGAAACCCGATACAGATGCAGGTGAGCTGTGAACAGTGGGATAGTCAGAGAAAACCAGTATGGAAAAGGGTCAGTTAACCATAAAATTGTAGGTGTTACAGGTGAAAGACACCTGACAGGCAGGCTGAAAAGTCAGTCAGCTAGTAGAAAGGAGAGAAATGAAGGCTCAAAGTCAGGCGCCGTGGATGAGCCTGTTTGGACTCACAGTAGAACAATTTTTAAATTGAATATGAATATCATTAGAGGGCAGTAGTTTTCAGTTGAACACCATCACCAAAGCTTCCTATTATCTTTTGTTCATTGATGTTTCATCTCTGTGTCTTGAAAACATTTGCATTTATAACTCTTGACTGGTTAAATCATTTTATTTTATAGATGAGATCCTGAGCCTGGAAAGTGGCACATCCAGCTTAATGAAGCATGTCCTTCTTGTCATTATTCTCAGAAAGCAGCTCCTTATATTAGTTCAGAACCTATTCATTGTTAGTTTACCCAGTGGTGATTTCAGCACAACATGCTGTAAAAAACAAAACAAAACTCTTCTTTCCACTAGGCTGTCTCTTCCTTTCCCCATCCACAAAAGATCAGACATTTTTGCTTTAGGTGATTGATATAAGGCCAATGGATAGAAAATATGAAGCAGATTTCAACCTAACTATAGTAATTAACAACCTATACATTTCAGTTGTCTCCAAAAGGGTTTGAAATAACACACGCTCTGGCATTGGAAGTGTTCAAGCCAAGATTAGGGATACTGAAGAACTCCTACATTTAATGGGAGTTTGACTTTGAGATCTCCAAATTGCCTTCCAAGTTAAGAAACATATATAAGTCCTGATCTGGATTAGTAGCACCTGTATATTTTGCATCTGTATACCTACCTCGGAATCCATCTTCATTTCCAAACCAACACCTTTACTATTATAGCTCTGTGTCTATCTCTGTGTATCATAAAATATATAAACTCATTTGTGCACTCACATATTTGTTTCATATAAATGTATCACATCTTAACTGTGAACAATACAGCATTTTTGGTGCTGTTGAGGATATAACCGTGGACCAAGACATTGTTGCCTGAAAATAGCCATGTTCAGTGAGATTCGTTAGGATTAAAGGACAAAATTTTGGAATAAGCTAAAAGTGAAAGAAGTTGAGGATTCTGTTAGTCATCTTTGGTTTAATATGTGAGTTGATGAAACATTCCCATGTAATATTTTCTAGGGTTTATATCTCAATTCAAAGTAGTCAGAGGCCTTGTATTACAGGACGTCGTGCTAATGTAAGCAAAACACTGCTGCGTCTGGGCAGAGATTGCAACCATAGAAACGGATGAGAAAAGAGTCCTTTCAAGAGATTTTGTATCTATGTAAGTAAAAAGCTGTAAAGGAGTTAAAATTTTCTTTTTCTTTTTCTTTCTTTATCTTTGTGAAATAGACACAAAACAATTTTTGTTCCATTGTAAAATTTGCAACTAATGAAATGTTGGGAGATCCATAAGGCTAGACAATATGGCAAGGCTAATTGAGTTTTTAGAAAATTTCATTTCTTTAAATATAATGTGGAAACACATGGAATAGTTTGCAAACTTCTTATGATTTGGAAGCAACAACTTTCTTGGCTCAAAATTTCAATAGTTTGTTTTCCTACAGTTAATGTGACAGATTGGAATGGAGAAAAGAAAAGTAAAAAGGGATGGTATTAATCCTCTAGTTTGAAACCCTCATCAACTCAAAGGTCATGGAATATAGCACAAAGTTCTGAACTGTTTTACTAATTTCTTTTAGGAAAAGTGTTTTGTAGGAAAAGTATTTTGTAGGGAAAGAAAACAGACTTTTTGCCTCATGAGACACCATTCCTTTTCCAAATACTACATGTAAATATGAGCAAATTTCTTTCTAGCATCTGTCTCCTGTAGGACCTTTAGATTGTAATAAATATTTCTATGAGGTAGACTCAGATCACTCTATCTAATAATTCATTGCCAAATCTGAGGTTGTAAATATTTACCACTATGATTTAAGAGTTTTATCATTTCAGCTTTTACATTCTATTTTGAGTTAATTTATACATATAATATGAGTAAGGGTCTAACTTCATTCTTTTGAGTATAGATATCCACTTGTGTTCTACTCCTTAGTATCTTACTGGGAAAGAAAACTAACTTGCTGACCCATTAGAAAACCATCCATTTCTAAATAGCTGTAATTATTAGCAAATCTCTTTCTAACATGCTGCTACATGGAAGACTTATACCATGACAAATTTCTAAGTAGTATGCTTGAGTTATAAATGTTGAAATTTGAATTTGCCTTCTATTAGTTGAGAGGCTAGTGTGTTTCAGGATGTGTAGTAAGTTAGTATTATTGAATAATTATTGGTTTAGGGATAATTGTTGGTAAGGTGAAATGTATTGAGAGAATATCTTTGGCTTTTGAGTTCAAAATTAAATTGCTACCACACAGCTCTATGACACTGAGGAAGTTACCAAACCATTCTGAGCTTTGTTTTCTTATCTATCAGATGAAGATGGCGGTATCTTTTTCCAATGACGTGTTATGAAAATTAAATGTGATAATGTATGTAAAACTGCCTTGGGAAAAAAAGAGCTCAATAAATATTAATTTATTAGGATTGACAAAATTCTAAGGTGAATTTATTTTTAGAATGTAGATCTTCAAATATTCTTTTTTTAGAACAGCTTTATTGAGATACAATTGCTATTAAAAGTGCACACATTGCCATTAAATTGCACATATTGAAAGTGTGCAGTTTGAAACATTATGCTGTTCGCATCCATCCATGAAAGCACCACCAAAGTCAACTAATAATGTCTTTTTGCCTTCTTGTAGTCACTCTTTCCTGTCCCCAACTCCTGTCCTTCCTTCCCCAGGCAACCATGGATCTCTAGTTTGCCACTATCAATGAGTGTGTATTTTCCAGAGTTTTATATAAGTGGAATTGCAAAATGTATTCTTTTTTGTATACTTCCTTTCACTTATTATAATGATGCTGAGATCCATGCTTACTGTTGAGTGTATCAGTAGTTCATTTATTTTTATTGCTGCTTGTATTTCACTACATGGATGTGCCAGTTTGTTTGTTTATTGACCTGTTGAGGATCACTTGGTTTGTTTCCATTTTGGAGGGTATGAAAAATAAAAGATGTGGGAAAGAGGGATGAATAGGTGAAACACAGAGGATTTTTAGGGCAGTAAAACTACCCTATATGAAACTATAATGGTGGACACGTCAGAATAATTTGTCTAAACCCGGAGAATGTACAGCGCCAAGAGTGAAAGCTGATGAACTCTGGGTGGTGCATCATTGGGTGGTGCACTGTGATGGACTCTGGGTGGTGATGATGAGTCAGTGTAGGCTCATTAACTGTAACAAATATATCACTCTGGTAGGGGATGTTGTTAATGGGGAAAGTTATGTATATGCAGGGGAAGGGGGTAAGTGGGAAATCTCTGTACCTTTCACTCAATACCTAAACCTAAACCTAAAAGGACTCTAATATATTAAGCCTACTAAAAATAATTTTTAAAACATCCATGCACAAGTTTTTGTGTGAACATATGAGTTCAGTTCTTCTGTGTACTTAGGAATACAATGGCTGGAACATACGGCATTGTATATGTTTTTAACTTTTTATTAAAAAATTTGTTTTGGTTTTATTTATTTTTGAGAGAGAGAGAGAGAGAGAGAGAGAGACAGCATGAGTAGGGGAAGGTCAGAGAGAGAGGGAGACACAGAGTCTGAAATAGGCTCCAGGCTCTGAGCTGGCTGTCAGCACAGAGCCCAACGCGGGGCTCAAACCCAAGAACCGTGAGATCATGACCTGGGACGAAGGTGGATGCTTTACTGACTGAGCCACCCAGGTGCCCCTGTTTTTAACTTTTTAGAAGACGGCAAGAATGTTTTCTGAAGTTGCTGTACCATTTTTTTTTCTTTACTTCCACCACTCATGTATACATTCTGGTTGTTTCTCTCCTGTCTCTTGGTATGGTCAGTCTCTTAGATTTTACTCATTCTAATTGGTGGGAAGTAGTACCTCTTTGTGGCTTTAATGCACACTGCCCTAATGATGTACCATATTGAGTTTTTATTTATGGGCTTCTTTGTCATTTGAACAAACAACTTTGGTGAAGTGTCGGTTGAAACTTTTTACCCAATTTTTATTTGGTTGTTTTGTTTGTTTTTCTGCTGAGTTTTGAGAATTCATCCTAGAGTTCAGATATAAATTCTATATCACGTGCATATTTTGCAAATATTTTTTTCCTAGTTTGTGGCATATCTTTTTATTCTCTCAGTAGTCCTATTAAAGAACATAAGTTTTTAATACTGATGTAGTTAAATTTGCCAATTTGGTTTTTTGTTTTTGTCTTTTTTCTTTTTGGTGTTGTGTCTAAGCAAGTTTTGCCTAGCCTAGGTCACAAATATTTTCTCTTAAGTTTCTTAGAGGAGTTTTACAGTTTTTGGTTTTACTTTTAGATCTATGATGTGTTTTAAGTTTTTGTATAGGATACAAGGTATGTATCAATGTTTATTTTGTTGCATATATATATATCCAAATTATTCTGGTACCATTTTTTGAAAAGACTTCTTTCTCTACTGTATGATCTTTGCATCTTTCTCAAAAACTTAGTTGTTTATCTAAGAGTCTATTTCTGGCCTCTGTTCTGATCTATCTATCTATGTTGATGTCAATAACACAGTGCCTTGGTAACTATAGCTTTTAATAAGTCCTGAAATTAGGTAGTATAAATCATCCAGTTTTGTTCTTCTTTTTTCAAAGTTTTTAAAAAATTATTCTAGGTCTTTGAATTTCTATATAAATTTTTGCTTCAGCTTGCGAATTTCCACACACACACACAATCTCAGGTTTTTTGTTTATTTGTTTTTCTCATATTATGTTGAATCTATACCTCTATTTGTTAAGACTCAAATCTTAGTACTGAGTTTTTTGACTCATAAAACAGTAAATTTCTACTGTTGCATAGGTTTTATTTATTTTTCTTGTCAGTGTTTTGTAGTTTTCATTTTACAAGTATTTATCCCTAGGTATTTCACGTTTTTGATGCTAGTGTTAGTGGCAGTCCTTGTAAATTTCAGTTTCTGATTGTCCATCACTAGTCTATAGATATAACATTGACTTTTCTATACTTAATATCCAACAACTTGCTAAAATCATGTATCAGTTCTAGTAGCGTTTTCGTAGGTCCCAAAGAATTTTCTACATGAACCATTTTGTCATTTGTAAATAAAAGCAGTTTTATTTCTTTCTGTGCAATCTGGATACATTTTACTTCTTTTTTTGTGGGTTATTGCACTGGCTAAAACCTCTAGTTCAATGTTGAATAGGAATAGTGAGAACAGATGACCTTGGTAAGGTATTCTTTGTGTTTTTGAACTTCGTGTTTGTTGAACTTCTTGAATCTGTGGTTTTATAGTTTTAATCAAATCTGGAAATATTCTGCCATTATTTCTTCAAACATTTTTTTTGTTTCCCCCTTCTCTCTCTTTTCCTTCAAGGATGCCAAAGAAATATGTGTTGGGCTTTTTGATGTTGTCTCACAGCTCACTGATGCCTTTTCATTTAAGGGTTTTTTTTGTGAGGGATGGGGAAAGGTATTTTCAATGCTTCTTTTTCTTCAAGTTCACTAATAATTTCTTCTGCAATGTCCAGTCTGTTGTCATTCTCAATCGGTGTATTTTTTCAGTCCCTTCCCCTTGCCTCTGCCACCAAGGCAATCCCCTTCTGAGTATTCTACCCAATGCCTTGGAATTATGTTTTCCAGTATGACTACTAGAGCAGGAATTACATCTTTCTCTGTGTGAGATCCTGGCACTGTTCCCTTTAATTCTTCTAATGGTTATTGCCCTCATCTTGGGTGGTTTGATCACTGATCAGTACTCTCCTGGATACTCAAGGGGGCTCTCCACAGATCTCCATAATTCTCTCTGTGTAGTAGTTGCGCTTCTGTGGAAAGGATACACCTTGTAGAATTATTCACACTTTATAAACCTAGGGTCAAAAACTTTTTCTGTAAAGGGCCAGATGGTAAATATTTTAGGTTTTGCTGGCCATATGGTCTCTGTTGCAACTACTGATTCTGCCATTATGACATTAAAGCACTTATAATATGTAAATGAATGGGCATGGCTATGTTCCAATAAAGGTTCATATGCAAAAGCATGTGGCAGGCCAGATTTGGCTGATGGGCCTTTGTTTATTGACTAGTGATTGCCTTTTTGATTTTGTTTTATTTTGCTTTTATAGTGACTATCTCCTGGATGCAATTTAAGACAGAAAACCTTACTCCAAATTCAAAGCAGAAAGAAAAGTACACTGCTATTGAAAATGTTCAGGCTGGTATATACTGACACTCGGATTTGTTATTTTTGTCTTCTGTTTCTGGAATGCTAAGTAGTGAATCATTTAACGCTGACATTTAAGCTAATTGCTCTTTAATGTACATTTGACATATGAAGCAACATATTGCAATCTAAAAATAATTAAGATAAATCATTTGCTTATATTGCTGTGGAAAAGACAAACTTCTCCAACTTCCTCCCTCATGCTGTCTAAACCAGAGAGTGCTGCAGTCAAGATAGAGAATTGGTACTTGCTGTTCACACTGCACCTCGGTGTCCCCACGAATCAACCAGGGACAGCACATGGAGTGCCAGTGGCAGCTTCCGGGATGCATGCTCTGTCATCAGACAGCTTCCCCAGATGGGGCTGTGTTCTGGGGGCTGCACTCCTGAATTCTTCTGGAGTGCTTTGGCAGGCAGCCAGCATGCTTTGAAGGATTAGACTCTGCTCCCTCCCTCCTACATAACCCCCCAGAGGATTTCCCTCTTTAAAAGACTGGCTGCAACCAGCAGGTCCAATAAGTGGGACTATTTGTAAGTTGAATATCTTGGGAATCATGCTGCACAAATAGGTCAGAGTTGAATACCTAGTATGTGCAAATTGATTTTTCTCTTTGGGGCAGGTGGTGGGGAAGCCTCAGAGTTTTCTCTAGGGGGATTATACCGTCATATAACAACTGTCACAGGGGCACAAGACATGTTTGAGCAGAGTGGATTATTTGTTTCTATGGGCACCTCGTTTTTAGTTATAAAGTGAACTGATCATATTTCAAAAGCATGTTATAATGTATGTTCTTTAAAGGAAACTTTTTCTCCATTTATGCTAAGCAAGTAAAGGTTTCCAACTTTATTCTATGTGATTACATATTATGAAATCAAAAGGCTGTTATTTCTATACAAAGCCAATGCTAGTTCTTTGTAAATACAGACTTTTGGCAAGCTTTAAAATAAAATACATGGGCCATTTTTTCTGTATTGTAACTTTTCTTGAAAAGAGGTCAGTTCTATGAACAGATTTACCATATTTTTTATGAATATAATTTATTGTCAAATTGGCTAACATACAACACCAGTGCTCATCCCAACAAGTGCCCTCCTCCATGCCCATCACCCACTTCCCCTCTCTCCCACCCCCATCAACCCTCAGTTTGTTCTCAGTATTTAAGAGTCTCTTATGGTTTGCCTCCCTCCCTTTCTGTTTGTGACTATTTTTCCCCTTCCCATCTGTCTCCCCCCACCCCCGATGGTAATCTGTTCAGTTTCTCAAGATCCACATATGAATGAAAACATAGAGCATCTGTCCTTCTGTGACTGACGTATTTCACTCAGCATAATACTTTTCAGTTCCATCCATGTTGCTGCAAATGGCATGATTTCATTCTTTCTCATTGGCAAGTAGTATTCCATTGTATAGATAAACCACATCTTCTTTATCCATTCATCAGTTGATGGAGATTTAGGCTCTTTCCATAATTTGGCTATTGTTGAAAGCACTGCTATAAACATTGGGGTACACGTGCCCCTATGCACCAGCACTCCTGTATCCCTTGGGTAAATTCCTAGTAGTGCTACTGCTGGGTAATAGGGCAGTTCTATTTTTAATTTTTTATTTTTAGGAAACTCCACACTGTTTTCCAGAGCAACTGCACCATTTGTATTCCTACCAGCAGTGCAAGAGGGTTCCGTGATTTACCATATTTGATTAAATATATATTTATTTAACACATATTGTATATGATGTGTCTTTGCTACAAAGTAAGCTCTGTGACAACTAAAACTGTGTATCTTTTCCATTGCTGTGTCCTTAATGGAACTGGACACATAGTTGTATCATTAAATATTTGTGCAGTAAATAAATGCACAACTATTTTGTGCAGTAACTGACCTCCCAGGTTGGGTGACTGAATAACTATTGGAATATGTCTACAGAAAATAGTAACTGCATTTTTATAGGATTTAAAGGTGGGAGTCTTCTCTATTGAGCAGAACTTAACTATGCAGTTAAGAAGGTCTTCGGTGGCAAGACATTTTATAGAGAACATTGGTGAAAACAGTCCTACTTTTAGGAATAATCCTTTTTGTTGTTTTTGTTATTTGTTTCTGTCCATTTTGAATTATGGTCAGAAAATGTGGTTTGTATTATAGCGGTTCTTTGCAATTTGTCTTAGGAATTGATTTTTGTCTACCTCTGTGAAGTGGTTTTCTAACCACCCTCCCCCATTTTACCCTATCACTGATGCTGTAGCCTTTCTGCATTCTGGTTTTGGGAAGTGACCTCAGACCCTATACAGACATGAAACCGAAGTTCAAGGCCACCCAAAACTGGTAGATGCTTAACTGCCTAGGACTGTTTTCACTTCATTTCTGATCTTATAAGTACTTCCTTATTTTCATTCCCAAGCTCACCCAGTCATCCATAAGGCAATATGAATATTTCACATAGCACTCTCATAGGGTTCATAATGGAATGTCCAGACCTCTTGATGAAATATTGTGAGACATAGATATCTCTTCTCAAGGTCTAAGGTTCTTTTTCTTCCTGTCTTTAGGGCCATGAAGGAGGAGTAAAAAGTGAGAAAGTGACTCATAAGTATTCAGTTTTAGCATTACTATATTTAATTGGAACAAGATTTGATCATGGTAGAGGTGGATAACACAGGAAGCTGGAAGATAGAAATTTGGTTTGGAAAATGTGGTTTATTTTTAAACTAATTAAACCTTCTTGATTGTGTTCTAATGGTCAGCCATTTCCCATGCAAAATGGGAGTGAGGATAGAGCTGCTAGTTTCTAAAGTGGTTTACAATGTTCAACATGAGCAAAGTGCCATTTTAAAAATTATCTTAGAATTCCATCAAATTTTATCATTTTGATTCATTGTTGGGACTAATAATAAACTGCTTATTATAAGATGCTATAAATGTTACTTTTATTCATGTAAAATAATATAGTCTATTACCATGATTCAGCATCTTACTTGGAGCCATTACCTTGCAGTGACTATAAAAAGATATTGTTCTTGTCTTCCAGAAGTGGTGATAGCGTAAGTTGAGCAGAAATTGAACCATTATCACTAAAGAACAGGCTATACTGGTAGTATACTTTGCGTGTATTAACATATTCATGTCCTTAATTTGCAAATTTTTATACACTTTTCTCAGTGTGTGTGTGTGTGTGTGTGTGTGTGTGTGTGTGTACCTATTTTCCAAGTTGATACATGAATAATAAACAAGGACTACAGTAATACAATGATAGAGAATGGAATATCTTAGGAATTAAAGTAAAAAAAACCCTTTTTTTACATTTTATTACTAAAGGTGTAAATAACAAATAATGGAAGACCCATATAACAGGAGTTAATAAACCCAAATTTTAGTAATGCAGCAACTACCTCTCCTATACAATACAGATTTTTACCCTCAGTTCAATTGGCTTAAATTTCATTATTTGTTACTTAGTTGTTAGTCCAATGAGAGAGTAAGTCATGAAATTTCTGTTTCCATCATACTTAAACTCAGAATTTCATGCAGTTTTATGAAACCTACATACTTTTATGATATTTTGTTTTACCTCCTTTTTCTTTACTGTTTAACATGGCGAGTGTATAAAGCTTCTTAACTTACCATGTAATCAAGTTCATCTTAAGGCTGAGGCAGGTAACAAGTTGCCAACCATATTATTTTAAGTGCTTTATAGAAATGATCTAACCATTACAGCATTAAAAAAATCACAGAGTAAGAATCCAGGCACTGGAATATGATGGGAAGTGCTTGGGATTGACGTCTTAGCTTTTGCTTGCTAACCATGTGAAGTTTAGGTCATAAAAGGTGAAATACCAATTACATACACTTCTACCTAGTTCCATCTACATATTACTAGCACATTTCTTAACCCCACGAGCTTCAGTGTGGTACACTGAAAAATGATGATACTGTTCTATGCAGAAGATGGATGTCAGGCATAAACAAAGTGTTATCTTTTATTACCTTTTAAACCCCAAAGCACTATAAATATATATTGCAATCATTATGAATTTTGTAGAGTATCATGGATTCCAACTTGCATTTTCACTTTAATCTCTATGATTTTAATTTTATCTAGAAATTACATTTGTATAGGTTGAAACTAAAGAAATGTGAGAATATTGGCAGAGTAGAGGTTAGGATTGCACACAGTCAAGGAAAATGAAAAGGTCACTTTTTAGGAAAGAAAAAAAATTAATTGTAAGATTTTTGTGGGGTTTTTTTTGAGATTGTCAAATAACTTTTAGAAATGATTGGGCTGCTCATTTAGGCATGTGGCTCTCTTCATTGTCTTTATCATAACATATTTATCTTCATCCTCATTCATAGATAAAAACAATAAAATAGACTCCCTCATTAATGGTGTAAATTCTTGACTTGGTGAAATGAAGGGGGTCTTCAAAAAGGTGTACAAAGGAGTGATAGTGTTTTCTAGAACTCACTTATAGGGGGAGTTGCTAGAGAGGCCTTGTTTTCCTTCTGCAAGAGGAAGTCTCTGCCCAACACCTGGCAACAATCTATGATAAAACTGTTCACACCCAGGTTCTGAAATACTTATGGATGAGTAGAAAGAGATTTTTAATATTGCTATAAGAACTAAGACAAAAATAGAAATTTATTAATTGCAGGTAGGTGAGCATTTGAAACAATACATATCTATACACACATAGGCATGCGGCAACACTGCTTACTTCCAAATTTACCAAGATGAAGCAAGCTACAATCTGGTAACTGTATTGAACCCCATGTGTTTCCCATACATTAGCAAGTCTGAAATAATTTCTCTGTGTTAAACTAAAAAATGTCTGTCAGGAAAGCCAGCAAGCATCTGCCCCTAACAGGGCTGGAGGAAAAGGACACATGAGCATAGAAGCTGATGGGGTTGTTTACAAAGTCTCAGACTGGTGGGCACCCCCTGGGGAGAGAAGGGCCAGTGAGTGGAATGGCAGCAGAGCATAAGGGAGAGCACTGTCCGCCATGATGGACTCCAGCTGGCGGGCACACTGATTAATGAGCGAAAGCTGCTCACATGCATGGTGGCTGTCTTAAATTGTGATGTCACAGCCAGCTTGGGCATCACAAATTCCCAATTTCATGCTTTTTATGAATAATGGCTCAGTGGTTAGTACCCAGCCAGGGGAATTCAGAATAAAAAAAAAAGTTCTGCTGTTTGTGACACTTCTTAGGATGAACACAGAAAGCAGAATTTCATGTACCCTCCAGTCAATGTATTGTCTACTAATACTTCACAAAGAGAAAAATTCAAATGGTTTTCAGAACAGAGATCTGAGAATCTTGAATATGTCAAGTTGACATTTCTAATTGTTTCCAAACAAAGCCTATAAAGAGATCACAAAATACGTAAGGATTTGAAATGATACTCAATTATTTCAACTTGTTTGTAGTCATTATAAACACATACTGTGTTTATAATGTGTGTACATAACATTATATGTAATTACATATAATATGTAAACATATGTATATATATGTGTATATATTCATAAACAATGGAGTATTGATTAAGCATACAAAATTTTAATTAGTCTCTCTGATATTATCAGTAACATATTGATTTTCTATTGCCCTTCAAACAAAGATTTTGTTAAAGAAAAGATGAACAGAGAGGAATAGTATAATCAATATGAAATGAGTTTTATGACTTGTTTATCCTTAACTTAAAGGTAGTATAGGTGAGAAACAGCCTTTGGACTAAGAACTGGGTTTGAATTCTAGGACTACCATTTTAAAATTGACCTGATATTTATAGAATGCTTACTGTGTGCAAGGCATTATCTATTATCATTATCTATTATCTACAGAATATTATCTATAATCCTTATAGCAATCCTAGGAGGTAAATGATTAGAAAATTTATGTGCTCTTAAAGCTACAACTTTCAGCTCCTCAATGATTTCCCAGTTTGTAGTTCTGGGCCCCAACACTCTCCCCATCTCCAAGCCTCCATCTCTGCTTGGCTGACAGGTGTCCCAGCATTCTGTCAAACACAACATGTCAAACACTGAATTTATCAACTCCCCTTGCCCCCACCGAATTAGTGCCCCCATGCTTCCAACTTCCTTATTTATAGCACATATACCTTATTTTAATGAAATGTTACCCATTCACTAGATAGGATTTCTTCTCTTCCCTTTCGCTAAATATTCATTCAATCCAAGTTTGCAATATCTCTTTTCATCTTGATTTTCTCTTTTCAATTCCTACTGCTCTCACTCTCAAAAACCACTGGGCTGACTGGTCCCTTTATATTCTAGGTTGTGGACATCAGCTAAATGTTTCATTCTGCTTGGAAATGATATCATATTTGAGCATTCACTCATTTCATACTTTATCTTTTCTCAGACCTTTGGCACCTATAGCCCTAGCTTTACACTTCTGTGACGATGAAAACAGGAGTAGTCACAGAGGATTTCCAGCCTATGTTGCCCCCCTTGCCACCTGTACAATACATCTGTGTATTCTACTCTGCTTCCTACCTAAAGCCAGCAGAAATGTTCCTATGGTAGATAAAGCAGCCCGCACAAAGCTATGTGTTTCTTAATCACCAGGACCTGTGAATATGCCAGGTTACATGGCAAAACATGATTTTTCAGATCCAATTAAGGTTACAGACCTCAACAGAGGGAGATTATCCTGGACTTGAGCCCTTAAAAGAAGAACACTTTCTCTGGCTGAAAGCAAGAAAGATGAGCAGAAAAGTTGGTGGAATTCGATGCCTGAGAAGGACTCCATGTGATGATGCTGGTCAACACAGAGTGGGCAACATGACAAGGGGTACTGGTGACTTTAAGAAGCTGAGAGAGTCCTTACTGTCAGCCAGCAAGGATATGGGTACCTTAGTCATACAGCCACAAGGAACTTAGTTCTGTCAACAACGTGAATGAGCCCGGAAGTGAACTCTCTCCTACAGTCTCCATATTAAAGTCCATGGTGGCCAACACTTTGATTTTGACCTTGTGATACCCTGAGCAGAGGAATCGGCCAAATCTTCCCAATGCCTGCACAATGACCTACAGAACCTTGCAGATGATCAATTTGTGTTGTTTTAAGCCGAAAGCCTATGGTAATTTGCTATAATAGTTGGAGAAAACCAATACAGGTTCCATTTTTGTTTATTTATTCAGTGACCTTGAATGTCCCAGTCTTCCTTTCTCTAGCATCATCAGCTTTTCCTCTGTCGAATCATTTTCATCAGCATATGAAATGATATTATTTCTTCCATCTTAAAACAAACAAATCTCTCTTGGCCCTACTTTCTCCTGCAGCGATTGTTTTATTCCTCTATTCTACCTCTTCCCTATTGTTATTCCCTACCTCTCCTTAAGTTACAATTCTGAAAGTTGTCTCTTTTAGTACTTGTGTCCATGCTTTCCCTCTTTCCATTTTTCTTTTCCCACTATAACTAGGCATTTGCCCCTTGTCATTACACTTAAAATCTACTTGGAAGAGTCACCAGTGGCCTACATGTTGCTAAATCCAAACGTTTAATCACCATTCTCATCTTACTTGACCTATATCAGTGTTTTACACAAGCAGCCCCTTCCTCTTCTTTGAAATATCTTTTCCTTCATCTTCCAGAACCCCACAATTTGATTTTCTTCCTAACTCACCATTTCTCCTTTGCAATTTCCTTCTTTGGTCTTTCCTCATTTTCTTGGGGTCTTAAGATTGTCTTGTCACAAGACTTAGTGGTCCTTAGACCTCTTCTCTATTTACACTCATTCCTTTGCTGACCTCATCTAGTCTTTAAATGCCATACATGTGGTCAGCTCCCAAATTTCTCTCTCTAGTCTGGACCACTATTCTGAAGTCCAGACTTGTCTATCTAATATTCACTCAGTATCTACACTTGAGTGTCTAATAGTTATCTCAAGTGTAATATGTCTAAGACTGAGCTCCTGGGGTGGTGGTGGTGGGGGAATAGGTAAAGGGGATTCAGAGATGCAATCTTCCAGGTATAAAATAAATAAGACATTGGCATATAGTATACAACATAGGAAATAGAGTCAACAATATTGTAATTCTTTTGTAGGATGACAGTAAATAGACTTTGCTATGGTGACCATTTCATAATGTATATAAATACTGAATTGAATCACTATGTTATACGCCTGCAGCTAATGCAATATTATATGTCAGTTATTCTTCAATTTTAAAAAGTTGAAGGTGAATTTGGTCCAATATGGCAATATAGGAAGGCCCTAAACTCACTTCTTCCATGGATATCAAATCTACCTCTAAAGAACAATTCCTCCTGGAGAACTGAAGGCTGAATGAACAGCTTCTGTACAACAAAAAATGAGAGATCAAATAGTGAAAGGCAAGAAAGGTTAAGATATAGTAATGAAAGGAAGCTGCACACCTGACCTGTGAACTGCAGTGAGGAGGAATAATACTGAAGGATCATGAACACATTCATCTGTCTGGGGCATAGGAAAAAAGCTGTGGCTTAAGAGGGCAATCAGAATATAAAGGAACCAACTCTAGAACCTTACCAAATGATTGGAGAGCTGCTGGAATTCTCTCCAGGTCAGAGGGGCTCGTGAGCACCATGGTTTACATTTCCCATCCACCTCAATAGCATGGACAGGAGCAGGGTCTGGGTGCCCTCACCAAGAGTTCCTAGACCACACCTAACCCTACCATCGAGGTGGCACCAGTGTGACACACACAGGGACACACCTGGTTAGTATTCACTACAGTTACAGCTGTCTCACCAAGGTGACACAGGCACAAAGTATCCTAGAACACTCCAAGCCTGTACCACTACAGCTCCTGTTGACTTGCTGAGGCACCCCTGGTACCCAGTGCTCTGGCATCTCTGGGCTCATGCCTGTTAAGTTCCATCTGTCCCACCTGCTCCCCTGCACAAAGCACCACAGGACAGCCTGATGCACGCCCTGCCTTGACTCCAGCTGCCTCACCAGCGTGACCCCTGTGTGGAGGTCCCCAAGACTGTCCAGCTCTCCACCTTCTTTAGCTGTGGCTGCCCTGCCAGGGTGCTTTATGTGTGGAGAGCCTCAGGACACCTTAACTGGTACCTGCCTGAGCTCCAGTCATCCTACCAGGGCAACCTTGGGTTGAAAGTCCCAGGACCACCCTGTTCCATGCCCATTTCATCTATACCTATCCCAGCAGGCAGTACCAGCAGTAAGTGTCCTAGGACACCCAGCCCATGCCAGCCACAGCTCCAGTCATTCAAACAAAGTCATCAGGAATACACAGTCTATATAGGGGATGACCATACACAAGACCATTCTTTCAAAGTTAGGAGAAATGGCTAGTCTGTCTAATTCATAGAAACAAAAACAGAAAGTCAAGCAAAATGAGGAGATAGAGGAATTTTTAAAAAATGTTTACTTATTTATCTATTTATTTACAAGGGGGAAGAGAGATAGATGATAGAGAGACAGAGAGACAGAGAGAGAGAGAGACTCTCAAGCAGTCTCTGCACTGTCAGCAGAGTGCCTGACATGGGGCTTGATCTCATGAATCAAAAGATCATGACTTGAGCATAAATCAAGGGTTAGATTCCTAGCCAATTGAGCCACCTAGGTGCCCTGAGGAGATAGAGGAATATATTCCAAACCAAAGAACATGACGAAACCTCAGAACAAAACTGAATGCAATGGAGATAATGAGTCTACTTGACAAAGAGTTCAAAGTAATGGTTATAAAGTTCTTCATCAGACTGGACAGAAGAGTCGTAACTTCAATAAAAAGAAAATACAAAAAAGAACCAATTAGAGAATACAATACAATACAATACAGAATACAATAACTGAAATGAAATACTCTGAATACCAGGAGTGAATTAAGAGAAGATTAGAAGATGAAGAAGAATGGATCAGTGATCTGGAAGACAGGGTAATGGAAAACACTCAAGTTGAACGGCAAAAATGTAAAAGAATTTTAAAAATGAAAATACATTAGACAATGTCAAGTGAACAAACATTTCCATTACAAGGCCCCAGAAAGACAAGAGAGAAAGGGGGAAAAAATTATTTGAAGAAATAATAGTTGAAAAATTTTCTAACTTGGAAAAGGAAACAGACATCCAGTTGCAGGAAGCACAAAAAGTTCCAAACAAGATGAACTCAAGGAGGTCCACACCATGACATATAATAATTAAAATGTCAAAGATTAAGTATAAAGAGGCAATTTTAAAAGCAGCAAGAGAGAAGCAATTAGTAACATACAAGGGAAACTACATAAGATTGTCAGCTTATTTTTTAACGAACTTTGTAGGCCAGAAAGGAATAGTATTTATATATTCAAAGTGCTAAAAGAAAGAAAACCTACAACCAAGACTTCTCAGCAAGAGTAGGTGATTATCAAGACTATCAATCAGAACTGAAAAAGAGATAAAAATTTCCTAGACAAACAAAAGTTAGAGGAGTTTATGACCATTAAACCAATCTTAAAGAAATGTTAAAGGGTTTTCCTTAGTGAAAAAGAAAAGACTATAATAAAAAGTAAGAAAATTATGAAAAAAAAATTCATGAGTAAAAGCAACACTGTAAAAGCAACATACTGTAAAAGTAGTAGAGCAATCACATATAAAGCTAGTATGAAAGTTAAAAGAAGAAGGTAAAATCAATTAAATCCAAAAAATTAGCTTAACAGGGTCATAAAATAAAAATGTAAAATACAACAAAATATACATAAAACATGGAGGGATGGTAAAAATGAGGTTCTTTCAGAATGTGTTCACACTTGAGTAACCAACAACCTAATGTAGATTGTTATATTCTTAGGATGTTATATATGAATCTCTTGGTAACCACAAATCAAAAATATATAATAGATATACCAAAAATATAAAGAAAGAAAGCTAAGTATAACACTGAAGACAGTTATCAAACACAAGCAAAGAGAGAAAGAAAAGAAAGGAATAGAAAAGAACTACAAAAACAACCAGAAAAAATTGATAAAATGGAAATAAATACATACCTATCAATAATTACCTTAATTGTAAATGGTCTAAATGCTTCAACAAAAGACAGAAAGTAATGAAATGGATAAAAAAAACAAAACAAAACAAAAAAAAACCCCAAAAAACCCCCACCCTATATGCTGCCTATAGTAGGCTTCAGGCCTAAAGACACATACAAAACAGACTAAAAGTGAAGAGATGGAAATATATTCCATGCCAATAGAAGTCAAAAAAACAAAAACAAAAAAAAAAACCAAAGGCCAGTGTAGCAATACTTATATCAAATGAAACAGGCTTTAAAACAAAGACCAAGAAGGGCTTACATAATGATAAACTATCAGTGCAAGAAGAGGATATAACATTTGTAAATATCTATTCACCCAATGTTGGAGCACCTAAATATATAAAGCAAATATTAGCAGACTTAAAGGGAAAAATTAACAGTAATAAAACAATAGTAGGTGACTTTAACACGTCCGCTTACATTATTGGATACATCATTCAGACAGAAAACCAACAAGGGAACAGTGGCTTTGAATGACACATTAGACCAAATGGACTTAGATTTATATAGAACGTTCCATCCCCCCAAAACAGAAAACATATTCTTTTGAAGTGCACATGGAACATTCTCCAGAACAGATCACATTAAGCCATGAAACCAATCTTAATGAATTTGAGAAGACTGAAATCATATCAAGCATGTATTCCAACAACAACAGTATGAATCTGGAAATAAATTCCAATTAAAAAAAAGGCCTGAAAAAAAAAACCCCAAACATACGGAGGCTAAACAACATGCTACTCACCAACCAATGGGTCAATTAGGAAGTCAAAGAAGAAATTAAAAAATGCATGGAGACAAATGAAAAGGAGAACACAATAGACCCAAATATTTGAGATGTGGTAAAAGCAGTTCCAAGAGAAAAATTTAATTTGATACAAGCCTATCTAAAGAAACAAGAAATATCACAAATAAATAATCTAACTTTACACCTAAAGGAACTAGAAAAAGAAGAACAAAGAAAGCCCAAAGTTTGTAGAAGGAAATAAAAAAGAAAGCAGTAATAAATAAAACAGAGACTTAAGAAAAAAGAAAAAAATAATAAATGAAACCACATGTGGTTCTTTGCAAAGAGAAACAAAATAGAAAAATCTTTAGCTAGACTCATCAAGATAAAAAGATAGAGGCCGCAAATAAATAAAATAAAAAAATGAAAGAGAAGTAACAATTTATATCACAGAAACACAAAGGATTATAAGAGACTACTTAAATATTACATGCCAACAAATTAGACAAATCAAAAGAAATAGATAGATTCCTAGCACCATACAATCTTCCAAAACTGGATGAAGAAGGAATAGAAGATCTGAACAGACCGATTACTAGTAACAAAATTGAATAGAAAATTAAAACACTCCCAATAAACAAAAGTCTAAGACCAGACGTCCTCACACATGAATCCTGTCACATACTTGAAGAAGGGTTAATATTATCACAAAGGCCACATATGAAAGGCCCACAGCTAATATTATCCTCAATGGAGAAAAACTGAGAGCTTATTCCCTAAGGTCAGGAAAATTAGAGGGATGTCCACTCTCACCACTGGTTTTCAACACAGTACTGGAAGTCCTGGACTCAGCAATCAGACAACAAAAGGAAATAAAAGGCAACCAAATCAGTGAGGAAGAAGTTAAACTTTCACTCTTTGCAGATGACATGATGCTTTATGTATAAAACCCAAAAGGCTCTACCAAAAAACTACTAGAACTGATACATGAACTTAACAAAGTCTCAGGATATAATATCAATGCACAGAAATTCTGTTACATTTCTATACACTAATAATGAGGCAACAGAAAGAAAAATCAAGGAATTGATCCCATTTACAATTGTACCAAAAACCATAGGATACTTAAGAATAAACCTAACCAAAGAGATTAAAGATCTGTACTTTGAAAACTACAGAATACTTTTTATGAGAGAAATTGAAGAGGGCACAAAGAAATGGAAAAACATTCCATGCTCATGGACTGGAAGATCAAATATTGTTAAAGTGTCTATACTACCCAAAGCAATCTACACATTCAAAGAAATCTCTATTAAAAGAAAGCCACCCTTTCTCATAGAGCTAGAACAAACTGTTCTAAAATTTGGATGGAATCAGAAAAGACCTTGAATAGCCAAAGTAATGTTGAAAAGGAAAAGCAAAGCAGGAAGTATCACAATTCCAAACTTCAAGCTGTATTACAAAGTTATAATCATCAAGACAGTATGGGACTGGCACAAAATCAGACACATAGATCAATGGAGTTGAATAGAGAATCTGGAAATGGCTCCACAATTATAAGGTCAACTCATCTTTGACAAAGCAGAAAGAATATCCAATGGAAAAAAGCCTCTTCAACAAATGGTGTTGGGAAAACTGGACAGCAACACGCAGAAGGATGAAATTAGATCACTTTGTTATACTATACACAAAAATAAATTCAAACTGGATGAAAAATCTCAATGTGAGATTGGAAACCATCAGATTCCTAGGGGAGAATACAGGCAGCAACTTCCATGACCTCGGCCAGAACAAGTGCTTATTAGACAAGTCACTGAAGGCAAAGGAAACTAAAGCAAACATGAACTATTGGGACATTATTAAGATAAAAAAACTTCTTCACAGTGAAGGAAACAATCAATAAAACTAAAACACAACCTACAGAATGGGAGAAGATATTTGCAAATGACATAATGGATAAAAGACTCATATCCAAAATCTATACAGAACTTATCAAACTCAATACCCCAAAAATAAATAATCCAGTTAAGAAATGGGCAGAAGATATGAATAGACACTTCTCCAAAGAAGACATACAAATGGATAACAAACATATGAAAAAAATGCTCAACATCACTAATCATCAGGGAAATACAAATAAAATCTATGATGAAATATCACCTTACACCTGTCAGAATGGCTAAAATTAACAACTCAGGAAACAACAGATGTAGGTAAGGATATGGAGAAAGGAGAACCCTCTTCCATTGTTAGTGGAAATACACACTGGAGCAGCTACTCTGGAAAAGAGTATGAAAGTTCCTTAAAAAGTTAAAAATAGAACTATCCCACAATCTAACAATTATACTACTAGGTATTTATCCAAAGGGTACAAAAATTCTGTCTGAAGGGGCACATACATTCCAGTGTTTATAGCAGCATTATTAACAACATCAAATTATTAAAAAAAAACCCATCAACTGATGAACAGATAAAGATGTGGGGTGTGAAATTAAGTATGTGTGTGTGTGAGATATATTACTCAGCTATCAAAAAGAATGAAATCTTGCCATTTGCAATGATGTGGCTGGAAGAGTACATTATGATGCTACGCAAAATAAGTCAGTCAGAGAAACACAAATACCATATGATTTCACTCATATGTGGAATTTAAGAAACAAAAAAGATGGACATAGGAGAAGAGAAGGAAAAATAAGATAAAAACAGAAAGAGAGGCAAACCATAAGAGACTCTTAAATACAGAGAACAAACTGAGGGTTGCGGGAGGGGAGGTGGGATGGGCTAGATGGGTGAGGGAGATTAAGGAGGGCACTTGTGATAAACACTGGTGTTATAAGTAAATAATGAATCACTAAGTTCTATTCCTGAAACTCATACTATACTATATGTTAAATAACCTGAATTTAAATAAAATCTTGAAAGAAAAAAACATAAAGAAGAGTTAATATCTATTCTCCTGAAACTATTCCAAACAACAGGAGAGGAAGGAAAGTTTCAAAATACTTAAATAAGGCTAGCATTACCCTGATATCAAAACCAGACAAAGACACTACGAAAAAAGAAAACTGCAAGCCAATATCCCTGATGAATAGAGATGCGTCAGTCCTCAACATATTAATAAACCACATTTAATACACTAAAAGTATCACTCATCACAATGAAGTGGGATTTAGCTTGTGGATGCAAGGATAGTTCTATATTCACAAATCAATCAATGTGATAAACCACATTTACAAAATGAAAGATAAAAATCATATGACAGTCTCAATGGATAGAGAAAAAGCATCTGATAGAACTCAACATCCATTCATGATAAAATCTCTTAACAAAATGGGTTTAGAGGAAAATACCTGAACATATAAAAGCCCACAGCTAACATCATACTCAATGGCACAAAACTGAGAGATTTTTCTCTAAGGTCAGGCATAAGACAAGGATGTCCACTCTCACAACTTCTATTTAACATAGTACTACAAGTCTAGTCACAGTAATCAGGAAATCAAATTGGTAAGGAAGAGGAAAAACTGACACCATTTAAAGATGACATAATAATATACATAGAAAACCCTAGACACCACCAAAAACTAGCAGAACTAATAAAGGAATTCAGTATAGTTGCAGGATACAAAATTATATACAGAAATCTGTTATATTTCTATACACTAATAATGAAGTAGCAGAAAATAAGAAAATAATTCTATTTACAACCGTGCTAAAAAGAATAAAATACCTAAGAATAAACTTAACCAAGAAGGTGAAAGACTTGTACTTTGAAAAGTATGAAGTGTTGATGAAGATGATGTAAACAAACAGAATGATATACCATGTCCACAGATCGAAAGAATTAGTATTGTTAAAGTATCTATTCTACCTATAGGAATAAACAGATTCAATGCAATCTCTATGAATATACCAATAGCATTTTTCACAGAATCAGAACAAATAGTTCTAAAATTTGTATGGAGCCACAAAAGACCCCAAATTGCCAAAGCAATCTTGAGAAAGAATATAGCTGGAGGCATCATAATCCCAGATTTCAAGATAAATTACAAAGCTACAGAATCAAAATAGTATGATATAGGTACAAAAACAGACACAGAGATAAATGGAACTGAATAGAAAGCCCAGAAATAAACCCATGCATATATGGTCAATTAATCTATGACGAAGGAGGCAAGAATATACAATTAGAAAAAGCCAGGCTCTTCAATAAATGGTGTTGTGAAAACTACAACATGCAAAAGAATGAAACTGGACCACTTTCTAACACCACACAAAAATAAACTCAAGATGGATTTAAGACCTAAACGTGAGACTTGAAACCATAAAAATCCTGAAGAAACCATACGTGGTAATCTCTTTGACGTCAGTCTTAATAGCATTTTTCTAGATATGTCTCCTCAGACAAGGGAAACAAAAGGCAACCTACTGAATAGGAGAAGATATTTGTGAACGATATATCTGATAAGGAGCTAATATTCAGAATCTATAAAGAAGTTTCACAATTCAATCCCCAAAAAACACAGAATCAGATTTAAAAATGGGCAGAGAACCCGAATAGACATTTTTGCAAAGGAGACATACCAATGGCCAACACACAAGTGAAAAGGTGCTCAACATCACTAATTATCAGGAAATTGTAACTCAAAGCCATAAAGACATATCATCTTACATTTGTCAGAATAACTAGAATCAAAATGTCAAGAAATAATGAGTGTTGACCAAGATGTGGAGAAAAGGTAATCTTTGTGCACTGTCGGTGGGAATGTAAATTGATGCAGCCATTGTGGAAAACAGTGTGCAGGTTTATCAAAAAATTAAAAATAGAAATACCATACAACTTCATAATTCCACTACTGGGTATTTACCCAAAGAAAATGAAAACACCTATTCAAAAAGATATATGCTATGTTTGCTGAAGCATTATTTACGATAGCCAAGACTTGGAGGCAATCTAAGTGTCCATAACTAGATGCATGGATAAAGAATATATGTATTATACATACAATGGAGTATTAGTCAAAGAGGGAAATTATGCCATTGGAAGCAACATGGATGGATCTAGAGGGTATTATGTTGAGAAAACAAATCAGAGAAAGATAAATACCAGATAATTTTAATTATATGTAGAATCTAAAAACAAATCAAATGAACAAACGAACGTAAAAGTAGAAACAGATCTATAAATATGGAGAACAAACTGAGGGTTGCCAGAGAGGAGGGGGATGGGCAGTTGGGGAGTGTAGGACTGTAGATATTGAATCAATAAGTCACAAGATAAAAGGTATAGCATAGGAGAGAGAGTCAATAGGACTGTAACAGTGTTGAATGGTGACGTATGGTAGCTACATTTGTGGTGAGCATAGCACATGGTATAGAGTTCTTCAACCATTATATGGAACAGCTGAAACGAATGTAACATTGTGTGTCTACTCTATTTCACTAAGAAATTAAAAAGGTAAAGATTATATATGAGAATCAGAAAAATACCGAATAAAGTTTTATTTTTGACCATTTAACTCCAAATATTCAATTTAATTCATTAAAAAAATAATTCAGTGATTAGTTCATTGAATCAATCAATTTCATCCATTTTTCTTAGCATGTGGCATACAAAATCCTGTTCCCCATCCAGTTCTTCATTTCAAAGATTATATGTGAAAGAGGACAAGTGAGTTAATAATATGGAAATTATTATCAACTACCCTAGTCAATTTAGATGAAAGAAGCGCTTCCTTTAATTATCCAGAGAGTGATCTTTATTTTCTTGCATGGGTAAACAAGCCTGAAGAATTTTGACCTTTAGATAGATTTTATAAGGTTACTCTTTAAGTAAACCTATACAGGTGATGCCAAAAGACAGTGAACTTGTTATTTGTGGAAAGAGCTCAGAGCCAGAACTTGCTTCACATTCCAACTCAGCCACATTCAATATGAGCTTCATGGTGAGTTATTTAATTTGTAAATCTGTTTCATCTTCTGTAGCAGGAAAATCATGAAAACAGTGAGTACACAGAAATAAAACAGCTACCTGTAGAAATCTAACAACGAGTAATATGTGAAAAGCCCTTAGTAGAATGACTAGGGCCTGAGTAAATACTTATTTTAACTTTTTGTTTTTGCGGTTGCCTCATTTATGTTTGTCACAGTTGAATACAAGAAGAACCCCAATTATCACAGAATTTACAATCTGAATGTCCCAACAATATAACTTAATGAACTTTGTAAATATTTTTCTTTGAAATTTTCTCAAATGACTAAATTTAAATCTTTAGTCATTTATTGTATATAAAAAAACAAATGCTGATAGTGTTATGATCATTTCTCCACCAATTTTTCTTTTTGTTCAAAATTGCTAGCTAGCCTATGTGCATATTTTCAGATAATTGCATAACAAACAGATTGTGCATCTTTCAAAGCACCTATACAAAAAGTATGTATCAGGAAAACAATTTTTTAATGCGTTAAATGTCCTCTGGCTTATTTTCAGACATTAAAAATTAAGTTTTAGGATATTAAAAATATAAGTAATTTATCATTATCTATAAAAATGAAGCATATCTTTTGTTCTAATTTTTACCGGTAATTTTAAGAGTTGCTTTTAATTCTTAGCAGCACAATGTGTGAAGAAATGTTAAATTGGCAAATGAAGACAAGTTTACAGACTTAAAAGTAAGAATTTAGAGATTATAGATTTAAGTGAATTGAATGATCAAATTTTAAAAGGAACAAATATATATCAAGGATAAAAGAAGCAAAATGGATCACTAATATATTATCACCAAAGTCCTAGATAATATATGAATTTAGTATATGCTTGAGTATATAATTATAAACAAAATGATATTAAATTATCTTAGTCATTTATTGTCCTTGAATTTTTCAGGCTTTTTAAAAGTTGACTTATTTACACTCTATACCACAAAGCAGAAATAAATCAATGGGCAAACTTTAGGAAACTAATTTTGTTCTAGAGCTGATGATTCATATTAATTATAGATTATGAGCATGGCAATTTAGGGTATCTGCTCTTAGAGTTTATTAAAGAACATATTCTAGGGGCACCTGGGTGGCTCAGTTGGCTAAGCATCCAACCAGTCACCCTGCGGGGCTCTGTGCTGACAGCTCAGAGCCTGGAGCCTACATCGGATTTTGTGTCTGCCTCTCCCTCTGACCCACCCCTGTTTGCACTCTGTTTCTCTCTGTCTCTCAAAAATGACTAAACATTAAAAAAAAAAATTTTTTTTAAAGAATCTCAGTTTGCTTAATGCTAGCTTTAAAAAAAATAAAGAACATATTCTAGATTAGGGTATACAAAGAGAGGTCATGGGTATATGTTGTAAGATTTCCTGACCATCACAAATTTCAATTATACTATGAAACTATTATGTCCTTGAGGTAAAAACTAAATCCTTATAATATTAGTATCTCTTTGTTCCTTCCTTCTGTTTTTTCCCTTTCGTATATTGCTTCTTCTCATTCCAAAAATACTCAAGTTGCTTACCTCTATACTAAATGCTCTTGGAAAAAGTGAACTTTTGCTCTTAATTCTGTTGGATCCGTATCTTTGTTAAAGTGATTTGAAGAGACTTTATATACAAAGATTGACAAATACTGGTTTATCATCTGACAGAAACAATCAAACATATTCAGATAAACTAACTTCATTGTAATTATTAATGGAATTGTCTTAGTTGAATTCACTCAATTCCTCACTGTGAAACATTGAAGAAATAAAATATACTGGGAAAACATGAGTCTGGATAAAAATTAGAATAGAGGGTTCAAAGGAACAGGTTGAAACATTAACAAAAACCTAACTTCTCACCCTGACTATGATGTTATCTAAGTAGGTGACCTGAGGCAGGTCCCCTACCTTGTCTGGACTCTGGTGTTCTCAGCTGTAAAGTTTGGAGGTAGGAATTCAGGATCTGCAAGGATGTTTCCAGCTGACATACGGTGTCATATAGAGTCAATCTAAGTATTGAAAGGAGGATATTTTACTCTGATCGATGCCACCTAATGAAATTCACTGTATTGTCTCTTGTCTCTGATGAAAGCCCCATGAGAACTACTAATGAGGAGTCAAACTGCTAATGAGGAGTCAAAGTGCCTCATTGAGTTCTATCTCAAAACTCTCTTCTTTGAGCCCCTTATCTTCACATGTTAATGAACAGGTACATGTCTCAAGGAAGAGAAGCAGTCAAGTATAAAATGAGAAAACGGTAGAACAGGAGTATGGTTCATCTCTAAACAGAAAAGCTGCTGTTGGACAGTTGGGAATGGGCCATCCACTGTGGCTAACTGCATTCTAAGTGGTTGTAGCTAGGTTTCTGTTTTTAAGCTTTGTATAAATTGGGTTTATAGGAACTATATATCAGGACATAGGAAACGGATTATTATGTGCCTTACATATTTTTTGTACTAGAATCCATAGCACATAAGGATTGTTTGGAGTTATTTTTTTCCTCCCCTTTATTTGTTTAATACTTGTGCCTTCGATTTGGATGAAATCTTCTCAAAGGAAGTATAAGTCCCTTATAGGTTTCAGAAAATGCATTTTTTGTGTGTAACTGTGCATAAATAAGTTATAAATTATAACAAAGAGCAAAGTGGGAAAGTGAATTAAGTAGAAGATTTGTGATTTTGGAGGATATACTTAGGCATCTAAAAACACATTTTGTATTTAATGAGTATAATGACATGTATTCTAAGTACACTGCAGTTTCAGAAAAACACTATATTTGAATTTGGGGAAAATAGTCTGTTTTATAGTTTGTGACATGTAGTTGGAGAATGAATGAATGAATGATTGGGAGAAAAGAGTGAATGATGGGAAGGTTACTTTATTTATATCAGAGTCATTCTAGTGAAGAAATCAATGACTGACCATGAAATGTAAAATTTCCCTTTATAGAGCAATGATTACCAACCATTTTACCACCATGGATCTTGAGATTTGAAGAGCTGTGTCTGCTAAACACAATAAATTTATTGGTAGTGGTTTATTTTTCTCCTTTTTAATAACAATGACATTGAATAATAGTATTGACAGAAGTGATCACACGTTAGACTCATTACCTATTCAGGCAACAGAGCAGAGTGTTAAGAGCCCGGATTTGTAATGAAAAGCCACGGACTCTTAAGCACCTTGCGTCAGTTGAGACCCCAGTTCATTAGCGGTGTGGCTTTAGATAAGTTTTTAAAAGCTGCTTTGTGTCTTAGTTTCCTCATCCTAAAAAGTGGGATAGTAACCATGGCAAATTCATGTTGTTTTGAATAAACCCATGAAAAGCACCTAGAACAGTGTCTAGAACACAGTGAGCCCTCCACATTATGTAATCTGAGTGCTCACACAGATTATTCCCAATATTTGTAGGAGTATGCCAGAGTCAGCATTATGCCCAATTTAGAGATGAGAAAACTGAGACCTGTGGAGATAAAAAATCACCCAATTTAACAAAGACTGCTCAGGTCTAGATCTAAATCCTATTTCTTTGCTCTTGTTTCACTTCTTCCTCTCTTACTTTTCCTTTTCTCTATAACAGAAATTCTGATCCTCAAGAGACAACCAGTGCGCCATATCACATCAATATAATTCCCGGTGGAATCGAAGATGCCCGACACTTCAATTAGCCTGTGCAACTCTTCTGAAAGGGAACTTGTAATTTCTTTTTAACTCTTAGAAATATTGGAAATAGCTGAAGGGACTCCTCCATTTCTTTCATCACAGGGGTCAGTTTATAAGTGGTTTCTGTACGAGAGAGTCCAGTTTTCGACTTCATAATTCCTAACACTCCAATTTTAGTTAAATCATTTCAATATTGCCACAAATAAGATTATAAGAGAAGGGAAAAAGTCTTTGTTTATTTTTTAATGGGGAATTCTTGGTTTTATAATTTTCCAAATATTAAGATCACGGACGTTTTCAAAAGTCAACATCACAACTGCCTTGAGGTACAACGAAAACTTGTTGCAAATGATGACTTATTTCATAAAAAGCCCAGGACACACATCCTTTCTGTTTCTCTTTCAGAAGAAAAAAGCACCAGCGCCATGGCCACTGCTAGTCCTAACATTAACACTGAGGTTTATAATCCATTTTCTGCCTTTTCTGGCTGCTGCTGTTATTATTAAGGCGCAGGCTGGGCAGGCCCCAGGGCCACACACAGACAGAGTTCAGATGTGACAGTATCTTTTATTGAGCAGAGCAAAGAGAGACACACCCTCAAAAAAGGGAGGCAGGCCAGAAATGAAGCGAAGCCACAGAATATCCCTCATTATCCTAACCACCCACAGAACTGGGAAATGGCAATTCACGTCTTGGCTGGAGCTAGATGAAGGCAAAGGCTGAATAATGGATAAGTCCTATGAATTGAAAATATGGAGACTTGAAGAATCCAAATACTAGTTGTTGTTTTTTTTTTAAAGTAGAACCTACTTACTCATGTCTGTGACTTTTGGGAATGGGACTTCATTGACCCTGTCCCTATAGCTCACCACTGGTTCCGTGCTATAAGAAAACACCCTTTGCCTTGAGGCACTTACTGGGTCTAAACTCCCGCCCCTTCTCGATGCCCAGGCAGGCGCTTTTCTTTCCACCTTCCTTCTCCTGAGACTCTTCTTCCTCATACTGCTCTCTTTTTAGTATTGCTGTTTCCCTTTACCCCTTCCTCCCTCTTCTCTGCCCTCTCTTTGGTGTGTTGCCTGCTCTCCCCTTAGTTTGGCCAAACACTCCCACCTTTGTCTTTAAAAAGTTTTTAGGTTCCATCCTCCTTCCGAATTTCTCCTCACTCAGTGAAACAACATGGCCATTCCCACCTTTTATGGATGTCACTCATACCTTCCTGAGGAGCGGCTGGCCTTGCCCCTGGCTTCACCCAGTGGCTGCCTTTGTGATAAGCACCCCTTTTCCCCTTGGGGTTCCATCTAGGAGACATTGGTCTTTGAAGATGCCCCATGAGAACTTTCCGGTCTCTGAGTAGTATGTTAAAGCGCAGGTCACCGGTAAGGATAAAACCATAAATTAATTTATACCAAAGCTGTCGGTGCTTCTCAAATCCCAAAGAATTCAGAGACTAATACAGTCCTGCTGCATATTTGAGTAAAATATATGACTGACTGGTGATCAAGGTCAGTGGCATGAGAAGTTGGAAAGATACTGCAGACAGTTCACATTCCATGCAGTTTCACCCAGGGAGGGGGCTACTGGACAGAAAATAAATTCTTAACCCCCAATGCTGATGCCAATTGTATTCATTCAACAGCTTGATTTTGGCTGCTACTTTCCCAATGGTTTTGGTGCTATCATTTTCTGGCTATAAAAAGTTTAGAATTTTTTTTTTTAACAGACCTTAAGCTCTTTGGAGTAAATGTACAATGTGAAGCTATGAAATTATTCAAAATGGCAACATGGCTTTATGGAGTATTTTTATTAGTTATATAGTTTATTTCTCCCCCCCCATTTCTATATGAGTTCTGAGGTTAATCTGGAAAATTTTTCCTTAAAAAAAAATATATATATATAACTTATAGGGGCATGTGGCTGGCGTAGTCAGTAGAGCATATGAATCATAATCTCAGGGTTGTGAGTTCAAGCCCCACGTGTAAAGCATGAAGACTACTTGAAAAATAAATAAAAATTAAAAATGTAAAAAATTAGAATATAACCTGTAAAAATAGTAAATGTTCATGGTAAAGTCAAATAAACAAAAATAAGCCCAACAGTTCAACAGAAGAGAGTTAAACATAAAACCTCCCCTCCAGCCTCATTCTGCACAGCAGTGGTCCCTAACTGGGGACGGTTTTGCCTTCTAGGGCACTCTGGGCAATTTCTAGAGACGTTTCTGGTTGCCATAATGGAGCCAGGGTGCTGCTGCTACTGGCATGTAGCAGAAGGCTGCAGAGTGGCTGCTAACCAGCCTACAATGCCCAGGACAGATTATCCAGCCCCACGTGTCATCAGGGCCCCTACGGAGATGCCCTGCCCTAGAGTGACGACTATTAGCTATGGTTTACACATTCTTCCAAAAAGTGTAATATATGTATATTTTTCCTTTTTTCTTTTCTTTTCTTTCTTTCTTTTTTTTTTTTTACACAAATGGACTGAGTGTATCCCCAGGAATCTGCAACTTGCTTTTTGCACTCAACAATGTCTCGGTTATTTTTCCATATTGAGACGTACAATTTACCTCATTATTTTAAACTGTCGAATAGTTTTTAACTGGCTCATTATACCATAAAATATTTAACCAGCTCTCAAAAGTAGATTATTTGGTTGTTTTTCACTTTTCCTCATTATAAACAAATCTGCCAGGAAGGGTTTGAAAGAGAAAGAGAAACTATACGAAGGGCTGGATTCTCCACGGTGCTTCCGCTTGCTTTTCTTTTGCTCAAAGTCTGACTTAGAGCTGACATTCACCATGAGAGGGGTGAATCAGTCTTTGCTTTCCAAACTCCAGTTTTCCCTTGACTGTATCACAGAGGAGTGTAGGAGGAGGAAATAAGAGCAATTTTTTTTTTTTTTTTTTTTTAAACCACACCATGGTAGAGTTTCTCCAACAGACATTTTTAATGTCTCGCTTACAGGCCAGCAAATGAAGGCAGCTGTGGAAATGTTAGGCTTAGGGGGCTCACCATTTCTGAATCACGTCCAAAACTTTTTAAAGAACCCGGATTAGGTTTAAAACATGCTAGAGATTTAGGTTATCCCTTAGGTTACTAAAGAAGCACCCACATCAAAGCCAACCCCTCACTAAGTTTTTCTTCTTTTCTCGCTCTGAATGAGGTCAGTCCAGGAGTTGAGTCAGCTGACATGTTTTGCTGGGTTCTTGCATCTACTCTCATTTTGGATTACAAGAGTAGGGTTTGTATGTGTTACACCATTGGTTATAAAAGGAACCTATGATTTCAAACTACATAGCAATGCTATTGTTTGGAAAGGGATGCTCACACTGATCGTTCAAGGTAAATGTTATTTTCACGACCCCGAAAAGGAGGCTCCCACAAGGAAAATACTATGTAATGATTTCCACTTTGTAAGAACATAACTGACCCCAAGTGTAGTATGTTTTAACTCTTTTAAAAAATAATTTTACCCTTTATTTTTAAAGTTTATTTTATTTATTTTGGGGGGGGGGGTCAAAGAGAGAGAATCCCAAGCAGGCTCAGCACTGACAGCACAGAGCTCCACTTTGGTTCAAATTCATGAGCCTCGTGAACCATGAAATCACCACCTGAGCCAAAATTAAGAATCAAACTCTCAACAAAGAAGCCCACCCAGATGCCCCTGCTTTAACTCTTAAACTATGTGGACTTACCTCTTTCCTCTCACTTCAAGCAGCATAGAATTTGATTTACTTTCAAATTTGTCTCTGCTTCTTGTGTAAAAACTGGTCAAAGTTCACAACCGGAGGAACTGCTTTAAAAGAAGAAATAATTGCTTTAAGAAACTGTTGCTTCCCACCTATAGAGGTTGCAACATTTCTTTGTTAAAATAAAACCAAAATGGGAAAACTGCTTTCCATTGTCCCTCCCTTTAAATATATTTATATCAGTTGTTACTTCTTAACCTGGTACATTCTTTCTTTAGACTCTCTGCATTTTGCCCATGACAACGCCAGCCATCCCCATATAAACAGCTTCCTGCTTTTTCCGCAGAGATAAAAATAAAAGAGTAAAAATGACCAACAGTCTCGTAAGGCCTCGAATATAAGCAGGATTATTTTTAAGGGCTCTCATAGAAGAGTCTGGAAGTAGCTGTAGGTTGTGAAGGGCTGGCACTGGACTCCTTGGCTCCATGGTTTATGATTTTGCTGTGCGTTCCCTAAGGGCTCTCTCATGGATGAAATCAAAGGCCACACATGAAGGGGAAGCAGGGTCCAAAAGTGAGTTATTGCTTACCGTGCCAGTGATTCACTAAGGACTTTGAATAATTCACTCATTTCTTCCATCTGATAAAGTGACTTGACATGAAGGAGACAGGGCATAGTTGTCTGATTTCTCAGGAGCAGGAAGCTATCACAATAGGGCCTTAGCCAGGTCTACTTGCAATGGTTTCTCCTTAATTCCTTTGTGAAGGCACACTTACAAGGGTTCCTTGGTTGGAGGATGGCCGGCAGGGAAAGTGTGTAACTTGTGCAGGCAGCAGAATGAACGGGCCGAAGGGAGTTAACACAAGAAGACCTGTTGGGAGAGAACGAGAACGTGTTAGATGTTTTCTTCATGTGGACTATGAACTTTCCTTACCTTTGAACAGTGACATGTTTTAGACATCATGGCAGAAGTTTAAAAGGGTAAGAAGATTGTTTAATGACGTCTAAGAAAGAAGTATTCTTCTTTTTTAAAATCCCTTTCCCTGGGGATTAAAAGTCCAGGAAGATTCTCAACTAGGGACCCACGCAAAGCTCAGCCAACCGTCGCTACTCCTGCCCCCTCACTGTGCTGTTTTCACACATCTTTTTCACCTAACTTTCCTCACGGAGTAATGGGTGAATTGTAATAACATTGGCTAGCAACATTATCCAGAAACTATTTGTATTTGTTATATTTCACCATCCCTAGGAGGTACTAAATAGCTCAAGAGACAGGACTAAACTTCTATACCGTAGTTTATAATGGTGCCTTGCACATGAGTTTGCCTCTTTAAAATTAATGTCTTTAGGTTCTGGAGAATGATAAGAATGAAGAACAAAAAGCGTAACTCCATGTCCTTCTTCTTGCCATCACCACATTTAAAAAAAAGAAGAAAGAAAAGAAAGAATCTCTTCATTCTCCACTTGAGTGCTAAGTGAACTGAGTTCTTAACAAAACAAAACAAAACAAAACAGAAAATAACTTATTTGTGCAATCCAGGTTTTTAAGTTTACATGCCTAGAGAGTTGCATAAAAATAGTACAGGGCTGAAGCTTCCAGGGAAGTTATTTTTTCTAACGGAACAATTACTGAAAATTGGGACTGAAATTATAGTTTGCACATTGTAATGCACTTAAATTCCCTTCTACTTGACTCTTAAAAGCATTGTACTGTATCCAATGGTGGGGATGGAGTACAATTATCACAGGAGATTTCTGATATTATTCTTAAACCAAAATGCTGCCTGTTACACATGGAAACTCCATGAGTGGGGCAAAGCAAGGCGACATTAGCTAATGCTTTGTGAATTATGACCCTTCATAATAGAAAGGACAAATTTTCCAATTTGTGTATACCTTAAACATATCTGTACATGTACTATTATGCATATGTACACATATGAATCCATATATTGTATTTTTGAGTTTACTTGCACATATAATTTGGTACTAACAGCTGTGTCATAAGGACATATTCCTAAAACTTCTTAACTTAAAAAACCTTTGAATCAAAGGGAACTTAAAAAGAAATCACTTTTTCCCCGCCAGAGATAGACCAAATTTTCCATGACCATAAACCAGTTATTTATAAACAGTAGATAGTAATGCCCTGGGAAGGGAATCTCAGAGAGTCAAATTAGCTTTTTAAAATGACTCCCAGTTCATTGAATAGGCCATGAAACTATTAGCAACTTGCTTTTCCTTAATATGCAAATGTCCCTGTCTCCCAGATTTCCCCATAGCCAGATCTCTTCGGTTCTGTTTCTAATAGCTCACTTATTGTACTGTTTGTCAAAACAGGCTGTTAGTATATGCTATCTCTCTGAATGTCATCCACTTCTTACATTTGGTTCATTTCTTGTAAGCTTTCATAAAAGCCTATGTGTTTATTACTCACTTGATTTACTGATATGGTTCAATTACAGTTTTGTGGCCTTTCTGCCAAAAGTACATATCTTGAATCCAGTCATGAAGACACACTAGACAAACCCAGTCTGAAGGGCACTGTACAAAATAAGTGGCCTACAGACTTTAAAAACAAAGGTAAACACAAAGAAAGGCCAAGGAACTATTCCAAATTAAAGGGCACGAAAGAGACATGAGCATTACATGTAGTGGCTTAACCTGGATCAGATCCTAGACTTGGAGGGACAAAAAAATCTCTAAAGGATATTATTGAGACAATTGGCAACATGTGAAGATGGACTATAAACAACTACATTAATGTCAAATTTTGTTTTCTTTTTAAAAACTATTTATTTATTTGTGAGAGAGAGAGAGCCTGAGTGGGGGAGGGACAGAGAGAGAGGAAAAGAGAGGATCCGAAGTGGGCTCTGCACTGACAGCAGCGAGCCTGATGTGGGGCTCAAAGTCACAAACTTTGAGATCATGAAATGAGCCAAAGTTGGATGCTCAACCAACTCTGCCACCCAGGTGCCCCTAAATTTTATGTTTTCAATAATTTCGCTATAGTTAAAGAAGAGAGCATCTCTGTTCTTAGAAATTACATGCTGACGTGTTTAAGTGTAAAGGGGCATGATGCTTATAATGTGTTCTCATATGATTTATGAAAAATTATACATATATTTTATGTAATGAGAGAGAAACTTACCAAAGGGTATAAATTTAACAAGTAGTAAGCCTATGTAAAGTGTACACTGAACTTCAGAATATTTGTGCAACTCCAATAAGTTTGCAAATTCCAATAAGCTTGGAATTATGTGAAAACAAAAACTTGGTGAAATGAGTAATAAATATACCCCATATTTTATTATACTGTCACCTTTCTTAGGACATAGGGCTTGCTATTGTGGGGAATAATAATCCTTATGTTCATATATATATTTTTTCTAAATCTGTTCTTGGGTCCACATCACGCACCACAAAAGCACCAGCTTTTACAAAGCCTTCTGTCATAATTAATGAGGAATCTGGTGCAGTGTTAATTCTGAATAAAAAAGATGTGGGTTGAATGACAGCACCATCTGATGTGAGGTATTAATACTGTTTGATTCCATGCAGGCAGAACACATCCAGCTGTGGGGGTCTGGGAGGCCTGGAGAAGAAAAATTTGAAAAGAAGAAGTTCTATAAATTGTACGTAGTCTGGAAAATAAGGGATGCTAATTATTTTTCAAGAATTTTGGAAGGAAAATTAACTCCTAGCCAAAGCATGGAAATCAGAGTAGAAAGAGAAGCATGAAAAATGTTAAACTCATTTCTTTCAGCTGTGGTCTTTAATGCTATTATTTAGCCTTTTCTTTTACTTCAGTTAAATGCAATTTTCTCTGTGTTTCATGTTTATGATCAAAGAACAATGTTCAACTTTTTTTTTTGACACATTAGGGTGTAATAACTGGGAATATAAATACTATATGATATACAATATCATTCAAAAAACATTTGTTGAACATACTGAACTATATGCTGGCCATTGAACTAGATCCTAACAGACTCTGAAGATACAACGACTAATAATCTAAGGTCTGTATTTTGTAGGAACGAACAGTATGAAGTTCAGAGTGGAGGGGACAGTTACACAGATTATAAGATCAGAATTCTGTGTAGTAGACTAAACGTTGTGATGGGCACACAGTGTTCTGCAGACTGATGGAAGAGACATTTGGAAAGGAGTGGTTATCAGGGAGAATTCCAAGAAGAGTCTCAGGTCCAGGGACTGGCAAAGACCAATCCAAGAAGTGAGAGACAAGATGGCAAGCATTTCTCCACTTGTCACTTTTCTGACTCCTTGGAAGGTATAATCAAGAGATTTTAGATTGCTGTGTCTGTAATTTGAGTTCAAGCCCTTAGCAGTCCAATTGTGGACATTCAGCATCCTCATGTCCTTTCTGAGGCACTGGAAGACTTGCCCCGGAGTTTTTCTGGCTCTGCTACTTGGCATTGGTGTGACCTCTGAAGCCACTAGACTGAAACTTTTCTGTCTCGTGGCATCCGCACCTGCTGCCCTGCTGGGGTTCCTGGGACATTTTTGGGAACCGGTCCAGCCACTGATTAAGGAATCACCCCCTTTGAAATTACAGGTAGCCCCTAATGAGTGTGGCCTTCATTATCCTGGGGCGATCAGAAGCATCCATGTCTAAGATGCCCGAGTGTGCTCTGCCCACAGGACTCACCAGTTAGAAGGTGCTCTGTCATTAGCTCTTTAATATCACCTCTTCAACTTTTTTTTTAAACTCTGTTTGAAAATATGGTAGATCTTGCTTGCTTTATTCTTAAAGTCTCTCTCTCTTTTTAAAATGTTTATTTGGGGTGGCTGGGGGGCTCAGTCAGTTAAGCGTCCGATTTCAGCTCAGGTCATGATTTCACGGTTCGTGGGTTTGAGCCCTGCATTGGGCTCTGTGCTGACAGCTCAGAGCCTGGAGCCCGTTTCGGATTCTGTGTCTCCCTCTCCTCTTTTTTTTTTTAATGTTTTTTTTTTTTATTTATTTCTAGGAGAGACAGAGAGAGACAGCATGAGCAGGGGAGGGTCAGAGAGAGAGGGAGTCACAGACTGAAACAGGCTCCAGGCTCTGAGCTGGCAGTCAGCACAGAGCCCGACGAGGCTCGAACCCACGAACCGCGAGATCATGACCTAAGCGAAAGTCGGACGCTTAACCGACTAAGCCACCCAGGCGCCCCTTTAAAAAAATTTTTTTTTAATGTTTTTTTTTTATTTATGTGTCTCCCTCTCCTCTTGAGTGGGGCAGGGGCAGAGAGAGGGAGACAGAATCTGAAACAGGCTCCAGGCCATCAGGACAGAGCCTGACATGGGGCTCAACACACAAACCATGAGATCATGACCTGAACCAAAGTTGGATGCTTAACCGACTGAGCCACTCAGGTGCCCCTATTCTTAAAGTCTCTTAAATTCCATTCGATATTTTTCTTTTCCACTCCATTAGCTAAATTCAGGATAGTTTCTCTGAAGATTTCTTCTAGTTTATCGATTTTCTCTTGAGTTGTATCTATTTCCCTTTATTCCATGGAGTTTTTAATTTCTAAGACTTCTATTTGATCATTTTAAAAATTCTTTTTCTCCGGATAGTCTCATGTTCCTGACTACCCTCAAATTCTTATTTTATTACTTATGATTAAAAACATAATTATGCTAGATTCTGTAACTAAAAGTTCTAATATTTGAAGTTATTGTGGTTATTTTCTGCTGTCTTTTGTTTTGGTTGACTTTATCTTCTATTTTATTGTTTCCTTGGATGTTTGTGACTCTTGTTACTAGGAACTCATGTTCTTTTCAATTATGGAATTTCATTGATTTCTAGATTTAAATAATGTTCCTTCAAAGAGAGTTTGTATTTGCTTTTTTCCAGTTGTCCTGGACACACATACTCTTTAACTGAACCACTTTAAATAAAATTTCTCTCCTAAAAGATCTGAATCACCATAGGTAGGTGAATTTGAACTTAAATGGTCTAAACTTTCAGTGTATCTTCTTTAATTTCTCCTTCTCCTTCTTCTTTTGCTTTGCTCCAGGTTGAAACAGGAAAATTTTTGTGCTGTCCATGTCTATGAAGTGGGTTGATTTTTCATTTGTTCCAAAGCTGAGGGTGTGTAGCTTTTTAGTGTCACAGCACTCTGTGGACATAGTTTCCTATTTACTCTCCCATCTGGGGCATGTATTTATCCCCTGTCCTCTGCACTCCATGCCACTGTCACAGTGGAGACTCAAGGTTTTCAGTGCTTAGGCTCAACCCCTCAGAGGGAAAGCTGGCTTTGGCACTTGCTTAATTCCTGGGTTTCTTCTTTCATTTTAATTTAGGCCTCTGTGGATTCTGTTCATATGTGCCAACTTAGCAATGCAATTAAAGATGTATTTTTTTTCTTAATTCAACATTTTAGTCATTTTCATTGGCAGGGTCTTTCAAAATATCTGATCTATAAAAATGCCAGGAACAGAAGTTGGCTTTAAGCTTTCTAGCAGGCAATGAGAAGAGGGAAATCTAATCAATTACATGGTCACGGGGGCAGGAGAAAAATGATTCTCAGTTGCTTTGGAGAGATACAACAATTTTTGGCACTGAGGCCAGACTGGGATTTTTCTCAGCAGCCATTCTAACAGGCACCCTCGTCTTTCATGTTGCTTGGATGGTCCAGGAAGCTGTTCCATCAGTCTTTAGAACTGATGTCCTTTAGAGCGCCAAAGCTGGGTGCTATGTGGCAGTGAAGAAGATCCAGGAAGTTAAATTACTTTTTCCACTTAGTGTTATACTCAGTAAAATGGGTCCTAAAGCGATGCAGCTTTCCCAAGAGGTTTCTGAATCATCGTGCCTATTCTTACAGTTTCTTAGACATGCTTAAGAAACACTGGAATCGCTTATAGCCCAGGCACAGAAAATAATTTTTTACTTAAGCAGCACAGAGTTGGCCTCTAAATGACATGGGTGGAATGGGTCTACCACCATGTAGTAAAACTGAGTCATAGCATCTTTTACAGCCTGCTTTATGGTATGGTTCAACCATCTAAAGACATGTCTCTAGATAAGCTGAAATCAAAGATCAAAATATTTTGCAATTAATACTTTAGGTAATTGTGGGGCGCCTGGGTGGCTCGGTCGGTTAAGCATCCACCTCTTGGTTTTGGCTCAGGTCATGATCTCATGTTTTTGAGTTCCAGGCTCTGTGCTGACAGTTCAGAGCCTGGAGCCTGCTTTGGATTCTGTGTCTCCCTCTTTCTCTGCCCCTCCCCTGCTCACACTCTGTGTCTCTCTGTCTCAAAAATAAATAAACATTAAAAAAGGAGAGAATACTTTCTGTAATTGTTAGCTATTACATGTTTTATATCCTGTTCTAGTTATATTTGAGTGCAGTTTGCTGGTAATTAAAGTGTATAAAGTGAAAGAATACTTACTTGATGTATTGGGGCTGCTAAGATTAAAGAAGTTAACAATTAACTAATTACATCGAAATTGGGACAGTTGTCAATGATATTTGGCTACACTTGCTTTCTAGTGAGTAGATTATACGGCAAATGGAATTCTAGATTTATATTTCAATTTAAATGAAAATATGTGGAAATATTTTTAAAAAACTATTGGCAAGGCAATACCAGGTGAATCTTATCCTAAGAACAGCACTAAAAACATAGTTATTTAAAGCTTTTATATTTGGGAGAGTTGAGAAGGAAAAAAGTTTATGTTATAAAGTAAGAAAAGTTTAGCAAATTGGTAATAGCAGTTATCAAGAAGGGATTTTGGGGGTGGGAATAAACTTCAGTCAAAGAGAAAGGACTGCCTTGCAATTTCAGCTGGATTTTAGGACAGAAACAAAGAGTTGAAAGCAATTGTGTGAGTTCCCTTATCTTGCACAATGAAACAGAACTAACTAACACTCTTTTCATACCTCAGAAATAATAAAAATACTGTATGGTTTTCATGAAGTGAGTTTGAAAATCTGTGAAATAAACTCTTCCTTATTGGGTGGGACCCCTGCTGAAGAAAAGCCTTTCATAACAGATGGTGATTCTGGCCACATCGTGAGTTTAGCAAAAGCTCTTACCTATTTCTGAAAGTGCTGGGTTTAGTAAACTTACTGAATTGTACTCCTTGTCTTAATTTTTAATGCAGCTCTTGTTTTATCTCTCTTACAGCATGGCTGATGGAAGGAACTTAACATTTATGGTCAAGTCTTCTGTTTTTCAGGGTTTCTGTGGTGGTTTTCTGGCTTCTAACCATTTTCCATTTAACTCATCTTAGATGAGTTCTCCACAATGGCATAAAGGTGACACAGCAAGTAGAATGTATAGATTCCCACCTTTGCTTCATAAGCAGGAAATTACTGTTCTTAGCTTCAAGGATTTCTCTTCCACCCCCACCTCCCCAAATAAGAAATCCTGTTTTGCCAGCTTGAAGAACTCTGTTCCTAAGCACCAGAGTTCAGTGTGAATGTTCAAGTCTGTGAGTAAATTCTACATCTACAATTTTGTCAAAATTTAGAGAAAGAGCTTGAAGAATAACCATTTCCTTTCTCATCTCCACTCAACTGGAACTGAATCAGTCCTAATAATATTACCACATTGGTTTCCCCCGACCATTTTCACATGAACTTGGAAAGCACATAAGAAATAATTGTTTAGGGGCACCTGGGTGGCTCAGTCGGTTGGGCAGCCGACTTTGGCTCAGGTCATGATCTCATGGTTCATGGGTTCGAGCCCCGCATCGGGCTCTGCTGACGGCTAGCTCGGAGCCTGGAGCCTGTTTCAGATTCTGTGTCTCCCTGTCTCTCTGACCCTCCTCTTCTCATGCTCTCTCTCTCTCTCTCTCTCTCAGCAATAAATTTAAAAATATATATATATTAAAAAAAAAGAAATAATTGTTTATCCAAAGATGCTTTAAACTATGACAGGAGAATAATCACCCACTTTAAGGGTAGGAATGGCTTTTAGTTTTGAACTTAAGCACTTATGTTATTTTTCAGAGGGGAAGCAGGGGTGACCATACTGGTATTCAAATGTCTATAAATTTGAAAAGTAAATGGAAATACTCTTTTAAAGTTATGAAGTAAAACAACGTGGAATTCCTCATTCACTTATTCATGCAAGTGATGAGATATCATTGGGAGGTAGTTTTCTTTCCCATATTACAAAATCTAAGTTAAGTGAGTTTCCTCCTCAAGATTTGTGTATAAAACATCAAGACTTACCTGACTTCTTTTTTAAATTTTTTTTTATAGTTTATTTATTTTTGAGACAGATTGACACAGAACATGAGTGGGGGAGGGACAGAGAAAGAGGGAGACACAGAATTCGAAACAGGCTCCAGGCTCTGAGCTATCAGCATAGAGCCTGATGCGGGGCTTGAACCCAAGAACCATGAGATCTGACCTGAGCTCAAGTCGGATGCTTCACTGACTGAGCCACTCAGGTGCACCATCTTTTTTTTGTTTTTTTAAATGTTTATTCATTTTTGAGAGAGAGAGACACAGAACACAAGTGGGGAAGAGGCAGAGACAGAGGGAGACACAGAATCTGAAGCAGGCTCCAGGCTCTGGGCTGTCAGCCCAGAGCCTGGCACGGGGCTTGAACTCATGAGCTGTGGGATCATGACCTGAGCTGAAGTTGGAGGCTTAACCGACTGAGCCATCCAGGTGCCCCCTAGTTAATTTTCTATTTAGGCATTATAGTCTCCAAACATATGACTTTATATTAGTCACACGATTTTAGGATTTTCAGAAAATGTCAAAAGGCCCTCACCCACATAGGAAATATGATCTACAAATGATCACTCATGCATTGGTTCAGCTACAAATGATCTTTCAGTGCTGACTGGTTTAAAAGTCTTCACAAATGAAAATGCATAAAGAACCTATAGGATCAATGCCCTTTATTGGGATAACCTCTCCCACATTGTGGAAATGCGTTCTCTGGAGTCTATCGGTTGATCAGGAGGGTAGAAGTTGTGCAGCGATCGGTGGACGCTGTAGTGTGTGTCTGCTCACCATCATTCCCCTTCCTTCTCCACCTTCCCCAATTCTTAGAGGTCTGGGTGGTGATGTCAATCAGAATAGCCAGTCCGCATTTAGTGCATGAGCAGGCGACCAAGGCTAGCTATTGGAGTGCCAAGGATTAATTCAAGAATGTGCATGTGACTCAAGAAAGATAAATTGGTGTCTTTTCTGAGATTGATATAGGGTTTTAATGGGTGAGGAACATATAATTCCACTGTGATTGCTAAGCAGGGCAAATGTGTATCTGGGGCTGAGGAATGCCATCATGTCTGACACACACAGGAAAAGCCTGCCTGTGATACAGCAAGTGGAGATAAGCATATTGAAAGGTGGAGAAGAAGAGAGGCAGAGCTCTAAGCACACTGTTTACCTGTGGGTCCACCCATAATTAAAGATACATCAGCGTCTGATTTCCTGATCACACAGACACTACGTTCTCCCCTTTTGTAAGCCAGTTTGAGTTGGGTTTCTCACATGTCTAACCACAAAGAGTCTTAGCTAATGTGGCCCCTATCGCAGAACTTCTGTTATGATTTGACTGCAATTCTGCTGATGTCTTTCTGTCACTCTCTCTTTTTCCCCTAAGGTCTGACCAACAATCCAAAAACCGCATGAGGTACTCTGAAGTTTTTATGCTAATCCGAACAAATGCACCACCACACAAAGAATGATTTCACAGTGCAATTCAAACGTAAATTTCCCATCGAGAAAACACGGGAGATGTTTGTAGTTACCATGGCCTTGTGCAATAACTTTGGGTGTAATGCTTTTATTTACAGTTACTGTTGTGTAGAGCTGCATGCACCCTAGGAGTTAACCTGGGGGACAATGCAAAGAGGAGTATATATTCTTTCAAGGCACTTGTAGCTGTCATTTTATTTTTTGAGAGTTATGAATGGACGTATTGTTGCAAACAGCTGTACTGTGAAGGCATTTAAGCCAGTTATTACTGCCTGTGGTGTCTGCACTCAAAATGTTGCAAACACTGAAATTATGATTTACAGAGGTGAAAAATGGGACTTTTATAAAACCTGGCATGCCTGGCTCTGTCTGTATTATTGGATGGATTCTTTTGTAATGATGATTCTTAAGCTCAGTGTTTGTAGTCCTAATGAATTCAAAAGAGATGGCTCGAATATATCACAGAACATGTAATAACATGTTAACTTGGAAAGGAATACTGTAATGTTAACATCATTTTTAAAGTATTTAATTATTTCTCAGTATGTTATAGGACACGAAATATAATCTGAACACTTAGAATATAGTAAAATGATTATTAAATGTTACAGATCTTAGATGATGATGAATTGGGCTGAATTGAACTGAAATGACAAATATATTCTAGAAATGGAAAAAAATAACTTGATGGTTTCTGGAGGAGATCTTTGATATATCGTCTGACAATTCACTTCCTTCCAGTAAAATGACCTTCCTTAATAACTTCAGATCTGTTGTCACACCCAGTTCAGTTGACTAATCTCTGCTAACTTTCCTTCTTTTCTTATTTGGCCCAAATCATGATGTAACCCTTCACCTAGATCAAACTCACCCTTTGGTTGAGATGGATATGAGAATTTAGTAATTCCATGTATCATGGCATAGCACAGTAAATCCCACACCATTTCACAGCTTTTGGTTCTTGGGCCAGTTAAGAGTTCTCTCCAGAATATATGCCAGAGAGTAGCCAAGAGAAAATTTCCTAATTAGTTTACAAAGTATGAGAAGATAAGATCTCTATTCAATTTGTAAGCAGGACATTGTCCAGATATTATTGTCTTAATCTAATTCTTTAACTTAAAAAATTTTAGGGGCACCTGGGTGGATCAGTTGGTTAAGCGTCTGACTTCGGCTCAGGTCATGATCTGATACTTCGTGGGTTCAAGCCCCGCATCAGGCTCTGTGCTGACAGCCAGCTCAGAGTCTGGAGGCTGTTTCAGATTCTGAATCTCCCTCTCTCTCTGACCCTCCCCTGCTCATGCTGTCTCTCTCTCTTATCTCAGAAATAAATAAAACATAAGTAAAATAACAGATTTTAAAGATCACTGATTTTTTTTTTTTAAGGAAGGCATCTTATAGTTCACCTAGGAAAATATTCTCTCTTCACAAATGTCTTGGTTAGGATGCTTGGGGCTGCGGGTAAAGCAAAACTGATTCAAACTACGTTTAGTAAAAAATGGGAATTCTGGGGCTCATTGTACTGGATATTCTAGGCGACAGAAGAGACTTTATCCAGAGCTCTGGCTCTGACTAGGCCCCAGTGTCTCTAGTTTTTTTGCCTGTTTCTCAGTACAGACCACAAAACAGGGTTAACAGTTCCTAGCCACAGGCTTCCTCATACTTCCATTAGGAACAAGAGGCTGCCTTCCAGAAAATTCAAATCAAATCCCCCAAGTCAATTTTCCTGGCCCTGACTGGCTTGATTTGAGTCATGTGCCAGTCTTTCTTTTAAATTAATCTCTGTGATTAATGGGATTGGATTTTCTGAGTGGGTTAAGGGAAATAACGTCCAGTCCTGGAGGTGAAGCCGGGATCAGCACCATGCTAACTACATTTTAGGGAAATCTAGGTTGCTGTCTCAGGTCAAGGATGCTAGAGAAGTAGGAACAAACTGAAAGAGGAAAGAGTAGGAGACAATCCAAGTGTGTTGGCCTCGTCACATACTAAGCAGCAAAGCTGCATCTAGAACTTGATTCAACATCATTTGTCTGTCAATAAAAGTATATGAACTGTATAAATTCATACACTAAGCCCTCTGTGATGGCAGATCTGTGGAAACACTGTGGTTGTCTAGCACTATCTTTATCAACGTGTGTTATGAGATTCATTCTATAAAAGACATGGGGGTGCCTGGGAAGAATGCAGATTCCGGGGCCTCATTCCTGATTTACTGAATCAGAATTTGTGGGGGTGGGACTCAGGGATCTGTATCTTAAATATGTTTCCTTAGCAAACGTCTTGCATACTAACACATACACTGCATGCATTGTTTGTGTAACCCATAAACTGTTAACGATTAACAAACACTCTACAGCATGTTGGACTGTATTTGGAAATATTTTCTATAACATTTCCTTTTATTGGTTTTCTAGTTAAGATTGTAACTATTTCTAACCAATAATCCAGTCATCAACTCTCTTAGGAGGATTATAAGGACTTGCTAAATTTATCAGGTGAGGAGGAAACTGTGGAAGACTGATAGGCACAGCTGAAAACCATCTCTGTGCTAGACTCTCGGGGAGTGTCCACAAGTATAAAAATGGTGACACGGGGACCAGCAGGGAAAAATATAAATATATTTGCTATGACGAACAGCACCAAATAAAGCATGCTATTACCCACTTATATATATTCTTTGCATTTCAGAACTCTTCTAAATTGTCTTCAGGACATAACTGATGCTTTAACAACTTGCTCAATGTGTGTCACTTGGATAGTAAAAGTAGGGTGTTGACAGCAACTATTAAAAATCATATGAATGCTGGTTGTGTCTTATAATAAAAAAACACAACATTCACTGTGCTGCTTGTCAGATCTTGACAGCACAGATTCCAAGACAAATTTTCCACCCGCTTTCTAGAAATGACCTGGACAGGACCTGCCATCTCCCAGGTACATGATGACTTTTGCCATCTTATAAGCAGTGTCTCTGGGACATCTCTTGGGGCCTGATTCTTAATATTGCTTTTAGAGGGTAAATAGTGGAGAAACTTGTAGAGAAATGGTAAAATTAAGATTATTATCAGAGTAAATCTGATTATTTTCAATGCACTTCTTACAATGCTATAGATTCTGAGATGTGATATTAAACCATTGTCTGTCTAGGAAGTTGGCATAATTTTTACGTGCTGTATGAGGAGAAAATAATGTAAATAGAGTGGAGAAATAAAATTCTATAAACAACAGTGATTTGAAATAAAATATCAGGGGTGCCTGGCTAGCTCAGCTGGTAGAGTGTAAGACTCTTAATCTTGGGGTTGTAAATTCAAGCCCCATGTTGGGTGTCAAGATTACTTAGAAATAAAATCTTAAATTAAAGAAATAAAATATCAGTGGAATATAGTCTCTCAAAAGAATAATAATTACTGAGTATTCACAAATACTGAGTCCTCAGTATTACTGAGTATACCAAACTATATTCTAAGCAATTTACATTGCAGTAACTTATTTAATCATCAGAACAGCCCTATGAGGTAGTTTTTGCTATATACTCATTTTACAGCTGAGGAAACTGGGGCACAGGAAAGTTAATAAATTTGCCTAAGTTCATACATCTAGAAAGTTAAGAAATTAGAACTTAAATCCAGGCACTGTGGATCCAGAGCTGTACTCTTAACCATCAAACTACATAGAATGGTTACATATAGTTTTAATGTGTCATAATAAATCAAGAATTATATTAAAATTTCCCAATATCTTTTAATAATGAGATCAGTAGAGCAAAGGAGATAGTTTAAGTACTATCAAGTAGTACATAGCAGTAGAAAGATTTTATGATTATGATTTCAAGCCATGCCCAATCACTGACAAATGTGAGCTCTGGTTTAAGAAAGGCCTCTGGCGTGTGCAACGAGAACTAGATCTAAAATATATGGATCACCGTCCTCTGCGATGACAATGTTGTTAACCTACCATTAGCTGGCTAGTCCCTCTGAGCTGGCTTCACAGCAGTGCATGCAGATTTGTTTAAATCATGCAGATTTTTTCATCTGATTAGGTGTGACCAATGTAGCCAATTGCATTGTGAATGCTGTACGGTTATGCAACTACACATGATTACCCTAGAATTTCCTCAGTACCTGAAACGTCTGCCTTGTTTTTCCAGCACTGTTCCTAACCAAAGGGCAGATGCTGCGTGATGACAGTGATGCTATATGGCTATGAATGTTTAAAGTTTGTGTTATCTCTCAAGTAAACTGTTAATACTAGTGATGAAAATAATATAATAAACTTGAAATCTCACCCATCATGGCAAACAATTATTTACACTTTTTATGTATTCCCTTTCAGCCTTTGTTCTTCTACAGACAGAATTCTATATGTTTGTAATCTTTCTGAATATATAATTTTAGATCCAGTGGGGTGTTTTTGTTTGTTTGACTGATTGTTTTTTTAACTTAACATTTCCCAGGCTCCTACAAATTTTTTAATGTTCATTTATTTTTGAGAGAGAGAAAGATAGAGCGTGAGTGGGGGAGGGGCAGAGAGAGAGGGAGACACAGAATCCCAAGCAGGCTCCAGGCTCTGAGCTGTCAGCACAGAGCCCGATGAGGGGCTTGAACTCACGAACCATGAGATCATAACCTGAGCCGAAGTTGGATGCTTAACTGACTGAGCCACCCAGGCGTCCCGCAGGCTCCTACAATTTTTACAGTTATTGCAATGACTACACAATAAACCATTGAGTTGATTATCCTATTTTATAAAACTATGTTCCAATTGTTGAGACCGTTGTTTACATCTTTCCACTCATTTGCCACACTGTGAAGCTGGGTTTTGGCCACAGGCCAAATCCTGTTCACTACACATTTTTGCAAATAAAGTTTCATTGGAACACAGCTACACATACTCATTCACATACCATCGATGCTGCTTTCTTACTATAATGGCCCACAAATCCTAAAATATTTATTATCTGGCCCTTGACAGAAAAAGACTGCCAACTCTAAATGATTATGGTAGTACCCACATTTCCTCTGCATTTTGGATAACTTCATAAAGGTAAATTCCCGGGACTAGTTTTACTTGGCCCAAGTGTATGAATGTCATATGGTCTCAAAAAAATGTTTGTTCCTCTTCAGTATGAAAAAAGCTGTTTCCTTGTATATTTTTTAGTTGTTTCTTCTTCTACAAAATGTCTGATCATATTTCTTGTGTGCTAATCTATTAGAGTCCTATGCTCACTTGTTAATTTGTACGAGCCTATGGATGATTTTCTGACTTACATTAAAAGAACCAGCAATAAGATATGTTGGTTGATAACCAACTGCACATAGATACATATAATTCATGCAGGCATTCATTAAAGCAGATAGAGAAGTCAGCTCATAATAATTATGAATGCCACCTTTTAAAGCTAGAATATCTGTGTTACTGATGTAAATAATACCAGTAGTTCTTTTATGACTCTCTAAATCCATAAGCTGAACTTCTGTCAGGAAAATATGTCTTCTTTATGTAATAAAATATTTGCTTATGTAGTATTAAATTTCTCATTTGTGTAGGACTCATTAAAGTAGACATCCAACTCAGCTCTGGTCCTAAATAAAAGAACCTGCTACAATAATCTTTTTCCTCAAGATGCAAGATGTTGACAAGCTTGAGTCTCTCCCACTCTGGCTGCAGAAATTAAAGTAGGCTATAATAAAATTATAGAAGGCAAATCTGTGACCGAATACAGGATTAATTCCCCAGACTGAAATGCAGAATAGCCCCAAAGAGAAGGAAGTAAAAGAATTTACTCACAGTTATAACCTGAGGAAGGTTTTTAGGCACATATCTGTTGATAATATCTTGAAGATATTAAATCAATGTGCTTTAATTTCCCCTTTAATATCATGTTCCCTTCCAGCTTCCTATGTCTACAGATGGACCTTGAGGCCCAGTGCCTCACAAAAGAGGACAATTCTGCCTAGAACAAAGAAATGACTGATCAGCTTTCATCACAGAGTTGAATCTGTTGAGTACGTAGTAGCTGAGGCAAGAATTTTGAAATCCAGGCTTCAGGGAGAAGGAGATTCCTTTTCTAAGTTTCTTTAGGTCCATTAACATAACAATGTGGTTGATTATCATATGCAAAGTGTAACTGGAAATCAGAATTGGAGACGAAGAGAAATACTTCCCCTCTGACCTGAGAAATGAAGACATAGGACAATATGATAGGTGTTACTGTAGTAACTCATCCCTGGGAAATACATCCCCACACTCCTCCTAGTAGATGCCTGAAACCACAGACAGCACCCAAACCTATAGATACCACGTTTTTTCCACGTTTTTTCCTAGACACACCCCCCGATAAGGTTTAATTTATAAATTAGGCACAGTAAGAGAGTTACAGTAACAATGAAACAGAACAATTATAACAATATGCTGTAGTAACTATTATGTGAATAAGGTCTCTTTCTCAAAATATCTTCTCGTCAGGTACTCACCCTTCCTCCTGCGATGCTGTGAGATGATAAAACACCACGTGAGGAGAGCAAGCGAAATGAATGACGCAGGCATGTGACGTAACAGGTGGCGACTGATGCCCTGCTGAAGCTATGTCAGAAGGAGGAGCAACTGTATGGTGTGAGAAAATGATCTAGTTTCACTTTTCTGCATGTTGCTGTCCAGTTCTCCCAACACCGTCTGTTAAAGAGGCTGTCTGTTTTCCATTGGATACTCTTTCCTCAAAAAGTTAACAATAGAACTCCCCTGTGACCCAGCAATAGCACTGCTAGGAATTTACCCAAGGGATACAGGAGTGCTGATGCATAGGAGCACATGTACCCCAATGTTCATAGCAGCACTCTCCACAATAGCTAAAACACGGAAAGAGCCTAAGTGTCCATCAACGGACAAATGGATCAAGAAGATGTGGTTTATCTATACCATGGAATACTCCATGGCAATGAGAGAGAATGAAATCTGGCCATGTGTAGCAACATGGATGGACCTTGAGGGTGTTATACTGAGAGAAATAAGTCAGGCAGAGAAGGACAGACACCATATGTTTGCACGTATAGGAGGATTAGGAGGAACTTAACAGAGGACCAAGGGGGAGAAGAAGGGGGGAAACAGTGAGGGTGGGGGAGAGAGGCAAACCATGAGAGGCTCTTGAATGCTGAGAACAAACTGAGGACTGATGGATGAGGGGGGAGGGGAGTGATGGGCATGGAGGAGGGCACTTGTGGGGATGAGCACTGGGTGTTATATGGAAACCAACTTGACAATAAACTATTTGTAAAAAAAAGAAATTAAAAAAAAAAAAAAAAGGCGGAGCGCGTGCTTCCGGACCTCCCTAGCTTGACCGCATGGGGCAGGAGCAGTCAGCGGCGTGTGGAGCACAGTGTGAAGGGAACAGTGCCTCGCGAGCGAAGGAGCACGTGCCTAAGGCAGAGTTCCTAGTTCTCAAGCCTTGAAGGGCCACGTGGGACATGCAGGTGTTCTTTGATGCTTTGAGAGAAGCCGAGAGAGCCTACACAGAGGTCAAAAGGGTCACAGTCTGTGGAGACATGAGTGCCCAGATGCCATGGTTAGGGCTGGGAACCTAGTAGTGAGTGCTCACAGCTTGACGATCAGAGGGGATCCACTGCCCCCCAGCATTCCAAGCCTAGGGCACACTGGAACCATCAGATGATCAGAGACTGTAAGGACCTGAAGGACTCATTTTCTCAGTCATCTACACACCCAACCTCTTGGTGTGAGCTAAATGCCGTGGCTAAGAGCACAGGCTCTCAAGTCAGGTTGCCCAAGCTTGAATCCTGGTTCCAAAATTTATTAGATGCCCAATTCTGGTCTAGTTGTTCATTGTCCTCAATTCTCAAATAAAGATAGGGTTGTTAGGAGAGTTTAAATAAGATGCTTTTTACACATGCTTGAAAAGGTGCCTCACACATGTTAACTCCTCAACTGTCTCTCTGATGTAGGTTTTCTTGGGGGAGGAGCTGGGCATTAACTTGAAAGAGGCTGACTCACCAAAAAAGACCATTTAAGCTAAGGAGAATGAGACCATTTATAATAATTATGTTGATTCCACTCTGCCTAGTGTAAGATTAAATTAGTTACAGGAAAATAAAGAAGTTGCATTTTCTTTGTGTACCTGGGTGCAATAGTTGTGAATTTGTGATTTCTGCCCAGAAACACAGAGCCAAGAACTGTCTCTCATCCTGTGAGTGTCTCTAGCCACTTTCGCTTCTTGACCATAACCAAGCTTCTAGAGCAAGTTATGTTTAGTCAAAATTCCCCTTCCACACCTCCTCAACTCCTCTCCCCACTTCTCAACTTCGCAACCTGAAATCTATGGTTCCCTCTAAGCCAACCCTCCAGCATCGCCAGTGCGGCTTCCTAAACCCAGTGAAGAATTTATAAACAAGTCTCAACTCTTCTTTGTTCTCCTGCTGTGGACATTCTTTTTTTCTTTTCTCTTTTTTGTTCTTGGGTTCTGTGACGAGGCTGTTTGTTGTTTTAGTTCTTCCTGTCTAGGTGCTTCCTTTAACTTCTTCCTCTCTTGGTTCTTGAAACGGTTTTCTGGTGCCATATCTGGCTCTCGATTCCTCTCACTCTCTACTTTCCCTGGTGTCCAACTTACGACATCAGTTGCTACTTGTGATGGCAAACACATCTCAATCTGAAATCTTGACTTGGTGTTCACAAATACTACATATTTAATTTAAAGAAGTACGTTTCTTCTTACATGGGCATCTCATGGATTCCTCAAAGTCAACATATGTCCAGATGAATTCACTCTTCATTCCCTTCTCCCGTTTTCAAGGTTCTCCAACTGTATGGTAAATGACATTCAACTCAGAACCTGGTGAGTTGTCCTACCTTCCTCCACCTCCATCGACCCTGTCAGCTGCCAGTTCTGTGGAGCCTGCCTTTTCAATCCCTTTCCTATCAGACTTTTCCTCTTCAGATCCTATCCTTAATCTTGCCTGGATCATTGCCAAACCTTTATATGTTACACCTGTCCTGAGTCTGTCCCCCACCTTTCAGAGAGAGCTTTGAAAATCTAAATCAGAGCATTTCAGTTTCTTTTTTTTTAATTTTTAAAATGTTTTTTATTTACTTCTGAGAGAGAGAGAGAGAGAGCGAGAGAGAGAGCGAGCATGAGCAGGGGGGTTAGAGAGAGAGGGAGGTACAGAATCTGAACAGGCTCCAGGCTCTGAGCTGGCAGTCAGCACAGAGCCGGACGCGGGGTTCAATCCCACGAACCGTGAGATCATGACCTGAGCTGAAGTCAGATGCTTAACCGACTGAGCCACCCAGGCGCCCCTTCAGTTTCTTATTGAAACTCCTTTATTGGATCCCTATGCCTTTCAAGGATGGTTTTAAGTTGGAAGTCTGAATTGATCATACAAAGTTCTTGTTGGGGCCAATGCCTCACCCTTTAATCTGCGCCACTGCCACACCAATCCAGAGCTTCAGGTCTATCCTGCTACTGAAATTTATGCAATCTTACAAATCCAGCCCTTTGTACCTGCTGTTCCATTTTCTTAAATGCTTTCCCCTAGATAATCACCATATGTCTTTCAAAATTCAGATCAATGTCACCCTAGGAGATCTATTAAACTGCCCTTAGTTCTATACCTGACTCTCTACCTGCCCCCTGCTCATTATACACATATTGATTAACTGCCTACTGTTCTCTATGAAAAACCTGAACTTCTTTAACTATAGTGTTTGTTTTGTTTTGATGCCTTTCCTAATGAGCTTTAATCTTGAGGGTAGAGATTCCTAACTATTTCTTTAGTACCTGGCAAACTGTATGCACAGAGTTAGTGTTTACTGAATAAGTTAATGTATGAGTGAATGAATGTGGCTTAATGGAGGTGAATGGATCTCTGGAGAAAGCACTTGTGTGAGATCAAAGACTAACAAAGGTCTTTACTCTTCATAACCATGGGAAATGTGCAGTAGCTTAAAAAGCAGAATAGGTGAATATGAATGTTCTCAACTTATACAAACCTTTTTCATATTATTTACATCTACTGTATCTACTATATACTACTTTATTGTATATTTATCTTATCATTATAATACATGTCATAATGTATTATATTACGGTGCATAATAAGTAAATATTCTTTAATTTACTATAGGCCTCTTTCGTAAGCAAAAACCCTCCTCCATGTTCCTGTGATTTTATTCTTTATAGATAAATACTTTTTTAGCTCTTAGCCATGTTTCCTCTGGTATTATACAGTGAATATATAATCATCCTACAAGAGTTTACATGAATCAAATATCACTGTGCAACAAATAATAATTGCACAAGTTAATCTATAAATCTGCAATAACTAGGGTAGTGTCTGGGCATATTAAGGGATGTTTCTATGCCCATTATTTGGGACAGCCATTTGGCTGCCCTATAATTTTATATGCCCTTTTCATTTTTCTTAAGCCCCAGGGATTAGGGCTTAATTTAATTTGATTTCAGTTTTTGGAGTTGACACTTCATTACTTTCTCCTGGATTTCTTTCTGCCACGAAATGGAACATTTTATTTTCTCAATAATTCCTCCTTCAATGGCCCAATCAATAAGTTGAGAAACCCAGCTCTTATACCTTGATGTTCCTTCTTAGGTGTTTTTGGAAATTTTCTTGGTTTTTGTCCAGAGAATCATCCAATCAAAGGTTTAGTGCCTTCACAATCTGGTTCTTATTCTTTTCTCTGGATAGGGATGCCCAGGCTGGCTTCTGAGGCCCCAGGAATGAAAATAAAACTTCCTCTTTGGGCTCCCCCCAACCCAGTTTTTTTCCCAAGGTTTCAGACAGACCTGCAAGCTGTGGAAATTTGTGGAAGTCACCTCCTTCACTCTTAGAAAACTTCTCTTTCAGAAGTTAGCAAGGAAGGAATTACTAACTAATTCATTCTGTGAAGCCCAGATAGCTTTGACAACAAAATCACACAATAACTATAAGCAAAAGAAAAAGGAAATTACAAGCCAATTTCTTTCATGAATGTAGATGCAATTAGCCTATACAGAATCATAGCAAATCAAACCCAATTATATATAAAAATAATAATGCACCATGAGAAAACTGTAATTTAACATTACCTTGCTATAATTTGAAAGATATTTTTTGAGACTGGAAAGGCCTTGAAGACTTGGTAGATTCTGACTGGTAGATTCTGTTAAAGAATTTCGTTAGGCTCAGTATTATTAAAGAAAAAAAGTTTTTTCAACCACTGATTCAATTTCTTTAATTGTTAGAGAAGTCTTTGGGTATTGTAGATTTCCCTGAGTCTGCTTTGTTAAGAAACATTCTCTAGAAATGAATTCATTTCATGAAAGTTCATGAAATTTTTTGGCATACATTTTTTTTTCATGTTCTCCTGGAACTTTTGCTATCTCCTCACTTTTATTACAAATGTTTTTTGTGCCTTCTCACCTTTTCCTTATAGTTGTGCTGGAAGTTTATTAGTTTTTGCAAAGACCAACTTTTGGCTTTGTTCTTCTTTATTTTATTTTTTTAAAGTAATCTCTACACGCACTGTGGGGGCTTGAACTTACAACTCCAAGAACAAAAGTCACATACTCTACTGACTGAGCCAGTCAGGTGTCTCATATTTTATTGATTTATTATTTTCTAACTCCAAACTCTTTTCAATATTTTGTTAATTTGGACATGTGACTCATTAAGTTTTAGTTTTTATTCTTTTTAAAAATGTAATGTAAGCTGTTGTTATTTTTCAAAGTAACATTTCTGCTATATTCTACAATACATCTCACTTCTGAGCCTTTTAAATATATACTCTGATTTCACCTCTGACAGCTGAGTTATTTAGTAGTGTGTTTTACAAACAGACTTTTTTTCTTTATATTTTGTTAATGACACCTAGTTAATTTGCATAGTCTAAAGTGAATGAGCCCATAATATAAACCAATATTTAAAATTTTTTGAGGTATTATTTATGGCCAATTAGGAAGTTAATTTTGCATTGTGCATGAGAAAAATACTTATTTTCCAATTCTGAGGTGCAGGTTTGGTTAACTGTGTTGTACATTCTTTACCATCTTAATTTTTTTCTTGTCCGTTCAATAATTGAAAGAAGTATGTTGAAATCTCACATCTGATGATGGCATTATCAATTTCATCCTATAGTTCTATTAAATTTCATCTGCTATATTATTAGATGTGTAAAATTTATAATTATCATTCTGGGTGAACTGAAACTTTTGTGATCATATAATGACCTTCTCTTTCCCTAAAATGTTTTTTATCTTAACCTATTTTTTTCTGATAATAACTTAAGCCTTCTTTAGCTTAGAATTTAAATGGTTATCTTTTTCTTCTAGTATTTATAAATTTTACAGGTCATTGGGCTATAGGTGTGTTTTTTCCAAGCAATCTGGCAATCTCTTTTAACTGTCACATTAAATTTATTTATATTCATATTCAGTATATGTCCTGTCAAGGCAAGTACTACAATCCTTTTCATTATGGATATTTTAAAATTGCTTTACTCTGTTTTTAGGATTTCTAGATTTCCTGCTGCTTCTATATTTCTTATTTGTTGAATCAGTGACGTGAGTTATTTTTGAAAATTAAACACTTTATTTCTATTATTGTCATAATTACTTCTCAAATATTGCCATGCATAATAAAATAATCCCCTTCTCAGGTTATTAGAACAATTTAACAGTTTAACTCAGATTACCTCCATTGAAGCTTTTATTCTATTTTGTCCAAATTTTAATTCTCCTTTTGAAAACCCCATAAATTTGTAACACTATTTGATACAGACAAGACCTATTTATATTTATTCACGTATTTACTTAGTTTTTGCTTCGATTGCTTCTTCAATCTAAGACCTCTTGGAGTGATTTTTCTTTCTCTTCAACTATCTCTCTCCTTTCTTTTTAGCATAGATCTGTTTGAGGTTTAAAAAATTTCTCATTTTTTAAAATCTGAAAATGCTTTCATTTCACCTATGATAACTTGAAAAATTTATTGATGTATAATTCATATGTAGTTAGGTGTATAAATTTTATATATACAGCTAAATAAGTTTTGCACATATGAATATATATATTAAAATTTTGCACGCACACACACACACACACACACACACATGTAACTACCCTCCAAATCGAGATACAGAATATTTCCAGCCACCAGGAAGGTTCCTTCTTCTTGTTTCCATTTAATATACTCCAAAAGTACTGTTTTGACACTTATCACTGTAAATTATTTTTAAAGCTTCTCACTAAGATAATTTTGTAATGTATACTCTTCTTTTTAGTATGGCTTGTTTTATTCAATATTTTGTCTATGAGATTCATTCTTATTGTTCCATGTAGCTGTACCTCATCCTTTTTCATTTTTGTACAGTATTGTATTATATGCAAGTGTCATACTTAGTTCATTCCATTGTTGATTGATATTTGAGTTGTTTGAACTTTTTTGGCTATTATGAATTAAGTTGCTGAGAACTTTTTCTGTATATCTTTAGGGGACATAAGCCCTTATTTCCTTTGTGCATATATTTAGGAATGGACTGGCTGGTTAGTAGGAGAATTGCTGGTTGGTAATAAGATACAACAGGAATGGAGTTGTTGGTGAATATATTTAAGTATATATAAATATTTTATATATATGTTTACTTTTAGTAGATATTGCCACAGAGTGTCCTAAAATTATTATACTAATTCATATCACAGAAGCAGTAATAAGAGTTTAAGTTGCCTTCTTATTCTTGCCAACACTTGGCACTGTTTATCTTTTGAATATGCCATTCTGATACGGACGTGGTGGAATTCCTGGGTAGTTTTTAATTTGCATTCTCCTAATAACGAAAGACTGATGAACATCTTTTATCTTCTTAACGGCCATTTGGAAATTCTCCTTTGTGAACTGCCCGCTCACATTCTTTGCTCACTTTTAATTTTTTAATTAATTTATAAGTCCTTTATGTATCACCTTTGTTCTTAAAAAGTAATTTTGCTGAGTACACAATTCTCACTTGAAATGTCTTCGTGATTTTATCCTTATAGCCCGTAGTCTCTGGATGGTGGCTTCTTTTTTATTTACTTTGGTAGGCAAACACTGTGTTTTGTTTTGTGAATCGTGGATTTCCATGGTATTTATCTTACACATTGTTCTCTTCCATTCTTTTTAGTTCCTCATTCAAACCATCCAGTTAGACATATACAGACTTCAGTCTACCTTTCCTGAATCTTAACCTCTTTTTATATCTTCCATCTCTGTGACTCACTTGTTTGCATTCCTCTTGATTCATAAGCTTTTTACATCCCTGGTCCATTGATCTCAACTCATCTATATCTATTTGCTCTTTAATCTGTCAATCGAGCTTTTAATTTGACATTTTATTATTTTTTTTCTATTACTCCATATGGAGAACTTTTCCAACATGCCTGGTAATGTTGGTCTTGCCAATCTTATAATTCAAAACAAGTAAAAAGAATTCTAATAGTCCCATACCTGAAGACTTTACAGGTCTACATTGGCTGTTTCTGCTGACTTTAAGGTGATTTTTTTCCCCACGTGTGTATGCTGACTTTTCATTGTAAATTCATGTTGTTGATTTTATTCCAGGACAACCTGAGAGTTAAGAGAATTTAACTGACAGTTAAACTTGCTGTAAGACATATGGAGAAGCTTGCTACAATTATAGAACAAGTTCTTTCCCGCGAGATCTAAAACTTACTAACATATCATGTAACTTTTTTTGGCCTGTTTACTAAGTGCCAGAAGAATTATCTAAAGTTTCTCCTGAGAGGATCTGCATTTGTTCTTAGTAAGATTCAGTGGGCACTTAATACATTCTAACTTCTCTAGAAAACACATTCTCAAATGTGCAAGATAAGTTTCTCTCTCTCTCTTTTTCTCAGTTAAGAACTATCTAGACCCTGCCAAGTTCTCTGGTTTTAATTGGTTCAGGCTTCAGCTTTCCTACCTTGCTGCCTCACCCACCTAAGGCTCAGCCTTCTGGCCACGGAGACGAAGCTGGCATCTGCTGGCAGATTACCACGGCCCTTCTCCTGGCCCACCACGGACTGCTCCAATTTCCTTTCACTTTGAGGGGTTTAGGGAACCTCTTGGAGATTTCTTTTACTTCTTGTGAGCTCAGCAATATCTCTTAATGCAGAATTCTTTCTGCTGAGAGAAAACAGAAGTCATCCTTTCCCCAGACAGACTGTAAAGAGGTCATTTTCACAGTGACCTACAATTTCAAATGGTGCTCTGTGGAGCCTTCTGGGCCACCTTGGTGGTGACCGTGGTAGCGTTTTGGTGAAGGAGATGAGTATGAATGAGGTGGGAACAGAGAGATGAGACTTCAGGTCCTTTAGCCATGGCTTTATGTAGCATTTTTCAGTGCGGTCTGCAAATGGGATTTTAATGACAGAAGGGTTCCAAATCTTTAACATTTATCCAAATCGAATGAATGAATTCATTATTCTCAGTTGACTTTATCCATTCCACGTGGCCCTAAAAGATTTTGGGATGATTTAGTGTCCTTTAGGAAGTACAGATTTTTAAATAGTATAAAATAGTATAAACACACAGAAGCAAAAGAAGAAAAATCTAGCAAAGGAAGAAGTCACTGCCTCTGAAGAGAAGATCATACTTGAAAGGAAGATGAGAGAGAGAATTGATCAGAGAGGGTAGATTTTAAGAGATAATAGTAACAGTAACATTAAACATGTCATAAACTAGGATGTTTCTCTGTAACTTTGATTTACAGAAACTATTCACGCCATCAGATTCATTTACTTGTGATATTACAAATATATATTGAGAATTGCGTTTGTTCAAACATAGTCTTCTTGAAGATCCGCCTACAGGTAAATTGTTTTGCCTGATTTTCATTCAATCCATTTTTATGAGTCTGTTCAAAGTCAAAACACATACTGGAAAAAAACACTTTTATTAGAGGCAAGATTTGTATCAAAATCTCACCAGGTCTCTGAGTGTGCTGAGCTTGCTGTAAGACATGTGGAGGAGCTTGCGGCACTCATAGGACAACCGTGTTTGCAAGACCTGAAACTTACTAACATTTAAGGGTTCTTTTTATTTTTTTTCTGGTGTGTTTAGGAAAGCAGTAATGTTTACTTTGTGCCAGATGCATGAACTAAAGTTTCTTATCCAGTTGTATTTAACACTTGCCACAATTAAGTGACTTTTATACACTTCATTTAAAAACCAATGGGGTGAAAGAAATTCAACAACTTGATTAAAGTCCTGTAGATTGTAAGCTGCGGAACTCAGTTTGAAACTCACATCTGGTTCCAAAGCTCCCGTGTGTGTGTGTGTGTGTGTGTGTGTGTGTGTGTGTATATACATATACATATATGTGTATATATATATGTATAAATATTTATGTGTACATATGTGTGTGAAGGTGTACATATACATATTGCTTATTCTGGAAAATCCATTCTCAAAATGTAGACGATGCATGTTTCTCTATCGCTTTTTCTTAGTTAAATACTTTATTTGGTCATCGTCACCTGTGAATACAGTTGTCATGATAGTGGTCATGATTCAAATTTCACAGTTAAATAGCATTCTTCTGCATCCTATTTTATAAGATTTCCACTATCCTCTGCTACTATAATAATTTTTTTCATAGAAATCTTGTGAGATTAGTTAATATTGCTCTTTAAAAAAAGAAAACAGAATAAAATAGTTTGTGTGAAGCCACAACAGAGACCTGGCTGAAATGACAGTCACAAGGATCCCAATCACATTAGCATCCTTGGGGAACTTCAGAGCCCTCTTCTTTCTGCAAATATTTTACATTAAATTGTCAAGGAAAACCCACTTTTGAAATTATTTATGTCAGATAAACCTATCCTTTTAGAGAGAAGAGTGGGATTTCCAATCCTTTTTTGGTGCGACCCTTAACAGCTCCAGAAAATCTTCTTAAGCACATACCATAAATACTTGTGCTTTCTTAGGACTGTCAAGTATATTTTATTAACTGACTCCAAGAACGTGTCGATAAACTCTGCTTAATGGTCAAAGAAGTAAATTGTTTTCAAAAGTAGAATGAAACCTTCCTATTTTTTGCATATCATTTTTTTCTTTGTCCTGCATTTTACAGTTTTCTGATCTGTGTATTAAATGAGAGAAATGCATTGTAATTTTGGTGAGGTCAAAACCAGGACACATAAGCATGCCTTTTTAGTATGGTTCATATTGATAGTTTTAGGTGCTCAAGGGAAGTGGCAAAGAGCTTTCTGGTTATGTCATAAATAAGTCATAAAACTAAAACTGCCTTTATTTATAATTAAAATTAAATACTTAAGTATCTAAAGATATTTAAAGTAACTGTAAATTTAAAAGAATCTTAATGGTCATGTATTTTATAAACAAGTAAGAAGAATACAAGAAGAAAGCAATGTGAGTGAAGAAGTTATTTCGCCAGGGAATAGAAAACCAATGCCTTCGTTAAGCCACTGAAGCCATTTGGCACTTTCTTATCTTCTAGACACAATGAGGAGATTGTACCCCAATAATCAGATCTTTCATGCTGATGCTTACAGCTGGCGAACCTTGTATATAGATATCATAGGTAAAAGGCCAACAGCAGCAGACTACTCTACTTGAAGTCAGAGTGTATGTGTGATGTATGTGGATAGAGTCTGCGTGTGTGCACAATATGTGTGCTTGTGTGCACTGTCCAGAGTGTGTGTGTGTGTGTGTGTGTGTGTGTGTGAAGAATCTAAGCCCTCATCTGAGTCCTTTTCTGCAGTGAAACTTCCACAGAACTCCTTTGTACTTTAGGACCTTAATTGAAAATCATTATTTAGAGAGTTTCTAAAATCCAGCTGTATTGTTTTACGAATTCTTCTTGGTTAGTTAAAGAAGACTCACGTACTTATATAGAGTTAACATAAATCTAGAGTTGCCTAAAATATTTTGCTTAGAAACTAGCCATTGTGATTCCTCGAATATAATGTTAGGCAGTTTTTGATATTCATGTATGCGATATATTCAACTATAAAGCAAAGAATACATTAAAGAATTTTACATTTTCCTGTGGGAAGTAACTTTAAAACCATAGCTGAAAAGCCAGGAAAATACGACTGGCTTTAGGAGTATAAATGAGGCTCACCGTAATTATCACAACCAATTACACAGTGTATGTAACTAAGGAAAAGTATGTGGGCAAAGAATACATCAATGTTGGGGGTAAAGGGAGAGAAGAAAAATGCATTTCCCCAGAAGAGAGAGGGAATAATAATGAGTAGTTTGGGAAAGTCGTAATAGAATGAAGACTAATATGCCGACAAAGTGAAACCACAAAGATGATGCTCTAGAGTAGTGTCAAGCACGGCACCGTGATGGGTGCCGTGGTGAACATCTGCTTTCAACAAAAAAAGGCACCAACAATTCCAGGCATCTTACCAAGGAGTCTCTTCGCTTGAGCTAATTTATGTGAGATGTGCATTTCCAGTTTCTGCTGGAATTCTAGGCAGTTTGTGGGTTTGGTCAGCGAGCTGACGACAGGGCAGATCAGATGCAATCACACTATCGTGCACAGGAAGGCAGGCTACTCTGAAGGCCTTAAGGGATGCTCCTGGGTACATTTCAGAATGACACACAACAGAAAGAATGGCTGCAAGACAAAGCACTGAACCTGCAGGTCTGAGCCTTAGGGGTATTTTAGATATTTTAAAAACACACTCATGGCTTTTTCAGTCTATTCAGTTTACATTACGCAAGGATGCAATTAGAAAGCTGGTAGCCGATTTCGAACTACTTCCTCTGCTCTTAGAAGAAGCTCTTCTCACACAAAGCCCCATTCTCAGACATTCTCGACATCTTTCATACGGCAGTAAGGGCCACATTTAGACACTACGGAAACACATTTAGAAAACCATGTGAGAGAAATTGTGCCATTTTGTAAAGTTAACACAGTAGTGAGAGGTGAGTATCAGATAATCTTCACCACACTTAAGGCTTTTGTTGTTAATGCACCTGTCTCAATTCTGCTGGCTAATAACACATGCTCAGTCAGTCCGCTAAAAAGATTGCAATAACAATATTAGTAATAACTCAGCACAGCTATCAGGACGCTCTTAGATATTGAATAGCAATGCAGTCCACTCGCAGCTAAGTCTGCAAAACACTCTACAAATATTTGACCTAAAACTGACAATAAGAAGTCAAACCCGACACAAAATGAGAGACCAAAAATTCAAAAATCTTTTGTTAATATTACCAACAAGCCACTCTCAAGATGAAATAGAAAGACAAGTGAACCAATAATGAGCCACCAGATTGGGGAGAGTCATCAGTATTGAAATCAGATTCCTGTGGTTCAGCTCTCTTGGTCCTGAAAGGTAAGGATATAGATGAAAGAACATTTTTCTGAGCGGCTCTCGAGCAGTGAGCTGACACTCAGGCAGTAGAGTGAATGCATTTCCACGCAGCATCGATGAGTATAATTAGAGAAATGCAAAGAAACAGAAGCAGAGGAACCACCAGGCTGCATGAGAGTAGGAAATAGAATTTCCAAGTAACTCGTGATAGAGACAACTAAGTAACAGGCTAATTGTTTTTTACTTATAAAATTACATACAATTTGGTATTTGAGTCAAAAGAGACATTTTACTCATTATTCTAAACATTTCAAAATACCGTGGAACTTATAATTGATGCCCTCCTGCTTTCTGGGGCCTGTATACAAACTCTTACCCCTAGCTGCTCCTGGGGCCACTCTCTATAGGATACTCCCACAGGCCATCAGAATACGTTTTTCTCCTGTTAATCTGTCTATTGTCGGTTAACTCACGGGCCTCCCTTCCCCCACACAATGTTAAGACAGGCCTAAATTCGAGAAGTTTTTCCTCCTCACAACTGCCCCTGATGGGTACAGACACCCGTGGCCTGCACTGCTGAGATCGCGATCACAACACACGGTACAAAGCTGCTGCCTTTGAAAGCAGGTGTAGCCGCCCTGACCGCTTACCCTTCACCCCATCGGCCTCCTGTGAGTGGCTCCTGCGCTTTCATGTCCTCAGGTGTTGCTTGAAAGGAGGTGGGTCTGTCTGATGGGTGGAGTCCCCTCATGATGCTGGATTACCTACCCCTACCCACCCCACCTCCAGCCGCCAGGGCAAGGTTTGAGCATTTTCAGTTTCAATATTCGTAATTAGACTCTCTCTCAAAAGATTCTGGATGCTTCTTAAAGAAAGAAAGTTTATTTATTCTTTTTATTTTATTTTATTTTTTTATTTTTACAACCCTCTGAGAACACTGTATAGGCTTTGAAATCTGCCAGGCTTCTTTACCTGGATTTAAGGGAAGAGCAATTTTTGTGTGTGTGTGTGTGTGTGTGTGTGTGTCTTTTGGCTGGAGCTTTAGGAATGCTCATTTCCGATCACGGACCGGACACAATTCGAGGCATTAAATCTGCGATGTGGCATTCAGCCCTACACATAATTCATGAATTAAATACCCTGTCTGTGAAGTGCAAAGTTTACACGTCACGACCAGTTGCTCTAACTGCTAAATTAGAAGCTCAGGGTGTTATGCTCAAACCATTTTTTCTTTAAACATCATTACCAATAATAATAATCTGTGGGATCGGAGTCCGGCTGGGTGTTTGGCTGGTGATGTGTGAGGTGGAAAGGAACACAGCTGACTGCTCATCAGCTCTATTAGCTAAGCATCGCTAAGCGGCAGAGACTTGCTTTTATGAGCTTGTCCAGTATAGGTCTATATAATTTTATTTAGCCATTTATGAGTCAGGAAACGAAAAGGCTGTCTAATTAAAAATGCCCTTCTGTACAGGCTCTTTTCAGATCCAAACCGCACTTTCACACAAAGGAATGCATAAATATACATGATAATTGACTCTAATGACAGGAAAAGAATGTGATGAAACATTTCCTGATAAAATCTGGTCTCAGGCATGCAAAGGGGATGTGGACTCCTCTTCGGTCACTGTGATTTACAACATAAAGGGAGAAATTCTAAAGGGTGAGGTAATTTTCCTCTAAATGCAGAATATATGTATGAAGAAAAGCAGAGGGCCTTTGTGTTATCTGGACAAGGAAAAATTATAAATGTTCCCTATATGGAAAAGGAGAATCCCATTTGACAAGCCAGCCTTCCTTCATGGCCTTTATAGTTTCTAGGTACCGAGTCAATTTTTCAATTGCTCTTACAAGTTTGCCTTGCTCCTGATTACAGAGCAGTTAGGCTTCGTAAGCAACATGAAAAGGACATTGTTTCTGGGCTTTCTTCCATTGTTGTTTTAGAGCCTGCCTCTAGACACACTTCCCCTATTCTATTATGAATCTGGCATTCTTCAGAGATACGGAATGCAATTATAATGATCAAGGATCTCAGTGTTTGAAAATGAATCTTTAAAACTAGACACAGTTGTTAGAACACAATGGCAAGGCCTTCAGTAAACATTCCATGCATGTTGGAGGTAGCAGAATTTACAGAGACCTCCTTGCACAGAATGCTATATACTAATAAAGCCCAATGTGACAGTTATCAGAGGGATAGTTTATCTGATTTCTTAGCTTAAAGTCATTCAGCGTTGAGCTTCTCACAGAAATAGCTTTAGTTCTCTTAGGAATCGAAATTGAAAAAAGACACAAACAAATAAAACTCTAAAGCAATAAACAAATATTTCATCTGATTCAAAAGAAAGGAATTTCTCCATCAAAAGAATCGTGAACAGAGTAGCTTGGTACTGCGTTGAATAGCAAGTGCCTGACAGATTCAGCGTTTACGATGCATATTATAAAAGAAAAAACAGACAAAATCCCATGTTTTACACATGGGTGTGCTTCCTTTATACCAATGAAAGTGGTTTTAGGAGAGGATATGGAAATATTCTTGGCTGACTTAAAGGATATGTCTTCAAAGTTTCCAAATTATTAACTGAAACAGAGTTCTCATACCAGCAATGGGACTAGCGGCTGACAACTATACCAAAACAATGGATAATCTTTTACGAATGCCAATGCAAGGTAAATATTCCTTCTGTTACAAATATTCTTTCTGCTACACATCTAAGAAGCAGATAGTCATGAGTTTTTACTTTTTATTTCTTTAAAAAGTGTATTTATTTATTTGGAGAGAGAGAGAGAGCATGAGGGGGGAGGGGTAGAGAGTGAAGGAGAGAGACAATCCCAACCAGGCTCCCTACCATCAGCCCAGAGCCTGATGCGGGGCCTGAACCAATGGACCAACCACCACATCACGACCTGAGCAAAACCAGGAGTCTGACACTCAACTGACTGAGCCCCCCAGGTGCTTCACATACGGCTTTTTAAATGGCCGTCTACAGCCTCAGAGACTCTGTCTTAGGCTTTAACCTGCTTTTCTTGCCTTTTTCATCTTACAGCTCTGACAGCTGATCCCCTGGTTTTCTGGATGACACAACAGGCTCCTGGAATGTGGCAAACAGGGTCCACTGAGCTCAGAACACTAGCGCTGTGGACAGCCTATTGCCTCACAGAATTACGGTGGGGAGCTGGAAGTAGATAATGTCTCTTACCTCCCCACTAAAGCCTCCTCTCTGTCTCTCCTACTCCACTGCCCTGGGTCTAGATTTCCACTGATCCTTACTTTTTTCCCCTTGACTTGAGGAAAGACTTACCAGTCAGAAAAACCTTTGTGTGACTGCATACATCAGTCCCCATGAAGGAGAGCTTGCATCTAAGTAAGATTTTAGGGGGGAAACTTTTAAAGAAGGTTTCGTTAAAGGAATCCATCTTTCTTGACATCTTTTTACTCCCTAGCTCTTCACAACACATCTCTTTCCCTGTTTTCTTTCATTTACTGAATTGGGCTTCCTCTGTCACTTTTGCGGCTCCTCTGCCTGCATGTTGTATGTTGGCACCCCTTAGTGTTCCTTCATTTCCTATTGCTCTTCTCCTTCCAACATTCTCCCTGGTGACCCCATCCATGTTCATGGCTCTAAACACCCACCTACCCTCCGGCAAACACCTCTTTCCTTAGCTTCAAATTCATATCCAACTCCTTTCTGGAAATCTTCATGCAATCAACTGTATGTTTACGTCTCGTTAAAATTCAGATGTTGAAATCTTAATCCGCAGGGTGATAATATTAGAAGGTGGGGCCTTTGGGAGGTTAAACCCTCTTGAATGGAATTAGGACCTTTAAAAAAGAGGCGTTAGAGAGAGCCCTCTTTTGTGCTATGGGAGGTCAGGGTGAAAAGACGCAGTCTATGAACCAGGAAATGGGCTCTTACCAGACACTAAACCTGTCAGCATCTTGATTTTGGATTTCCTAGTCTCCAGAACTGAGAAATAAACTGCTCTTGTTTACAATCCACCCAGTTTATGGTATTTGTTATAGCAGCCCAGAAAGACTAAGACACTTCACCTTGCTATCCTTAAATCATCTTAAATGAAACTTTCTCCAAACAGAATGCTTTGTCTTCTTGCTCTCCTTCTGGTGTCTGTTGGTGGTGTCCACATGGTCACACAAGACAGAAAACTGATTGATGGCAGAACTTAAACCCAATTTTCAACTGAGAGAGGGCCTCTGGGCACAGTGAGACACGGGAAGGTCAAGGGGGAGTAGGGAAAGCTCTTTGTTTTTGAATTTGGGTTTCTAGTTCCAAGTTCTGCTTGACTCCCATGGAGGATGGCCTTGAGTCCAACTAGCTCCCTACAATGACTAGGCACCTGGAGTAGTAGAGAGAATGGGAGTTTAGTCTTTGTGGTGAAGGGAGGCATATCAGTTAATGGTAGTTAGTTGCTAGTAATAGGAGTCTGAAATGACAAGACCTCAGATGAGAAAGAGGTTCATTTTCTCTGCCACATATAGGCAGTGTAGGGCTGCTGTGATGGTGCCCTGATTACTTCAGTGTCTCAGGCTATTGTATTTTTAACTCCTCCATCCTTAGCAATTAGTGCTCATCCTCAAGGTCCACAGAAAAGTCTGTTGAAGCTCCAGCCATCATACCCATGTTCTATTTAGAAAAGGGAGAAGGACAAAGGAACTTTCCAGGAGCTGTGTCCATTGCATCTTACTAGCTTTTCATTGGCTACTTCTAGAAGGAAAAGTGCCTAGAATTTTTTCTGCATGTAATAATGTGCAAATTCTATTCAGTAAGAAGATGGCTCAATGGATTTTGTGTAGGAAACTAGCAGTATCTGGTATTGGGGGATTCTAAAAAGGACTTGAGCTTTAAAAAATATGTAAATGTTTGTCCCCTCTAGATTCATGTCACTGGCCAAAGCCCCTCCAGAGTTCTCTGGAAGTTTCAATTCCAGCATCTCCTCACCCACCATACTTCATCAGTTGCCAAGACCTGCCCATTTTAATTCCCTGAATATAACATGAATTCATATCTTCATTTTATATTCCCTCCACCCCTCCCCTAGTCCAGGCCTCTGCCCTTCCCAGTTCAATGACTGCAACCACTTCCTGGCTGTGTCCTTTTAGTCAGGGCAGGGTAATGTGTCCATGGTGTCAACTCTGGAACTGGAATCCTGCCTTTTCTGGGGAGATTTAAGAAGATGCTATGTATAAAGCCCTAGCACAGCACCTGGCTCACAGTAAGCAGTCCATGTATGTTAGCATTTATTACTATCTTGTTTAAAAAATTAGGGTTTGTATGCTGTATTGGAGCAGTTGGTTTAAATAGCTGATTCTTTCACTACTAGGTGCCTCAGGGCAGGGACCTTCCTTACTTATCTCTTCTCCAGCACCTAACACAATCACTACCACATGCTAGGCTCTAGAATGAGTGAGCACTGATACTTCTTTCCGTAGAACTGATATTCTGCAGGGAGCAGAGCTGACTTCATGAACTCCACAGATCACACATATGGGTCTGTTATTTCTCTTTATCAGGCTGGTGTCGGCAGCAGTCCAAGTGTCCCTAGTTCTCATATCTTTTTCTCCAAGCTCTGTCTTTATTCCCATTTCAGGCTCCTGATACTTCCCCTTTGAATAGTTTTCTAATCCTCTATGAATCTATCTATCTATCTGTCTATCTATCTGTTATTTTCTGTAAGATATATATTATATATTTTCCAGGAGTGGCATTTTTATATGAGAATACATAAATTATATGATGTAATATAGATTCTATATTTCTATTCTATATCTATAATACCGATTCATATTTCTTAGTATAATCATATATTTTTATGCAAAAACAACACACGTAGCAAACAGGGGTAATAATGATGATAACAGTTAATATTTTTAGCACTTGCATTGTGCTAGAGACTTCTCACAATAAACCTGTGGGACAGCCCAATTTTCAATCTCTGTTTTCCAGAAGCACAGAGGTGTTAGATAATCTGCCTAAGGTCTCTGGCTTGGAAATGGGAGAGTAGATGTTCAGCAGATACTGTTTGAATCTCAGTCTCCCCACTTTTCTTCCTCATGACTTTGATCCCCACCGACCCCGTATTTCTAAATATTTTAAACTCTCAGTCATCCAGTGTGTCTTAATTTATAAATCACTCTCACATACATTACCTTATTTGTTTTTCATAATAACTCTCTGAGGTGGGTAAGGAAGACTTTGTTACTTGCACTTGACAAATGAGGACAATGGTGCTCACTGGCATTGTTACTTAGATATATAGAGTATTAATTCAGGAAGGGTAGTAAAGAATCTCTAGTCCAGCCCGCTCCTTATGAGGAAATGGAGCCTCAGAGACTGAACGGTCTTTCCCTGGTTTCCCCAACTAGTTGCTGTGCCAAGAGCTTGTCTTTGAGTTCATGGTCAGCCCAGTGGCAGTTATACTGACTTTGGAGCCAGTGATTCCATTTGAGCTACAGTTTGCTCATTTGTAAAATGGGGGATATTATTTACCTCGTGAGACTGTTGGGAAAAGTAAATGAAATTAATATGGAACATCAATCCAGATAGCTGGTAAGTATTCACCAGATGTCCATCTGCTTCCTCCTTTCTGTCTAAGGTTGTTGTGCAAATCTAACCGAGAAACATTCTTTTCCACGCAGTGGATTTTCTCCCATACCATGGAGCTATGGAACCCGAAAGCACCCCCCATCCCCCACCCCCCTCCCCCCCCGCCATCCTCTCTGTCTTCCCGTCTGAACTCGGGGATCCTTCCCTCGTGTGCACCACAGCGCTTCCTCCCTGTAATCCTCTTTGGCCACAGGCAAACTTCCAGGCTCCATCCATCAGGTCCCTTCTGCTTTTGCCAAGGTTCCATTTCCAGCTAAACTCTCCAGTCAATCATTTCAATCGCTCTCCTGCCACTATTTTCTAAGTCCCTTGCCGGCTTTGCTCAGCAAAGCTGCGAGCCCGCATCAATCCCAACGTTGGATGGATGGCCCTGCCCCCCATCACGGCGGCCTCAGACGCGCAGGTGTCCGGGGTGGGTGGCCGCGGGTTCCAGGTCTGCCCCCGCCTCCCCCCACCGCCCACGCAGCAGTGGTTGTCGCTTCTAGTCCTGGGCCTTCTGTGTTCACCTCATTCTTCAAACTCCCCACCCAACCCCTCACCCATCCCTTTCCGCCAAGCAGCCTGCTTTGCAATCTGCGGAGAAAATCAAACTGATCCTGATGAACAATCGCTAACATCAACTGGGTGCTGACTGTACGCCAGGCACGGTGCCAGGTCCTTTATTCACATCACCTCATCTAACCTGCGGCGGAGCTTCCTGTCGTAGATACGGCTATGATGGCCCCACGCTGGAGCAGAGGGTTCCAGAAGCTGAGAGAGGCCGGCTCATTTACCCAGGGGGGACCTGCTGGGCACGGGGGTGCGGGTGCGGTGAGGTGGAGGGTTGGGGTGAGGGGAGGGTGCAGCGGTCACGAACCCTTGCCGGGTTCTCCAGAACTGGCCTTTCAAGCATCAGACAAGACGTTCTTCAACTCTCCTGTAGACTTCAAACTGATATTCTTTAATTTTTAAAAATTAGGGTCAAAGTAATTTCTCAGAGCTATTCGTGCACGCAATTTAAAGAAACAAATTGGTATGAAAAAAATAAATAAAAGAGCAGCCTCTGTCTTTCCTATCCTTAATTTCCCCCAGAAGCAACCACTTTTAGCTGACTCTCTGGACACTTATATCCATATTTCTAAATATCATGCCTATGTTGCGACCTACTAATTTGTCCACTTTTTATCGCCTTCCCACAACGAAGCATGAGGAATTAGCTAGGTGCCATTGGAAAAGCTCGTCCCCCCTGAACACGTGACCACATTGTCCTTCCCCACGCTGCTGTGCTACAGGTTATAGTCATTTATACGTTATGAAATGCAAATGCTGATCACAACTGAGCCACAGGGATATTACAATGACTTTTCCTTTCCTGAACGCTGTGGTGCAAAGCCTACAATTAAAACGCAAAATTAGGTGCTGCCTTGACACCTGGTGAAACCAGGAGGGCCTCAGATGGTTTCACTGCATGCGTCCCTTCCCCGGGGACACACTCTCACCGGGAAGGTCCCCTAGCCAAACAACCCTTCCCATCAAGGCGACCAGGTGCACTTCCTGTTTATCCTCGGTAATGATAATCAATGCCCTGCTAGTGCTTGGAATTATTTTATTTTATTTTTTTTCTATGTTTACTTGGTTTTTATTTTTGAGAGAGAGAAAGAGAGAGACAGAGAGCGAGTTCAAGGGAAGGTCAGAGAGAGAGAATCCAAGCTGGGTCTCCGCTGTTAGTGCAGAGCCCACTGTGGGGCTTGGACTCACAAACTAGGAAATCATGACCTGAGCCAAAATCAAGAGTCAAATGCGCGATCAACTGAGCCACCCAGGCACCGCACACTCAGAATTATTAAAGTCAATCACATTCTAGGGGTGCCTGGGTGGCTCAGTCGGTTAAGCATCCGACTTTGGCTCAGGTCATGATCTCAAGGTTCAAGAGTTCAAGCCCCACTTCAGGCTCTGTTCTGACAGCTCGGAGCCCGGAGCCTGCTTTAGATTCTGTTTGTGCCTCTCTGTCGCTTCCCCTGCTCATGCTCTGCCTCCCTCAAATATAAAATAAAACATAAAAAAATTAAAAAAATAAAAAAAGAAAGCCAATCACATTCTCACGTGGGGAAGCAGGGGTCACCTCACCCTGCTGATACTACAAAGACTGTCTCTCGCAATCCCTGAGTGCAACCTGGAGGCGGTGTCCTCCTACCGGGTCTCTATTTGTTATTAATGAACTGCTGTCAGTCTCATGTGCCCCGTGTGGGACGGGGTGTGTTTAGCCAACCCACAACCCTAGGGTGGGAAGTCATCCCTAGCTAAAGCCATGAATGGGAGGCAATTAAAACACACAATCCTTAGAATATTTAGGATTGATTATAACCTACTTGGCTTCCCTTATTCTCTTCCTAGTCAATCCCTTCAACCTTTAATGTTAATTTCCCCTTCTTGGGAAAGTCTCTTGGTGGAGCCCCCGACCTGTTCCAGTTTGGCCTGGATGATAACCATGTCTGCTGCGCAGCCATCACCTTTCTGAGACTTCGCATGTCTGAAAATGTTGTTATTCTCACATTTCCTTGATAGTTTGGCCAGGTTTCCAATTCTTGGCTGGAAATCATTTTTCCTCAGAATTCTGAAGCCATTTTCCATGTCTTTCAGTTTCCAACATTGCTGTTGAGAAGTCTGAAACCGCCCAAATCCCTAATCCTTCTTATGTGACCTGTTTTTCCTTTGCTCTATGGGGAAAAAAAAAATCCCTTCTCTCCTCCCTCTCCCCCTCCTTCTTTGACTGTACCAATGAAATGTACTGGTGTGGTTCTATTTTCATTCATTGAACTTGGCACTTGCTGGGTCTTTCTAATTTGGGAACTCATATCCTTCAGCTCTGGGGAAATTTTCTTGTCTTATTCGCTTGATGATTTTCTCCATTCCATTTGCCTTATTTATTCTCTTCTTCTGGAACTCTGATTGTATAGATTTTGGCTCTCTTAAATAGTTCTCTACCTTTCTTATTTTTCCTTTTCTTTCCCGTTTTCTCCGTTTTTCTAGATTTCTACTGGTTTCTATATTTCTGGACCTTATCTTCCAATCTTTCTATTGAGTTTTCCATTTCTATTGGTATATTTTATTTTAAGTTTATTTATTTGCTTTGAGAGAGAGAGTGAGGTAGAGGCAGAGAAAGGAGAGAGAGAATCCCAAGCAGGCTCCACACTGTTAGCATAGAGCCCAATGTGGGTTTCAGACCCACAAATTGTGAGATCATGACCTGAGCCCAAATCGAGAGTCAGACACTTAACTGACTGAGCCACCCAGGTGCCCCTTATTGGTATATTTTAAATATCAGGTTGTTTGTCAGTGTTCTTTTTGGGCATCTCTATGCTACTGGTTGGATTTTCTTGATAGTGGGCTTCACTATAAGGTGATTTGGCCAGCTATTTTTTTGTAGAATCCCCAAATGTCAGTATTTTTGTTTTCTTTCCTTGTAGGTAGGCCAGATTCCCCACAGAAGGCTCATCTAGACTCTTACCTGGAGGAATGCTCTATGCTTCCAGCATTCTGCAAGAGGGTCCCTCCAATTCTTGGGTCTTATGCAGGTGGGGAGATGTGAACTGGTTTACTTTTTAGCTTTCTCCACTTTACCAGGTCTGCTAAGTCAGTTACCACTCACTCATCTATTTTCAATTTCCAAAACTATACTACTAATGTTTACATTCCTTTTGGATTTTTATATTTCCATATATTAGTTCGCTTGACTGCTATCTAAATAGGATTTGGGAAAGAGTTTGAGGCTATTGCATGTGTTTAACTTTTGTTCCTTTATTTCTATTTCTATCCATGCTTTCCTCATTTCCTCTTATTTTAACTAAAGTCTTTTCTAGTTTAAGGCTTTTACTTCACCTGATATCGGAATTCAATGTCTTACTGTCTCTTCAGAGTTATTGCTCCAATAGTCATCCCTTCCCTGTCTTGTACTTTTGAATCTATATCAGCTCTTTCCTGTCAGCTGTAAACACACGGAGATAATTCCATCTTTAGATATTCCTTTGAACTGATATCTTCCTCATGTTCACATCCATATTTCCTTTTCCTTTTACAGTCAATATCTTTGAAAGCATCCTCCGTGCTTTCTATCTCTATTTCCTCTGAGTCCATTTACAACTCCACCCATGGAAAGAGACGTTTAGTAAAATTGCCAAATGACTTCTATATTGCCAAGCCAATAGACATGTCCTTCCCTTAAGTTCACTGCTCTCTGGTCCTCTTGACCACACTGACTTTTCTTTTTTTCTTATTAGTTTTTGTTTCATTATTAAAAGTAATACATATTCATTATATAAAAGTTAGACTATGGGAAAAATATAAGGGAAAAAGTAAATCCAATCCCTAAATATGCCAAATAGAGATAACCCCTATTAAACTTAGGATGTTTTCTCCTCCCAACTTTTTGCTCAGAATATATTATTTGTATAACTGTGCATATATATAAGACTCAAATTTAACATTTCCGAACACTTTTCTAAAAAATAGGTTACTTTTAAATTTCCTATCTCAACTTCAATGGATAGTATCACTACTCAACCAACTGATAAAGCCAGAAACCCATGTGACCGCTTCACCTTTTCCCCTTCCCCCACCTCTTGCAGTTAATAGTCATGGAGTATTGAATTCTAGGTCTTTAAACAGATTAGCCACCTACCTCTTCTATCTTAGCATCCTCATTTTAAGTTAGGATTTCATCCTGTGTGCCGGAATTACTGCATTAACCACCTAGTTAAAATCCTTGCCTGTCTTTTAAACTATTATTCAGAATGCTGTCAGGACAATTATTATAAAATACTTGCCCAATCATGTCATTCACTTACATAAAAATCCTTTGACATTTCTCCATAACTGGATGAATAACAAATTCCTTAGCCTAGGACTCATGATTTCTGTGTGTCTTTCGAAAGTATCCTCTCTCTTTCCCTAGCTTTATTTGTTCCTTTCCCCCAAATACCTCTGGTATTGAAACAGTGGGTCATGCTGTGTCTTTCCTTTAAAACTTCTTTCATGCACTTCTCTTCTTTCATGCACTTCTCTTTTTGCCCCTTCTTGACTAGCTAACTTCTACAAAGCCCTTCAAAAATTTGAGGCTCACTTCTTCAAAGAGGCCCTCTTTTATCCCCTAATCTAATTGCGAAGTTTCTGCTGAGTGCTTCCATATTACCCCCTAAAGACAGCCATCCATCCCTACACTGAAATGATGATTTGCTTTGCTGCTCTTCAGAGTCGAGACTACATATTGTTTGACTTTGTATTCCTAATGCCTTATCCAGCACTTGACAAAAAAATGGGCTGGCAATGTGAGTTAATGGAGTAGTTTTCCATTCTGATTTTTATATGGATATACTGTTTTCAAGGGTAGCCCTGTTTACTTTACAATTTCTCTAAGAGTATGTGAGGAGAGATCATTGTGTGGGTATCCAGGAAGAGAGGAAGGGATAGAGAAGTTCAGAGGTCACACAAAAGATTAGTTTAAATTATCCTTAGGGCTTGCCATTCCAGTTTTTAGGATAGAGCTAGAACTCAACCAAAGCGTAGAAGTAGGAAGAGATGGGAATTTACCTCATTTAAAAGTCTAATGCGATGTATTGTAGGTTTTCAAAGGGAAATCACCGCAGTCATATCATTAAAATACTTTAACATGTAATTGTTCGTTTGTGTTTGTGTGTGTGTTTTCTTGGCAAATTACATGTTATGACAATGAGAAAAGTCCTACCTATTAAAATTGCACACTTAAAAAATACTGAATTTTAAAAGTCACAGACAAGCTGTCTTTCTGATAGTTGAGTTGGCAAAAACCAAGCAGGCCTAAGGACAATCACAACATCCCTCTACTGGGCAAACGCTCCTGTATCTCCTACTGACCAGTGGGGGTGGTGAGTGCCATTAGGATGGTAGGCTGTGTGGCCTTTATTTCTCCATAGGAGGCAGGGGGCACATAAGTGCAGAGAAGGGTGCTGGGGAGAGCCTGCCCTCATGAGAGGGGAAGATAGGAGGGATGTGGAAGCTAAGTGGGCAGACTACAGTGAGCCTGGGGTGAAAGGCAGTTAGGACTGGCTTGGTCAAGTGCCACAAACAGAAGACAATTGTAGAGTCAATAGGGAGGGTGGGTCGGACTGGGCTGAAAGACAGCAGCTGCGTTTTGTGCCATGACTGGGGAAAAGCAGAATTTAAATCTCACACTAGAAAACTACCCCCACCCACACCCCAGCCCATAGTCACTAATTCGTACACACACACCACAGACAATGTCTTTACTTTGGGCTAAAAATTAATAAAGCAGTAAGTGACTGCATAGAGAGGTGAGTTCTAGAGTTGGCTCTAGCAATCTAGGAAAACAACAGATGGTTCAAAGTTTGCTCATGAAGTGGGGCAGCAAAGCTGTCAGCTGATTTTTAGGAGTTTGTTTTGAACAACTTGGATTCAATTCAAATGGAGTTTCAAGTTGTGTGGATTTGCAAGTATATTACTGGACTTTTTTCTCATTATTTTAGCACTGGGATAGGCAGTTCGAATTCTTTGGAATGATCATGTCTGAAATCATGTAGCAGAACAGACTCTGAGGAGACACATGTTGGCCTTTCCTCACATGCTGTCTTCCTCTACCTCCCAGGGTTAATCAAGTCTCATTATTTTTTTTTCCCTTGGTGATGACTATTGATTTTCTCCTTCACTATTACTCTCTAGAATACCATTTTCCAAACTTGCTGTCTAAAAAGAAGAATGACCTGGGACCAGCTCTTCCCTCCAATTTAACCTTATATTCAGATCATTCTGAGCTTTCCAGAGAGAAAATCTCCTCTGTACTCAAAAGCCTTCAAATAACTCCCCTTTATGTGTATAATAATATCACCTCACACCCGTCAGAATGGCTAAAATTAACACAAGAAACAAAAATGGTTGGGAGAATGTGGAGAAAAAGGAGCCCTCTTGCACTGTTGGTGGGAATGCAAACTAGTGCAGCCACTAGGGATACATGCACCTCTGTGTTTTTTGCAGCATTATTTAGAATAGCCAAACTATGGAAGTAGCCCAAGTGCCCAGAGATTAATGAATGGATAAAGAAGATATGGTATGCACACACACACACACACACACACACACACACACACACACACACACACACGAATACTATTCAGCCACAAAGAAGAATGAAATCTTGCCATTTGCAACAACACGGATAGGCTAGAGAGTATAATGCTAAGTGAGATAAATCAGAGAAAGACAAATACTATATGGTCTCATTCATATGTGGAATTTAAGAAACAAGACAAATACGCAATGGAAAAAAATCAAAGAGAGAAACAAACAAAGAAACAGACTCTTTTTTTTAATGTTTATTTTTGAGAGAGACAGAGAGAGAGAAAGAACAAGCATACAAGCAGGGTTGGGACAGAGAGAGAGAGGGAGATACAGAATACGAAACAAGCTCCAGGCTCTGAGTTGTCAGCAAAGAGCCCAACGGGGGGCGGGGGAGTGTTTCCAACCTGTGAACCGTGAGATTATAACCTGAGCCAATGTCAGATGCTTACCTAACTGAACCACCTGGTCAGGGCTTAACTGCCCTGAAACAGACTACAGAGAATGGACTAATGGTTACCAGAGGGGAGGTAGATGAGAGGCTGGGGGAAATAGGTACTGAGGATTAAGGAGTGTGTTTATCGCGATGAAAAAAAATAAAATGACCCCCCAAAAAAGTCCAAATCTGACCTATCTGATCCAGCCTCTGCCCTTCCCTCTACACTGTGAGCTTCGTGAATAGGGCAAGGAGGGAGAGGTATTATGAAAGGACAATGGAGAAAAATAGCATTAAGACCAGGAGCAGACAAGATTACAATAAAGCCAAGAGATCTTCATATGTCAGGGCTTTGATATCTGTTGGTGATGATAAGTCATTTTATATACAAAATCCAATATTTATAAGGCTTACATGTTTGCCAAAACTAATATTATCTGCAACCAAATGTTCCATAACATGTGTCAATAGGTAATTCTCAGCTATGAGTAGGGTATGTCCATGAATTACCATCAGATATTATCTGAAAGAGAGATATAAAAAATTAAGTCTGTTTTGAAAAATCCAGAAAACCCTCCAAAGGATTCTATGCAATCACTAACTTTTATTATTTGGAGAAAGAGTATAAGAAAATAAAATCAGATCAAACTTAGTGCCATGGGCTTTAGCTTTCAGATCCTCAGGATGTCTTGTTATCTGCTTAAATTCCTTATGTAAAAAGAAAGAGAAATTTTTACTTGACACTTTTCAATATTTATTTATGCAGATGAGACATGAGTCACAAGGATGTGGAGATGAACCCTGATTTATGACAACATCAGGGAAATGGCTAAAAATAAGTGTGTCTCAGGATGATTCAAAGCACAATAAGGGAATTTCCAATGATTTGGTAACAAATGTAGCAGCCCAAGTCCATTTATTTTTCCAGCAAATATTCCCAAGGAGCATGAAAAATGACAGCTGCATAATCTTAACAGTTAATTCTTTCATGTTAGTCAATTCAAACTGTTGTTTAAAAAGAAAGAGAGAAAAGGAAAAGAAAGAGAAGGTGTAAGTAATAGATCAAGTTTGTTTATGAATAACTTGGGAAATAAATCTCCAATAATCTATCAGTAGCCAATATTAATATTATAGCCATTAAGTCTAACTGCACAGAAATGACAGCATAAGCACAGGATGAGGCTATGATCTGCGGAGTTGGTTATGTGAAGGTCAAGTGTGGAACCCTAAGGGGCCTGGGTGGCTCAGTTGGTTAAGCATCTGACTCTTGATTTCAGCTCAGGTCACGATCTCACAGTTCTCGAGGTCTAGCTCTACTTCAGGTTTTCCGCACTAACAGAATGGAGCCTGCTTGGGGTTCTCTCTCTCCCTCTCTTTCTGTCTCTCCCTGTCCTCCCCCAAAATAAATAAACTTAAAAAGAAAAAAAAGAAAGAAATCCAGAACCCTAGAATTGAAAGCAACAGGAGACATCACTGAATTTGGCCTCCAGCCCTGAGCAAGAATTATCTCCAAAACACTGATCTCAGAAGTAGAATCCAGCCTGTTAAATACTTATAGTAAAGGGAGGCTCATCACCTCTATCTTAGTTTTCTAGGGCAACTATAACAAATTGCCATAAATTCAGTGACTCAAAAGCCAAAAATTTATCATCTCATAGTTCTGGAGGCCAGAAACTTGAAGGTGCTCTGCAGGGACACACTCTCTACAGAAACTTAGGGAAGATGACATGTCTTGCTTTTGCTGGTTTCTGCTGGTCACCAGCTTCCTTGGCTTGAGGCCACATCACCCTAATCTCTACCTCTGTTTTCACATCATTTCTTCTGTGTGTCTCTTAAAAGGACACCTGTAATTATATTCAGCAGTCAACCAGATAATCCAGAATGAACTCCTCATCTCAAGAGCTCTGATTTAATGACGTCTTCAAAGAACCTCTTCCCATATAAGGTAATATTCACAGGTTCTGGTGATTAGGACATGGCCCTATCTTTTGGGAGACCATCATTCAGCCTACTATACAATCTCCAAAAGCAATCCACTTATTTTTGAACAGATATTATTAGAGTGGACTTCTGTGGTTTTGAACAGTACTTACACATCTTTACTACGTAGAAGTAATTCCAAAGTAGATGAGAGGTAAGGCTCTGTCTCCTACTCTTGAGCTGAAATGGGGGAGATTCTTCTCTTCTTAGATCCTGGACTCTAGGGCAAGAGCACATACATAAGCAGAGCCAGTCAGATGCCCATGTTCTATTCCTTCCTAGCTCCTCTTTCTGTCTCCATCCATGACCCCAACCTTCACTCACACCATGATTATCCCATTTCCAGGTCTCAACTCTTTTGAGACACTTCCTCAAGAATACCCTTCTGTCTTCTTTAGACCCATAATTCTGTATTATTATGTCACCCACTGCTTCTCAATTATTGATCCTTCTTTTTGAACAAGTACAATGATTACTTTTTGCATTTTGGGCCTACGCATTTGATTACAGTCAAACTAGAACCTTAGTGTAGGCTGTCTTAGTTTTTTCCTAACTTGATTTATTTGCAAGCCTTATCTCTCCAACAAAACTGTAAACTCTTAGAGGGTAGGCATATGTTAATTCTTTAGTATAATGATCCAGAGATGTTTAACGGGCACAATAGACATTTACTTTTTCCTGTTTATGAGCAACCTCATAGTAGATGACTTATAAACATTTGTAATTTTTGCTGAAAAAGGACTTTTATAATCACAAAACTTTCATAAGCTCTTGAAAAATAAAAGTGCCTTGAATTATTCCATCTTTCAGTCCTACTTGATTTTAATTTTATCAAAATTAAGAGTTTCACATTTAATCTTTGAGTTTTCTTTTCAAACACAAGCATAGTGTCTCCTTAAATACCAAAAGATCATGCTCCTCACAAACATTTTTGTAAGTATTGACAAATTGTGTCTTGAAAAGTCTGTAGAAATTAAGAATTTGAATTTTTAAAGGCTATAAGTTTGGTGGGCCTGGATGAGTCACTTAGGCATGAGCGGAAGCAGCCCTGCTTTACTATCTGGTGAGGTGTGGGGCTCTGCACTTCTGTGGTGACCCGCCGTGTAGTATGCATTTAGTTTACTCTCTGAGGAGAATTTCTCAGAAAAGAAGACAATTCTGCTGCTGCTGGCAATGGAGGAAACATAAAGATGTCTAAAAAAGTGCTGGTTTGGGTCAGAAGATAAAGGTGTTTTTTTTTTCTTTTTGTTTGTAAGAAAGATACATAGAATGAGGTACTGTGTTCACAAATCTCAACCGCCTGATGGGGGTGTTATGGGTCTCTTGTCATCAAGGGAATGGCAATGAATTGAGTGATGAGGGGGACGCATGAACGTAGCGTGTTGTAACATGGATCACTGATAAAGGACTAACTATTCAGATTAGCGTGATCACAGGAATCCACCCCAAAACCAACAGCACACTGGATACACCGTATGACAGCCAGCTTGACAATAAATTATATTAAAAAAAATTATATATACATATAAAGTGTATTTTCCACATGATTCAGGTGTGCCATGAAGTATAGAAATTTATAACTGTATCACATAACTTCTAATATCCTGAATATTCTGAACCCATTTATTATTTTAAAATTTATCTATTCCTTGCATATTTGTTGTTAAAAAATCACACAAAATTGAAACATATGTCAAAAATGTAAAGTCCTCTGATATTTCACTCTTCTGAGAAAATGAATACTAACATTTTGGTGCCTCTAGATTTTGTGACATGCTTTTAAGGTCATAGAATATTTACTTAGTTTTCAAAGTTCTAACTTTCATGAATTACTTTTGTAGGTTTAAAATTCTGATGAACCAGGAAATCACTTGTTTATTTGAGAACAAGAAATGGTTACTTAGTTAAATTTATTTTCCGATGGACAAATATACTATTTGCTGAATAATCCATTTTTATTTCTATTGTTTTGCAACGTCATCATTACTATATCCTGGATTCCACATATGATCAGTACAACTTTGGGCTTTATTTTTCTATTCCTAAGCTAGTATCAAATTTTATACTTACTATAATTTAGCAGTAGTTTTTAATATCAAGAAATACTTGCTGACTTATGAAAAAATAATATAAAAGTGAATAAAGCAGAAAGTGAAAGCTTTCCACATAATCCTACTTCCCAAAGATCAGTACTGCTCAACGATGCCTATTCTGGAATTTTTTTCACACAATATGCATAATATAAATGGAATCATACTATCTCCTGATGTATAACGTTTTTTGCTTAGCAATTTAGTGTGGGAAGTTTTCTTTTTTCATTTAAAAGATTTTATTTTTTTAAGTAATCTCTATACCTAACATTTGAACTCACAGCCCCAAGATCAAGAGTTGTGTGCTCCACTGACTGGGTCAGCCAGGCGCCCCTACTGTGGGTATTTTTTGAGTCAGTACAGATAGATATGTCATATACTTTTAAGTGAATATGTTGTTGTATGACTATGGCATCATTTATTTATCCAATTTCTTGAAAGCTTCTAAGGTTTTTTCCTATTTTTTTTCCTATTACCAAGACTACTTAAAAATTTTCTTTAATATAGCATGTGTGCTATATTTCTAAAGGATAAATTTATTTTAAAAAATCTTTGTTCATGTTGAGAGAGGGAGTGTGAGTGTGGGAGGGGCAAAGACAGAGGGAGACAGAGAGAGAGAGAGAGAGAGAGAGAATACCAAGTGGGCTCTGAGCTGTCAACCCAGAACCCCATGTGGGGCTCCATCTCACAAACCATGAGATTAAGACCTGAGCCAAAATCCAAAATCAGACACTTAACCGACTGAGCCACCCAGGCGCCCCACTAGAAGTAAGGTTGTGTGGGACAGTTTCAAATTGTGGCAGTTATTTCCAAATTATCTTCCCAAAAGATTAATTTGTATTGGTAGAGCAGTGAGCAGAAGCTCACTTAACTCTCCAATGTTCTGGACATTTTTAGAGGACAGAGGAACACAAAAGGAGATATAAAGACTAAGAGCAGAGCTGAGAAGAAGATAGGTTGAAAGTTAAAGCTTTTTCTTGGTTTATATAAAAAAGAAAGATAATGTTGGGAATAAAGCTAGGTTAGGTAAGAAAATAATCTATTTAACTGTCTTTCCAGAGAAACCCTACTTCAGAGTCATTCAAGTGAGCATAGACAGAATAGGTATGATATTTATTGAGGCAGAACTTCTCTAAAAAACATGGACATAATCATTATCTGTTAGGAACCTTTTGATATTTTTCCTGTAATTGTGGAGGTTTTGGTATCTTTGAAAAAGGATTAATAAAAATTAAACTAATAATAATAAATACTCCAAAGGAAAAAATGACCACTTCTTTCAATGCAAAGGTAAAATATTGTATTTACTGTGTTTTAATTTAATAGCGTTAAATGCTAGACTTTATTATAAGGGTAAAAGTCTTATTATGTAAGTAAATACATCAGAGTTTTTATTTTATTGTTTGATGAGCTAATGACCATTCAACATTGTGAAATTATTTGATAGAAATATTTGAATTAAGACCCAATCATTGAAAGTTGTGCTCAGCATTAAGACCCAATCATTGAAAGTTGTGCTCAGCAATGACAGATTTCCTCTTTCTTTTTTCTTTCTTTCTTTTTTTTCTTTCTGGCAAGGGGTGGAGGATTGGCTGTTATAATGTGTGCTATCTCCAAGGAACCTTAATCCAGATGTCTATGATGTTAGGATTGCACTTCCTATAAACAAAACGACTGTGAGGGACTCAGGGGCTTATTTTGTAAATTGTTCCATGTAGAAATTTGCCTGTCCTGGCATCAGGCCCTGGATGGAAGCCAGAGAGAGGGTTACAGAAGGAGATTGAGGTGTCAGTGCTAGAGGCAGGAAAAGCATACTGGGCAATGTATTCACCTAGTTGTACCACACATCTCATTTCCACCCTGATTGCGAAAAATCTTAAAATGGGTAAAATGCCAATAGCTGCTCCACTAAGGTGGTAGGTTGTTGAGTGATTTAACTCCTGTATTTTTCAAATTTTACATAATGTCTTACTGTGTTTATAACAAATATTTTTGAATTTTTTTTCTGTAAAATACATGCAGGTGCTAATAGCACAAAATATATAAAATATGTAATACACAGAAAAAGATAAAATTTCATACATATTAAAAAACATTAGTATTTTTTGAGATTAAATACTAATGCTATGAGAAGTTAGGGAGAGGATTCATTTTCAGAAATACTAAAAGAAGCTGTCCTGTCTAGTTAACAACAGGCTTACAACCTCCTGGAAGTGTGTACGAACCATCACCACCTCCCCCGACCCACCACCCACACACACGTTGGAGTCCCAAGCCTTAGACACTTCATTTCCTGGTTCTTCTTCCCCTCTCCATTTCCTGGGCTTATTTTTGCTGGTTTTGCAATGAGCATGCACCAAAGAACAAAGGGAGGAGGGAATGAAAGTCTCTGCCTCACCGTAGGGAATGTACATTTGTTCCAATCAGACTACTCTTTGCCTTACGTGGGCATAGGTGATGTCTGGGTAAGGCTGTAACCTCTACAGTACTAAGCCAATGAGGACCCAGGGGAGGGACCTGCATGATAGGAAATAAATTGTCTGTTGTAACTGCCCCAAGTGTGCCTATCCTTCAGAAACCTGCTTTACAAGAACAATGATTAAAGGTTCACTTCACTGTGCTCTGAGTCTTCATGTCCCTCCTTTGATTGGGTCAATGGGCTTATTCCTCACAACACCAATACCAGATAATAATGCCACTGACTGTTAGAAATTCTCTTAACAATATGTGTAGCCAAATATTTATGTATAGCATAATCAACACATTCTAAATAATACCTATAATACAATTAATTCTTTGGAAGGATGGATTCAGTGTTAAGGAATATAGTTTCTTGGGGCACCTGGGTCACTCAGTCAGTTAAATGTTAGACTTCGGCTGGGGACATGATCTCACGGTTCATAGGTTCAAGCCCTGAGTTGGGCTCTCTGCTGCTCTGTCAGCACAGAGCCTGTCTGGGATACTCTGTCCTCTCTCTGCCCCTCCCCTGCTTGCTCACGTGGTCTCTCTCTCAAAAATAAATAAACATTAATAAAAGGGGAATACAGTTTCTTTAGGTTGTTTCTCTTTCCCTACACATTATGCAATGCTATGTAAAAAGGCAGAATTTTCTAATTAAGGGTATTATTTAAGCATATAGTTATTCTAACAGAAGGCAAACTTTTCCTTCTTTATTTTGATAGACAACTCATTTTATGGATGCTTTAACAAAATGATTAAAGAACTAAAATGTAAAAGTTTTTGGTATTATGTATTTTTTATTTCTTTTTTAAAATGTTTTATTTATTTCTGAGAGAAAGAGAGAGACAGTGTGAGCAGGGGAGGGTCAGAGAGAGAGGGAGACACAAAATCCAAAGCAGGTTCCAGGCTCTGAGCTAGCTGTCAGCACAGAGCCCGACGCGGGGCTCGAACCCACGGACCGTGAGATCATGACCTGAGCCGAAGTCAGACGCTTAATCAACTGAGCCACCCAGGCACCCCTGGTATTACGTATTTTAACTCTTAAAAAACTTTCTTTTAGGATTCAAATTCATCTTTAGAAAGGTAATAACTATTAACAAGTAAACGTTGGCCAATGAACGAAGAAAAAATGAGAAAGTCAAGGCATTCTAAGTGTATGCTTTGTAGATTATGAAGACCTTGTGGAAATGACAGGAATCTATGGCTGCAGAAAAACAAAGCAGTGAATGTAGACTCTGCATGTCACTGCTTCAGAGCTAAGAGTTCCCAGAATGGTGTTCCCCTACCTCCTTCCTCCTCTTTCCTTTTCTTTCTTCCTTCCTCCCTTTTCCCCTCCATCCCTCCATCCTTTTCTTCATTTCTTCCCTCTTCTTCCGCAACATTCTTTTCCATCCAGGCCACCACCTCTCCATCGGCTTATTAGCTTAGCTGCTATTCATTATTCAGTTTACACTTAAAAGTCTGTACCTCTGCAAAGAGTTCGCTGGTAGCTTATGTGTGGTTTCCTGGGTTGCTTCCCTTCCTACATATTCCCAGCAAATGAGTCCCATTACATTATGCGGTCATTGCCTTTTCTCTTATCTGTCCCCCTCTCTGCAATGCCTGAGTCTGCCATGTTCACTTTGCATGGTCTAGTATGGTATTTATGACTAGTGGGAGTCGAACATTCTTTTTCTTTTTCTTTTTAAGTTTATTTATTTATTTTGAGAGAGGCCAGACAGTGCGAGTGGGGCTCAGGCAAAGAGAGAGAGACAGAAAATCCCAAGCAGGCTCTGCACTGTCAGCTGAGTCTGACGGTGGGGCTCAAACTCACGAAACTGTGAGACTGTGACCTAAGCTGAAACCAAGAGTCGGATGCTTAACCAGATCTAAGCCTCCTAGTCGCCCCGAACAGTATTTTTCAAATGAACATCAAACAAATAATAAATAAGCAACCAAACATAATTTTTTTAACTTAAGAAAGCAATGTAAGGCATTTGTTTATCTATTTACTCATTAAATGTTTATTAATTCTGTTTGTTATTTAAATATTTACAGCAGGAAGTGGGTAAGTCTACTGAAAAGAATGAAAACACATATTTAGACTTTTGTGTTTTTTTCTTCTATCACAGCTTAATCTCCTTTCCACCCCCCCCCAAACCCTTACCATAAAATACACAGAGTATTTTGAATGATTCTTTTAAGCTTTTGAAAAAAGACTCCACTCTATTTCCTTCATTCTATGACATAATATTTTTGTTTGACCACTGAGAATGGGTGGTGGCTGGCATTTTTAAACAGCTTATGGTCTTATCTAAGCTGAGTATATCCTGAGGTGAGTGGTTATAATTTATATGTCCAAAGAGAAGTGACTCATATTTACACGGGTGGTAACTGGGGCTCAGAAATGTGGGAGGTAGGCAGAAAGGAAAACAATGCTAGAGGTATTTTCTTCTTAATGTGTGAGTATGAAAGCTTTTACTGCCAAGATCCTGATGATTAGTGAGTTTTAAAGGGAAATGTACAAAGTTGTAAAAACACTGTGCTAAAAAAAGTCAGCAGTTTTTCTTAACTGTCTTTACTCCGCCTAGTGACAGCCGAACTAGTGTAGCTGGTAAAGTATAGCATTTTCATATTAGTGAGAGGTTTGTAGACAATAAATACATGCAATAGAAGAATGAAAATGTTAAAGACTCTCCTCTTTAGTTAGTAAATAAAGCCAGAAGTGTGTCCCGGAAGCTCTGTTTTGCCACTCAGTTTTCTGCACAGTTTATAGCGTAGTTAGCGTGACTAAAAGCAATTTACAAATGGCTTTCTATACAGTGCTCAGCCCAGAGAAAGGCACGTGAGACGCTTTAAAATGAATTATTCAGTGCTTGTGTCTTAAATGGTGGATGACTTCAGGAACAGATACCTGAGGGAGAGTTAGAAACAGCAGTGCCACGAAATGTCTGCAGAGCCCTCATCTATGAGATTAAGGCAATCGAGGACATGTGTAAATTCCTCTCGAGAAAAGATTTCGTGCACTACACTGCTTAGAGTACTACGCTTTTATCAGCTAGATTGGATCAAACACAATCTCTAAAGCAAAATATCGCCACGTTACTCATCTGATGTTTTCTTCCGAATGTAATACAAAGAAATGATAAAATAGTTTGTTTTTATCTATGGAAGAAGGATGGGAACACTCAAGTAATCTGCCACTCAGACCTCAAAACTACTTTATACCAGAAATATTCATATGTTAAAGTGTTTTCTTTAAAGAATATCCTGGGAAATTCCATCTGTTATCACGTTCATGTGCTCTGTGTAAGACCTTATCCAATCAGCACCACATAGAAGGAGACAGACTGGGTGCTTGATGTGAGAGGAAATACAAATACATGTTCCAGCCACAGGACACCCATCACGTGTCACACTGCCCACTCCTCGTTGTCTTCTTGTTTACTGCCTTCCTCCCGTCATGTTATTCAAACAATGCTACCAGGTATTGACATGTGCTTCCGGAGAAGTCCATTTCCACCTGTTGTAAAAGTGCTATGAATTACTCTCAAAAGTTTTTTGTTGTTGTTGTTATCTTTTCTCTAATACATACCCTAAATAGATTTGCCTGTGTTTTCAGAAAGTAGAGACACTGGAGTGCTTTCTTTCTCTCCAGGTAATGGAGGAAAACACGTGGGTACAGAAAAATAGGACCCAAGGGGCAAGCAGAGGACAGGGAGTACTTCATATATCAAATATCAAATACTGTGACATCGGGGAAGGGCTGACCTAAAGGGTTTGAATTTAATGGGCACAACACAGAACTTATGGCTATAAATTAAGATGACTGCTCGGTAATGGATCATATAGCATAAACTAGATGTCATAATAATTTAACATCCACTAGTATCTAGAGGGGAAACTGACAGGCTTACTGAATCTTTCTATCCTGCAAACTGAGAATAATAGCAGGGACCTAAGAGCACCATTGTGAGAAATCAATGAGCTATCAGACATAAACATCTATTAAAACGGGTGATAGTTTATACTTTCTAAATGATACCTATTACAAAAATAAATATTTCTATCAAGCTCTCTAAATGAACTAACTTGGCTTTTCAGACTCATTTCCTTGACACTGAAGGTATTCGGAAAGTTGTTCAAAAGTTAGAGGCTCAGTTTTGGGAGATTTAGAGGATAATATTTTGCAGGCAGTTCTATTCACTATTAGTCTATTAATATGAGGCAGATGTGAGGACCTCTTGGTAAGTGGGACATGTTACCAGGATTTTCTTCTGCCCACGCTGGGCCTGCCTGCCACAGATATCCACCTGCTACCTTTAGTTCTGCTGGTAGAAACTGATGTTTATTCTAATTTCTAATTTGTCATCATATTGACCACTAGAAGAATCTTTGCTCTGGACTCCCGGACAGAAATGACTCAGAGTGTTTTCTGCTTTGTGCTTACATTTCTGGCCATCGTCAGGCCACTTGAACTTCACTGTTGTATGATATGTCCTTGCAGGTAACTCTGAGCTGTCTTGTACACTGCAATTCTCAGGAAAATCTGAGAATTGCACAATTTTTATTTAGTTCATGTGGTATGGCAGTGGCCTTGATGCAAACATCTGCCTATTGAATTAAAGAGTCTAGGAACTTGATTTAAGTAGGTCTCTAGGAACTGAAGAAAGTGTCCAACCCTCCAACTCACTGGTCTTAAAAGGGGATATTTGGATCTTTCTCAGATGTGTTCTTTAGTATCTGTGAGTTCTCCACAAGCATTTTAAAGCTGTGCTTGTTCATTTGTTTTGTTTTGTTTCCATGATAGGCTAAAAAATTAATCAGTTGAAGCATGTTCTGCATTATCTTGATGGCCTCCTTATAATTAAATCCCATTTCCATGCCTGCTTCTGGCTTTGTTTACTGGCTTGCTGAAGCTGTAATAACAAATACCACAGCCCGGGGGTTTAAACAACAGGAACTGATTCTCTTACTGTTCTGAAGGCTGGAGGTCCAGAATCAAGGTTTTGGAAGGGCTGGTTCTTTCTGAGGTCTGTGCGGGAAGTGGGGGAAGGGTGACTACACCAAATGAAAGCCTAATAAATGTTACAGCACATGAAGTTTTCCAAGTTGAAGACAAAAGTATAAGCAATGATAAGAAGACCTGGTTCATGCTCAATTGATATGAATGAAGGATACCTCATACTTACTCATTTCTGTCAGTGGTTTGGTGGTAAAGTTCATGCTGAACTAGAGATTCATTTCAGGGGTGCCTAGTTGGTTAAGCATCCAAATTTGGCTCGGGTCATGATCTCACGGTTCATGAGTTTGGGCCCCACGTCAGGCTCTCTGCTGTCAGCACAGAGCCCGAACTGGGGCTCAAACTCTGGAATGGTGAGATCATGACCTGAGCCGAAGTCAGATGCTTAACTGACTCAGCCACCCAGGCACCACTAAAAAATTTCAAAAAAAGAAATTCTTCTGTCTCCCAAAGCACTGAAAATGAATTTCAGATATTATTTTCTTGACTGATTCCAACGAAAACTGGATTGGGTTCACATTTCATGCTGATTTTAATAATTTCATATGTTTTTCTTTAAAAAAGAAAGTTTAACTTCATCTGGAGAACTTTTTTTCTTTAGAAATTTGTAGCACACAATTTAAATGTGTGGACCACTTCTTGATAGGAATAAGCCAGCTATTTGAGGGGACCCTTCTCTCTCTTACCTGATTTTGTGGTCCTGAAATAGCTGGATCTTTGGAAAGCTCTCCTCTATGTCATATCCTTATTGCACCAAATCATTTCTGGATATAAATTTGCTTTCTTAAAATAAAGACTTTCACAAGGGGGAAGGAAAGAGAGGCACACTCCTATGCTTCAGAGGACGGATTTAGAGGATTACACTCAGACATTTGGGGATAAATCAGATATCGGAGCTCAGACTGAGATCTACTTCCTTACAACTGTGAGGACCTGGGAAGAAGCCCGCCAGAGATCTTCTCACCTCCTGAAATAGCCAGTGATCACAGACACCCACCTGTGGCTTTATGTCATAATACAATAACCTGCTGGTAACAAAGCTTGAATCAGGCCTGTCTGCAATATAGTCATAACTCTCAGATTTTCTCCCAATACTGTTAATTTTGTTATCTTGTGTTGTCAGTTACTCCAGTAGTAATTTATGTGTAATAGCATAGTTTTATTTGTTTTATTTATTTATGGATAGCATATTTTATTTTAAAAAATGTTTATTTACTTTGAGGGAGAGAGAGAAGGATCAGGGGTGGGGTAGAGAGAGAGAGAGATGGAGAGAGAGAATCTGAAGCAGGCTCCATGTACAGCTCAGCACAGGAGCCTGAAGGGGGACTCAATCTCACAATAGTGAGAAGATGACCTGAGCCAAAATCAACAGTCGGACAGTTAACCAACTAAGCCGCCCAGCATCCTATGTAATAGCATCATTTTAATGTAATTAATTTCATGGGAATTCTTAAACTCATAGCAAAGCAACTTACAGTAGTTTTAAGAACCTATGACAATGTTCATACCCTTATAGATATATTACAGTAAATCAAGTGTTATACATTTATCTATGAGCATATACATGTTTATGAGAAAAATGATCTTTTTACTTTGTGTCATAATAGAATTCTTAAAAGCTTTGTTTATACAGAAAAATTCAGAACCGTATTGTAGTAGATACCCATGATTTGGTTGGATTGTAGTTCTCTAAGTTTTCATCTTAGCATCTTAATCTTGCTAATGATTAAGATGCTAAGTGGTGGCGCAGACTTGCCTAGGAAGAAGAAAGTAACTTTATGTCATAACAAGTTATGTTTGTTGATAAAGTACGGCAGAGCTCAAAGGAAAGGCTTTTATGGAATTCTGGCTCTAGTGCGTTTTGTCAAAATAAATCAACTAACACAGAAAAGTTGAAGGGTCTCTCTGTGTAGTACAGTTTCCTGAATCATTTCATTTGCTTTTGTATTTTCTCTTTTCTTCCTTCAAGCTCTCTATGGGTTTTGCAGTCTGTAAGCGCCGTATTTCAGCTACATTTTAGAATAATTAAGCCTCATTCTATAGAAGTTAGAAGACTGTCACAACTTCAAAATGTATTTATTTAGTGCTTATTACATAGCGCCTGCATGTTAGATGCTAGAGATATCAAGAAAGGAATTCATAGTCCCTGACTTCAAGAAATGCAGCGTATGGTGAGCAAGGGAACATAAACAGATCTGTTACATATGACACTTTACGTGGCACAGAGCCCTGCCTATGTTATTACAGGGGCACCAAGGACCCTACTCACTGTGCCCTGGGAAACCAGGCAAAGCTTAACAGTGGATATTGCATTTGACCTAACTCTCTGGAATAAATAGGAATTCAGTAAATGACAATGGGTGTGTGTGTGTGTGTGTGTGTGTGTGTGTGTGTGTTAAATTCCATCCAGGTTAAGGCAAGAACAGGAGCAAGATCATGGAGTTTTGAAAGCCTGTGGTATGTCCAAGGACTCAAAACAGCACAATAGTTATTAATTAGTACAGGAGCTTAATGATATCTTTCATTTACTGGTGTTTTAGCAAGATAGCCCCAAAAGTTGTTTTTCTCAGAGTTTAAAAATAATACTATATTCCCAAGAGTTCTCATAAACCAACTTGAAAAATATTCAGAAATGTTTAAAAGTTTCCTAACAACTGTATTCTGTATATATAGTCCAGTCTGATTTTACTAGACTTTGACACCTTGGTAACATAAAGGATTCACCCACACTAAAAATATACTGCAGGTAATAGATTTATAACGACATGGTTTCTATTTGTTAGTATTAGTGGCCTGAACAAGTGGAGAACAGAAAGAAAATATACTTTTGTCGAGGGGGAGAATTCTTTTCACATGGGCTGTCACATTTTGACACCGAAGGTAGTTAATTTCTCCACCTCAATTCAGCGAGTGTTTTTCTTAGCATCTCTTCTCTGAGCTAGTTTCAGGAACTAGGTTCCATTACGTGCTATATTGGAAGTACCTCAATGTAGAGCCATGGCCAAAATAAGGAGAAATTATATCCAGAAAAGAAATTCAAATCCGAGAATTAAAAAAAGAACAATAAAGCGCTATATATCACTGAGAAAATGTGGATTCATTATTGCTTAATAATTAAATAAGCTAATGGAGGAAGAATGCTGAGAAGGCATGCCCGGGCAAAGGGCTTCTCCTTTTATAATTCACATAGAAAGAGCTATCATGAGATCCTTAAAGGCAGCTCTGCTTTCTGGACCAAAATGTAGTGAATGCTCTTTGCAGTGAAATGCAAAATAAAAGGAATATGTTATTGGCTTCTGAAAACAGTTTTCATATGGATGTTCAATGGAAGGTTTCAAAACTTAGAAAATTTCAATGCTTTTCTTTTGAGATCTAATAATAGAAATCCGATAGTAAAATTAACCCAGATTTGTGTCGATTTACTCATCCTATCAAGTAGTCAGAGGGATTATTTACATTTTGAAATAGAAAATAATAGAAGTAGACAAAGCAATATATCCATTTTTATTGTCCAGTCTGACTTGTGTACATAAAAGTCAATGCACTGAAATATCAATCAATCCAGAAATTGCTCTTTTGTTATATGCTGCTATGTGGGTCGGCAGGGATTGCAGACTTTCTGAGCAGCTAACAGGAAACAAGATCAGGTGTGCTATATAAGCCATTGATTTGTCCCTGATGAATTCAGGTGAAATTGCACAATTAAAACCACCCAAACTACTTTTACACCAATTGAGGAAAGCTAATCTGCCTCGGTTTATTGTTTCAAAGTATCCACCTATGTGCACATGTACACGGATAAAGTAGATTAAATTCTCACTGCTGCTAGGAACTGATAAGAACACCATCAAGCTTCCCAAGCCATGGTTTTCCTACATGAGAAGAAATCTTAAAATGTCAAGTCGATGTAAATATAAGGATTACTCTATTAGAAAGACTGATGCTAAGTTTATTTTCTTTTGTTGTAAGATCAGGGAAAAAATGGCATGCAGCACAGATATTGCCAGCAAGAGGCACATTTTGGGGTTAAATGGGATAAATAGCTTCATTTGAAAAACAAATAGAACTTTCATTGCTTTGTTGATTTTGAAGCTTGGATTGTTTTAAATTTCTTATTTTTTATTAAAAAATGTTTATTTATTTTGAGAGAGAGAGAGAGTCCCCACACGAGGGGGGAAGGGGCAGAGAGACAGGGAGAGAGAATCCCAAGCTGGCTCCGCAATGTCATCATAGAGTCCAATGTGACATGGGGCTCCAACTCATGAACTGTGAGATTGTGACCTGAGCCAATATCAAAAGTGAGCCGCTTAACTGACTGAGCTACTGAGGCACCCCTGGATTTTTTTTTAATTGGTAAAACCATATTTATAATTTGATTCCAAGGTGGTGTGTAACTGTATATAGGCTAACAAGATTGACCACTCATTGCCAGATTTTCATACACTTGCAAAGATACTGGTTATTTTCTCTGTTAGTACTTCTAAGAGCAGAAAAGTAGTAGAACATCCTAGGAGTTTCTGATCAGTATGAACTTCTCTTGCATATTTGTTCATGCTTTGGGATCATAATGATTTCAGGTCACATTGTTGATTTTTATGTTTTTTAATTTAAAAAAATGTTTATTTGTTTTTAAGAGCAAGAACATGTGTCTGTGTGTGTGTGCAGGGGAGGGGCAGAGAGAGAGGGAGATGGAGGATCCTAAGCAGGTTCTGCGCTGATGCAGGGCTCAAACTCATGAACTCATGAGATCATGACCTGAACCTAAGTTGGAAGTTTAACCAACCGAGCCATTCGGGCACCCCAAGTGTTTCTTTATTCTTACAAAATGGATTTTGGGACAATCCTTTAATTTGAAGTCCTTAAATTTTATTCTTACTAAGACAGTTTTTTCCCCTCAAGGAGTTTAGTTTTCACATATATTTCACGGTTGAGTCTGGGCTGGGGGCAATGGCAAGCTCTAATGAAATTTCAAATCACGTCTGCTCTCTTTCCCCTGGTGTTCAGCACGCAGCCTCAGCAGGCATTACAGGTCCTGGTGGCCCAACTGCCAGTTTGCACAGAGCACATGGCAACCCATTCCCTGTGCTGAGGAGGATGGACCTCGGTCAGAAATCACTCAACCCCCAAGGGGGTTCAAGACGAAATGATGTGATGCTGGCCAAGGCTCAGGGTGTGATAAAGCTGCAGTGGAAAGGACAAATCGAGCTGCTCACGCTTTCACGTTGATCTTCGTCCTCACTAGTATTCACCTGATCCCAAGAGCAGAGGAAAAAAAATTCAAACTACCCCATGTCTTTTCTAAAGGGTTCTAAGGGAAAATTCCCTTCTGATTTTGAATTTTGGCAGACTGCTAAATGCAGGAACATGATTCACCAGAATAAAGCATATAATTCCATTTATAGTCCGAAATCTCAAGTGGGTAATAAAGGAAGTCACATATTTGAAAATTATGTACCATTATTTCCTGCTAGTGAGGTGCTAGACTTCAGAATGAAAAATCAGTTTTAAGAATCAATTACTTAATATTTTACCCTGTATTGTACTTCTAGACTTGATGGTGCCACATAATAAACTCCAGCAATTCTTTATTTAACTTTGCTTTCCAAGTACAATCTAAGAAATAATTTCTTTGGAAGCAAGATATTGGCTTTATGAACATGGGATTTTAAAGGACCTTATGAAAACATCCTATAGGCTGTGCAGTTTTTATATGCTTTTAGGACTGCTAGCATACAGTATATACAGATAATGTGATTCTTTTCCATCTTAAATACATCAAAGTTTATGTAGAGAGTGTACAAAACATAGTCAACTAATATTCTTATTAAGATTAACCTTTGGGGGCACCTGGGTGGCTCATTCGGTTAAGTGTCTGACTTTGGCTCAAGTCATGATTTCACGGTTTGTGAGTTCGAGCCCCTCATCGGGCTCTGTGCTGACAGCTGAGGGCCTGGAGCCTGCTTGGGATTCTGTGTCTCCCTCTCTCTCTGCCCCTCCACCACTCTCAGTGTGTGTCTCTCTCTCAAAATAAATTAACATTAAAAAATTTTAAGATTAACCTTTGGTTCCATTAGGACTATAGTTTATATTGAACATGATAAGTATTTTATATTATTGAGTTGAAAGTGTTAAGTCCATTGAATTTATCAAAGATGAGGAGGATAAAGATGAAACTGAAGATGAAAACTAGACATGAAAATTCAAGTCCTCAAACTCCCCTATGACCCAGCAATAGCACTGCTAGGAATTTACCCAAGGGATACAGAAATGCTGATGCATAGGAGCCCATGTACCCCAATGTTCATAGCAGCACTCTCCACAATAGCTAAAACATGGAAAGAGCCTAAGTGTCCATCAACAGATGAATGGATCAAGAAGATGTGGTTTATCTATACCATGGAATACTCCATGGCAATGAGAAACAATGAAATCTGGCCATGTGTAGCAACATGGATGGACCTTGAGGGTGTTATGCTGAGCGAAATAAGTCAGGCAGAGAAGGACAAATATCATATGTGTGCACGTGTAGGAGGACTAGGAGGAACTTAACAGAGGACCAAGGGGGAGAAGAAGGGCGGAAATGGTGGGGGAAAGGGGGAGAGGCAAACCATGAGAGACTCTTGAATGCTGACAAAAACTGAGGACTGGTGGATGTGGGGGGGAGGAGGGGTGGGCATGAAGGAGGACACTTGTGGGGATGAGCACTGGGTGTTATGTGGAAACTAATTTGACAATAAACTATTTGTAAAAAAAAAAAAAAAGAAAAAAAAAGAAAATTCAAGTCCTCGATATATGGATGTTTTGGGCAAATTTCTACTTTTTAGATAACTCTTTCCATTAACCGCTTAAAACTGTAAAAAGCTTATTTCTTAGAAATCACTGAGGTAAATAAATTTTTTGCACTAATCTATGTTTTTTACCTGGTTATTCTAATTATATGTAGAAATTTAAGCATCTCAACCAAAAACTTGAAATTTACCATTGTTTCTCATATTATCACGCTCAAAAAATGATTATACTTATCAAAGTGTTTATTTGCAATTTATATTTGCAAACTTATGCTTACAAAACACGATGAGAAATGTGATTAGTTAATTTTTCTACATATGAGAGAAACCTTGTTAGTACAATTTATCTGAGATAAATTGCAAACAGCAAAATGGTTTTATGAGGACAGTAGAATATTATCATTTGGTAGTTCCTGATCTGTCTTTATATTTAACATTACCTTTCCTTTAAGTTTGTGCCTTGGCAGACAGTTATCTCCAGACATAGATTAGACAATAGATTCCACCTGCACATCTTTTATTTTAGGCTAAAAATGTTCCATTAGTCTTTTTCATAAATGTTTGTTTCATTTTGATGAAATCTCTGCTAAAGATAAAAGTTCAATGCTATCACTATAAAGAATTTCTATTTCTTTTCAAATTATTGATTTCAGGGGTATAACTTTTTGTATAGTCAACTAATTTTTGACAAAGGAAACAATATCTAATGGAAAAAAGATAGTCTCTTCAAGACATGGTATGGGGAAAACTGGACAGAAACATGCAGAAAAATGAAACTGGACCACTTTCTTACACCATATACAAAACTAAATTCAAAATGGATGAAAGACCTAAATGTGAGACAGGAAGCCATCAAAATCCTAGAGAAGAACATAGGCAGCAATCTCTTTGACCTTGGCTGGAGCAACTTCTTACTAGACATGACACTGGAGCCAACGGAAAGCAAAAGTGAACTATTGGGATTTCATCAAGATAAAAAGCTTCCACACCATGAGGGAAACACTCAATAAAAAAGGCAGTCTACAGAATGGGAGAAGATATTTGCAAACAACACATCTGATAAAGGGTTAGCATCCAAAATCTATAAAGAACTTATCAATCTCAACACCCAAAAACCAAATAATCCAGTGAAGAAATGGGCAGAAGACATGAATGGACATTTTTCCAAAGAAGATATCCAGATGGCTAATAGGCACATGAAAAGATGCTCAACATCACTCATCATCAAGGGAATACAAATCCAAACCATGATGAGATACCACCTCATGCTTGTCAGAATGGCTAAAATTAACAATACAAGAAACAACAGGTATTGGAGAGGATACAGAGAAAGGGGAACTCTTTTGCACTCTTGGTGGGAATGCAGACTGGTTCAGCCACTCTGGAAAACAGTATGAATGTTCCTCAAAAAGTTAAAAATAGAACTACCCTACAATCTAGTAATTGTACTACGAGGATACAAAAATACCCAAAGGATACAAAAATACAGATTCGAAGAGGTAATGTGCCCTGATGTTTTTAGCAGCATTATCAATAATAGCCAAACTATGAAAAAAGCCCAAGTGTCCACCAACTGATGAGTGGATAAGGATGTGGTATATACATACAATGGAATATTACTCAGCCATCAAAAAGAATGAAATCTTGCAATTTGCAATGACATAGATGAAGCTAGAATGTATTATGCTGAGTAAGTCCTCAGAGAAAGACAAATACCATATAATTTCACTCATATGTGGAATTTTTAAAAGAAAACAGATAGACATTTGGGAGGGGGAGAAAAAGAGGGAAAGAATCATGAGACTCTTAAATATAGAGAACAAACTTAGGATGGATGGGGGATGGGCATTATGGAGGGCACTTGTGATAAGGACTAGGTTTTATATGTAAGTGACGAATCACTGAATTCTACTTCTGAAACCAATATTGCACCATATGTTAAGTAACTAGAATTTAAATACAAATTTGAAAAAAGAAGAAAGAAAAAAAAAGAGTAGAACTTTTACTTTTATTATAAAAGAAGCTGTATAGGTAGTTAGAATAAACTTTGGTGTGAATTTTTATTGGGATGATTTAGAATGTGATTTTTAACTCTCTAAAAGACTTTGAGCTGAATCAAACATATTCTTTTTAATGTCTCATTTGAATAGAAACTAAGATTGGTCTTCGCTGACTCATTATTAAAGAAAGTTTGTGTGTGTGCGTGTGTGCGTGTGTGTGTGTGTGTGTGTGTGTGTGTGTGTGTATTTTGGGTACTGGCATGGCTTTATTTATAAGCCTCCAGAACTGGAAAATATACTTTCTCTATTCTAAATGAGTGATTCAGTCCCTATCCATAGAGGTGGAATATGATCTTCATATTTGTTTTTTGAAAGAAAATACTTTGTATAACAGAAGATGGAATTTTTTGATACAACTCAAATCTAGTGTTCAAGACTCAAAAGGCAGCAGAATACCATTGATTTTTGAATAATGACAGATTAAACTGAGGGTGCCTGGGTGGCTCAGTCAGTTAAGCATCTGACTTTGGCTCCGGTCACGATCTTGCCATTTGTGGGTTTGGGCTCTGCGTTGGGCTGTGGCCTGACAGCTCAGAGCCTGGAGCCTGCTTTGGATTCTGACTCTTCCTCTCTCATGGCCCTCTCTACCCCTCCCCCACTCATGCTCTGTTTCTCTCTCAAAAATAAACATTAAAAAATTTTAAAAAAAAGATTGAACTGTCTTCAGTAGTCTGTTAAAATACACACTGACATATGTATTTATGAATTATATTTATTTCAAGGCATAAAATAAGTCTTTGTTTTTTCTCAATGTTATGAGGAGTCACCACACTAAGGTTTTAATTTTAGGGGAAAGTATGTCTGACCTAATAAAACCAGTTTTGAAGCCTAATTCTTTGCATGTTAGGTAGCTGAAAAAAGAGGCTTTATTTGATAGTATTTTTAGTTCATTAAAAGCAAGTGACTTCACTCACTGAAGTCTGATGATGATTGAATTCTCAATGTCTTGAGAATTTAATTCTCTCAGTTCTCTACAGGAAGACACTTACCTATTTATTGGTTAAAGGAAAAAGCAAAGTGGAGAGAAAGTTACTAGAAATTGAGACTGACAAAACAGAACAAAACCAAAAAATTCCTGAGTTAAAACATTATTATTCAGTTTTATTAAAATAAAAATTGGAAACTGAGAATAAAATCTGCAGACAATAAAAATGTTTTATTGTTCTATTTAAAAATAAAAAACTTTTATTTATCTTTTATTATGCATTTTAATAAAAGCATTGAGATTAAAAAAATCTTATTCCAAGTTTTAAATTTACCTTTCATATTCTTTTCTTGAGGTGTATCCCAAATTTATTATTAATACTGTTACTCTTAGTACTAATAGTAATAGCAGTGCTGTGCGGGAGTGAGGCTACACCTGGCCGAAGACAACATCTAAATAATATCACTTAGCTGTGGCCCTACCTGTAAGAGTTTCCACAATGTGAGCCCGTCTGCGCTGGTGTCTAGGGCCCTGTGAGCTCATCTGGACAGATAATGTTCTTACTTAATTGTTGTCTAGTTAGTGGGAAGAAATGGAATCATGGTTGGGAATTGGAAAGGGTAATAAAAGTTTGAAGCAGCACCAAGGCTTGATGGAAAAACTAAAGGGAGATAAGATTCATGAGGTCAGAGGATAAGATGACTTGAAACAGGATACAAAGAAAATATAAAATGAATCAAGAGGGTGGTTGGTTCAGAACTAAGTCAATATGTGTCAAAGGTCGAAATGTCGTAGCAGCAGATGGATGAGACAAAGCTATCTATAAGTTTGGAAGGCTGTCTTGTCCCTAAATAGCTTCCCTGCCAGGTGACCAACTGTTCTCAAATGAGATAATATTATAGCCAAGTGGGGTCCCATTTCATATCAAACATGCTTCCCGCTTTAAAAAAAAAAAAGTTTATCTAATTATTTTTGAGAGAGGGGTGGAGAGAGACAGAGACAGAGAGAGAGAAAGAGAGAGAGAGAGAGAGAGAACAAGCAGAGGAGGGGTAGAGAGGGAGAAAGGGGATCTGGAGTGATAGCAGAGAGCCTGATGTGGGGCTCAAACTCAAGAACCATGAGATCATGACCTGAGCTCAGACGCTTAATGAATTGAGACATAGAGGCACCACCCCTTTACTCCTTTTTCTTAAGTAGGCTTCATGCCCAGTTCAGAGCCCAATGCAGGGCTTGAACTCAAGACCTTGAGATCAAGACCTGAGCTGAGATCAAGAGTTGGACACTTGTGGGGTGCTGACAGAACAGGGCCTGCTTCAGTTCTTCTCTTTCCCTCTCTCTCTGACCCTCTCCTGCAGAGAGAGAGAGAGAGAGAGAGAGAGAGAGAGAGAGAGAGAGAACACACACTCTCTCTCAAAAGTAAATAAACTTAAAAAAAGAGTGAGACACTTAACCAACTGAGCCACTCAGGTACTCCAGTCCCCACTTTTTAAATAAGACAATGAAATGTAAATTTGTCAAAAACCAGTTATATTATTATTCTTTTTTTTTTTCAAGGTTAATTATAATCTGTGCTATTATTAGTGTGGTTAATATAAATAGCCAATATTTTCCAAGCACCACTGTGAATGGAATAGGTGGTGTGTGGACAGTTGACATGATTAGAGAGAAGGCTTAAATTGTTTTGTGTAGCATATGCAAGTAGCTTTGGGTCTTTAAAGCAGAGTAAAAAATAAGAGCATTGGAAGAGAGGGATAGAACATTCTGGTGAGGGGGAAATTGAGTGAAGGGCCACAGGTGGGAGCATACTCTTCGGGATCTATTCTCAAGGCGGAGGATTCACCAGTGGGTAAGCCTGGCTTCTCTGGTTGACTCCTTTCCAACTTGCAAGATGGAGTAATTTAGTGTCTGTGCAGCTGAACCTGGAGATTTAGTTCACGCCAGGTTCTGGCATCATTTTGGTTCTCAAACTTGAGGGCATTTGATTAGAATTTGCCCACAATAAATCAGCTGCAGTTTGCTGCTGGTTTAGATATTTTCTTAGTCATGGAGTGTCCAGCCTGTGACTTCCCTGGGGTAAGTGTGTGTGTGTGTGTGTGTGTGTGTGTGTGTGTGTGTGTGTGTGTGTGTTGTTCCCAGGTCTGTGAACTGTTGCTCTCTAAGCCCTACCTTGCTTTCTGCAGCTGTGGGCTGAGCCTCAGTATCTCTAGTTTGAGTTTTAGATACTTGTTTTAAAGAGACAGATGATAACCACAGGCTGTTTGCTGAATATTGAGGGTACCTTGACCCAGATACAAGAAAGAAGCTGGTAGAACTTGTCGGGTCATCTCTTGGAATAGTTCAAAAGCTTCAGCAATCCTGCATCGTCAAGATAAGGCTTTAAATAAGTGAATGCCCTGTTAGAATTCTTCTCAACAAACAACACTCTATAAATAAAATTGTAATAATTATAGCGGTAAAATATCTCCCAGTGTTCCACTATCTTAACAAATCAGCTTTATTCACTTTTTCCCATTCTCCTTTTTAGGTTTTACTCATATGAACATACTGTTTTTACTTAACCACAGCAGAGATGCTAATGAGGATGCCAAGTCTAGTCCATAGAGAAAAGGTAAAACGGCTTGCCTTTTACTACCTGTTATGTTCTGAATGATCTTGCCTTCCTCAAATTCACTTGTTAAACTCCTAAACCCCAAAAGTGATGGTATGAGGAGGTAGGGCCTTCAGGAAGCACGTTAAGGCATGAGGCTAGAACCCTCATAAATGGGCTCCAGGGAGATTCCCCATACCTTCCACCATTAAGGGTACAAGTATGTGACCTGTAAGAGAGCTGTCACCTGACTACAGTGGCACTCTGATCTCAGGTTTCCTGCTTCCAGAATGATCAGTCATGGATCTCTGACCTTTACAAGTTACCTAGCCAATGGTATTTTGTGATAGCTGCCTGAACAAATGCATTAAGATACGACTCAACATGCTGAAACAAAAGAAACTTATCAAAGAATATGCTACCACCTGCTGAGCAGGCTGGTGGGTGCTGTGGCTCCTAGAATGCCTATTTTTGTAAGCGGAGCTGGACTTCCTCTGTGGGAAAAGGATGATTTCACCACCACTGGTAGGAACATCCTTGAGAAGTATGGAAACTCTTTGTTCTATGCAACACTGTCAATTCTATCTGCTACTCTGGTTCTAAACTTTACCTACACTCATCTTAAAAATCAACTTTGTGAGGTTTTATTTACCATTATATCTCCTTCTAGGCATGGGTTTGAGACACTAGGAAATGGTCTTTCAGGAAGGAAAATGAAGCAGTGATGAACACAGTCTGGGCTGTTAGGAAAGGGACACTAAGCCCTGGAGAGAAGCACTGTTGCTGTTTTCACCTTTCGGAGTATTTCTAGATGATGTTCTATTACTTGAATTTTTTAAATTTCAATTTCAATTAGCTAAGATATACAGTCAGAAATTAACATACATCTGTTTCAAGTGTACAATACAGTGATTCAATACTTCCATACAACACCTGGGGCTCATCACAAGTGTCCCCCTTGATCGCCGTCACCGATTTCACACATTCCCCCACCTCCCTCCTCTTTGGTAACCGGCAGTTTGTTCTCTATAGTTAAGAGTCTATTTCTTGGTTTGCCCCTCTCTCTTTTTTCCCTTTACTCCTTTATTTCTTAAATTCCATATATAAGTGAAGTCATATGTTATTTGTCTTTCTCTGACTGACTAATTTTGCTTAGCATAATACACTCTAGCTCTATCCATGTTATTGCAAATGGCAAGATTTCATTCTTTTTGATGTCTAAGTAATATTCCCTTGTACATATATATAGTAAAACCTTGGATTACAAGTAACTTGTTCTGTGAGTATTCTGCAAGACAAGCAAACATTTCTAATAGATTTGAACTTGATAAACAAGCGATGTCTTGCAATCTTAGTATGTGATGCCGAGTGTCACATGATTACAACTGAGCCAATGGTTCTTACAATTCACTTTGATACACAGGTGCTTTGGATTATAAGTATGTTTCGGTAATGAATTATGTTCACAAACCAAGGTTTTGCTGTACCTTATTTTGTATCCACTGATCAGTTGATGGACACTTGTGCTGTTTCCAGAATTTGGCTATTGTAGATAATGCTGTGTGTGCGTTATTTGCATCTGATGACGAGGTAACACAACTTGCAAAGGTGCACATAAAAACTGTTGTAAAATATGGAAGAAAAACAGAATTTTGGTGATGGAGACCACAGTCTGGAGGATAGGAAATGAAGCTAGTTTTAGGCAAGTTGGTTGATGTGGTTGGTAAAACTTATCTTTGAATTATTTTATCCTTTCTTTTTCTATTCTTTCTCCTTGTTCTACTCACTGATATCATGTATTCCCAAACTATACAGAGTTCTTCTTGATGGATTAATTAACACAGAGGTTTTAGTGCCTTAATTACCAGCCGTCTGGAAGGATATAAATTTTATAAGGAGAACCCCAGGGGACAATATTTAACCAAGTGAGTAGTACTCCAAGAGCAGAATTTCAAGAGCTGCATTCCTGGAAGAGGAGGCATTTGCTGGACTTCTTGACCTGCAATTATATCATATTAGAGTAGAACTGCTCAGTATGTATGAGGACACCTTGAAAATATTCAAGATCTTTGGAGAGGCAGTGGGGTCGATAATTTCAAGACTTAGAGAAACACTGGAAACAGGAAATTGCAAATCATCTTTATTGAAAGAAAGGGTAGTTGTGTCCACTATGTAATTGCTGGATGCTTATCATCTCTCCTACAGAATGACAAGGTCAGTTCCGTGATTTTCAGCATCCATCAAGGCAAATATTTCCCTTCAGGGATTGAGTAAGCAATTAAGTGAAATCACTTCTTTGAACACCCTTGTAATATCAGAACTTCTTTGTTTTCTTAACATTATATTTTTCTTTAGCAATTGGTTTAGGAGTCCAAAAGTTCCTCCCTTAAGGAACATTTCAAATTCTCTTCTGGTAACTAAGGCTAAGAGTAGATGAAATCATTGGCAACATCCCTCAGAAGTCATAAACTCTGTTGGGCTATAGAAGCATGGCTAAGCCGGTTCTTTGTCCTCTGGGATCTTTGGGTTAGGAGACATGTTTAGGGACATGGTGATTGGGGGCATATAGTCCTCTGGGATCTTTGGGTTAGGAGACATGTTTAGGGACATGGTGGTTGGGGGCATATAAAGAAACAAAAATCTGCTGTTGGTTTCATGATCGCTTTTTAGTTGCTAAAATAGTACATATCCATAAAAGCAAATTCAGAGATATGCTGAAAGAAAAATGATAAAAATAGTAATATTTATTTGGCTTTATAAATACATTTACCAGTCCACATTCATTAGAATTACATATAAACATCACTATACCCCTTAAGCCAGTTCATGAAGATTTTACTCATTTTCTTTCCTAAGAAATATATTCACATAAATAAAATAATACTGCTTAGAAAAAGTACCTACAGATTCAATTAATTAGAACCTTTTTCTCACACCAAATTTGTTTTAAGAAGGGAGCTCATTTATGTGTCCCTATAGTGGATCACATCATGAGCAAATTAAAATAAGAAATGTCCACTTTTAGAAATTTTTCTTTTTTGGTCTGAACGGCCATAACCACAATCTAGTGAAATATTGCTGTAAAAATTCATACCGTTACCTTTGACCAAATACAAAAAGTTGCCTTGGGTTATTGGGTATCTAATAGTTAGCAAAACTTATATCCATTGATATCTAATGCTTCATTGTTATATGTGTATGGCTTTATTTGTCCTCTAAAGTTAAATACTATATTCTTTCTAAGGCTTTGAAACACAGAACAGATCAGGTATTAGTTTTATGTCAGTTAATTAGTGGCAAACTGATGAGATTTACACCGAGTCACTCTTGACCAGAATTCACAGTTGCTCATCATTTGTTCAAATGATTTTTCTTTCTTTCCATATTCTGCAATTATATTCTGGGCCAAAGACATTTTCCCCCAGTTGGGAAATAATCATTAGTTTATTTATTTTCAAGGATTAGAACCCCACAAAATTATGATTAAAGATGGGGAAATGAAATGCATATGTACCAGGTAATGCTGCCTTTTGCATGACACTTCATGGCGAAGGAGGGTTTGTATGCTCTTCGTTCAGTCGTGTCAGCTGTAAGGCATCAGTGCAGTGAGTTGATGACAATTGCCTGACCTGAGTGAGTGGTCTGGTTTAGAAATTCTTTGTTCTTTGTGGCTCCGTCCTGTGACACTCTGCTATTTCCTTTTAAGTGGAGGCTGGCATAATGGACTGTAGAGAGTATGACCTGGTATAACCCGACCTACACAAATGCACTGGCCTTTCTTTGGTTGGACACTTTGACATGCCTTTCTACATGTTACTATCTTAGTATTATTTTGGAATGGAAGAATTTAATTACTTTGGTAATCAATAGCCACTCTAGACATTTTGAAACAAGCTGAGCAAGATAAACTTGCTACTTTTTCCTCCCTCCATTTTTAGACACATGACTCTTTAAGGGAAATTTAATCCTTATGTTTCTGATTCCTTTACACTTAACTCATCAAAATGTTGTTTTGTAAGAGCCTTTGAAGTCAAGGAAGCCTTTTAAGTCATTTTTTATGAGACTTTTTCAAGCCTCTTTTCTTAGGAACAGGAAGTGGCATTTAGCCAACAGTTAACAAACTCAAACACCAAAAGGTTCAACTTGGGTTTGCATCTCTGAACCCACAAGTGTTTGGATGGACTCATGACATGACCCATCTTTGCTGTATATGTAGTGCCAACAGACATCATAACAGTTCTAATTACTGAGATGACTCCAGGACCTAACTGCCTGCCAGCTTGCAAGTGTTTCTCTAATCAATCTACTTCATGCTAAATTATGACTCATTTAACTTTAAAGCAACTACTTTATTACCCAATCGCCCAAGAGTTTTCGTGACTTCTGGTGAGAGCTATTTAAATTGTCACTCTCAAAGAGCTAGCTAGCCAGAACTCATCACCAGTAAAATCACACAAGAGTTCAAGTTCACAGGACAAGTGAGCATTGATTGACCATGAAAGGGTCTGCCCAACACAGAGATTATTTCAGCCACTCAGTTTCTGAGTAAAGAAGATAACACAGATACTGCAATCCTTTAGAAAATACAACGTACATTAAAATAACAAATGAAGCATCTGGCTTCAGAAGTTCTCGCTTGATTTATACTCAACAGTTGTTGTAAGTATAAACTAGTCTCCATTTCTCAGGAAATTTATAGCCCAAACAAGCACAGTACCGCCATGGTAGTTCCCTTTGCCTACTGCATTTGAAGTAATTCTGTCCAATAGGCTTTGAAATCATCCTGCTAAGTACTCATTCTGCAACTTGCAAATTATGTAGCAATGAACATGCCAAAGAGCAACAGCTGATCTACGTAGTTGATCTACGTAGTTAAAAGCTTTAAAGTAGTCTCAAAGATAGCCCAGAAAGGAGTAGTGAGAATTAATTCTAGAAACAAGAGTTTCAATAATTAACATTAATGTGAAGAGAGCGCCAGTAGAATGCTATGCCTCTTTTTTAGGGGTGATGTAACTCAGCGCTCTTTATACTCTATTCATTATCCAGGCTAAGGATCCTGGGATAGCCCAGACTACCTTCTTACAGATATATCAGGATAGCATAGTAGTTAAATGCCTAGGGGCTCAGGATTCAGACTGTCTAGTTCAAAAACTGACACCATCCATCAGTGGATCCGTGATCCTGGGAAAGGGGGGATAATAATAGGACCTATCTCATTGGGCCACTGTGAAGATTCCATGAGGTGATACAGGTGAAGTGCCTTTTAGGCTGTGATGTTGAAGCTATGATGGCAATGATGGTGATGATGATGATGATGAAGATAATGATGATGGTGATAGTGATGGTGATGATAATGTTGCACAGGACCAGGGAACAGTATAACAGGAAAGCAGTGAGTTAGGCAGAAGTCACACACTAGGAATTATGAGCTCTTCATGCAATTTAATCTTCCTTGCAATTCTCATCCATGTCCATTGCTTTCAGCGACACTCATTTCTTGAGGATTCTCAAATCAATGTCCTTCCTCTAGGCCTCACTCAGACAAGGCTTACAAGGCCATAATAGCCTAATTTTCAGCTCTTCTTGCTAAACTACAGTCCTTTTCTCTAAAATTGTTTGTGTTTTTCATACTCCATAATTGGGAACAAGATGTGTCCACTGTCTTTAATGCCCTCAGTCTTGACCGTCTGGCAAATTTCTGCTCATCCATCAATGCTCAAGCACCATGCTCTCTATAAAAGCCTTGAACTCCTTTTTTGCTGATTTAGGCATCTACATCCCCTTAAATGCTTTTATTGCACCTCACTCATATTTCATTATAGCATTCATCCTATTGTGCTAGAATTCACTTGTATATGTATCTGCACCTCCCCTGTATGCTGTGAGGTCAGGGACTGCATCATACATCTTTGGATGGTTGCACCCAAAATTGCACTCTTGCGCAGAGCATAAGATCTCGGTTGTTCTCTTCGACCCTTTCACAAACTCCATGCTTAGCTATTGCGGTTCTAAGATTTTTTATAAAAATCAGAAATCATAGCTTATTAATTGGTCATGAAGTTAATTTAAAAATCAAATAGAATAGATCATGCCAGTATATTTTACATAGTGAGAGTAAGTATGTTCCATGAAACCTTTGTGTAATTTAAAAAATTATGCCTTGGGGCACCTGGGTGGCTCACATGGCTAAGTGCCTGACTTTGCCTCAGGTCATGATCTCACAATTGGTGGGTTCGAGCCCTACGTCAGGCTCTATTCTGACAGTGCAGAGCCTGTCTGGGATTCTCACTCTTTCTTACTCTCTCTCTGCTCCTCTCTGACTCTTGCTTTCTTTCTCTTTCAAAATAAATAAATAAACTTTAGGGACATCTGTGTGGCACAGTCAGTTAAGCGTTCGACTTTGGCTCAGGTCATGATCTCGCAGTTCATGAGTTTGGGCCCCATGTTGGGCTCTGAGCTTACAGCGCAGAGCCTGCAGCCTGCTTTGGATTCTGTGTCTCCCTCTCTCTCTGCCTCTCCCCTGTTCATGCTCTGTCTCTCTCTCTAAAATAAATAGAAATATTTAAAAAAATTTAAAACCCAAAATAAATAAATAAACTTTAAAAAACAAAAAAGTTATGCCTGTGTGTATGGGTTGTAGAGGATGGGTGGTGGGTATGATGTGTGTATGATGTGTTTGCTGGGTCTTGATGTAATATTTATTTCTTATTCTGGGGTGCAGTAAAAACAGTTTGAAAGCTGTTGTCTTAGAAACTCTGAAGCAACCTGGGATTTGGATGTTGATCAAGGAATCATAGCCACCTCGTAATACCAAACAGCTAAACTGGAACATGGCTGGACACAAATTTATGTATGTCACTTGGCTTTCACCAGTGCCAACTCTCAAATAGTCATAGAAATGGAAGACAGGATATCTTAGAAAATGTACAAATTTCAGGTTTCCGGGTATAATTTTACTCACTTTTTCCTTACTTTGAGAAATATCTATTCCATATAATAGTGTCAAGGACTATTCTAGATGCTAGAGAGATAACAATGTAAAAGTCACTCACTGAATTCATGGAACTTAGGACACTTCCAAATAAAATGTCCTGTAATTCTGAGTTACAAATGTTATTACTTTTTAAATCTCCTTTTCTCTAGCTGTCAACCTTTTCTGATAAAAAGGCTAATGAACAGAGATTGGTCAAGTAGGTGAACAAATGAAAGAAGAAAATGGGAAAAATCTGAGGCTAGAAAACACATAATTAGCTCCTTAGTACCTGCGGTAATAAGGGAAGTAATAATGCCATCACAAGTTTGACTTTTAAAGGTGGCAAAAAAAAAAAAAAAAAAAAAAAAACCCAAAAAAACAAAACCCAAAGCCATATCGTTAGTTCTGTCTGAGTCTTAAATCTCTGAGTGCTGTTGTGGCTCTTGTCATGGACATCCTGGGTTCTCTTGGTAGGAAGCAAAAGAGAAGACCCACCATTCAATTCTGATGCAGACTGCAAATTCTCTAGGACTAAAGCTAGTATTGCAAATTATTTTGCCCCTGGATATTTATTTTTCCCTGTTTCTAGTTGCTCTAAGCTGGACTGTAACAGTTACAGATCACTGAGTAAAATCCCTTCGGTTATAACCAGGCATAAACATTCCATCTTTTCTTAACCATAAAAATAAGGAAACAACATACTTGCTTTTGAAGGAGAAAAACAGTATATGCCATGGCCTCTAAAGGCCTCTAAAACGGCTTTTCCATGTTTTGTTTACACTGGCATTTCAGAAGCTGACAACATCTTCTCTTCCTTCCTGCTCCTTGATGTAGTGAAAAGCTTCCCATGTTAAGTCGGATCTTTCCAGTTGAACAGATTTATACCGTCTCTCATGTACGCAAATACTCTTCTGCAAGAGAATTCTACAGTGTAAGGGTTGAGAGTTTCTAAACTGTTATTTTTTTCCCTCAATAAACTTAACTTGTCTTAACTATCATATAATTTAACTTTATGATCCATTCCACATTCCTGCAGGAAATCTTCTTTTAAACATGATTATATACTTTGAGAATGGAGCTGCTAATTTTTCCCTGAGTTGCATTTTTTATGGTTGCTCCCCTACTTCCTGGTAGCATATTTTGGATGACACATCCATAGCAACAGTAGTTTTGTTTATAAGTAAACTGAAGAAGAAACATGGACTTTGGTTTGCCTGGGCATACAAAGCACACGCAGACTGCAATTGTAATTATGTCCACTGGTGGTGGTGTGGGCCAGTATATCAGGATTTCCACAGAAATCTGTTCTATGGGAGGAAATCTATCAGCCATCAATACACAAAATGAAACAAGCTGGTATGGAAACTTCCATTCTTTCAAAATATATTTTAAATTTAGTGTTTAAAGATAAATGTAAGTTGAAGAGGCATCCATGTGGGTAAAGAAGTTAAGCTGTCACTATTTGCAGACAATATAGAAAATCCTAAAGACCACCACAAAAAAACCCACAAAACCCCACAAAACCTATTAGATCCCATAAACAAATTCAGTAAAGTGGCAGGATATAAAATTAGTACTCAGAAATAGGTAGCATTTCAATACATTAACAACAAAGTCGCAGAAAGATAAATTAAAAAACACCACCATTTATAATTGTAAAAAAAAAGAATAAAGTACTTAGGAATAAACTTAATCAGATAAATGAAAGACCTAAAAAATACAGATGAAATAAACTGAAGATGACACAAAGAAATGAAGTTATTCTGTGCTCACTGATTAGAAGAACAATATTGTTATAAATGTCCATACTACCCAAAGCCAGTAATAGGTACAATGCAATCCCTATCAAAATACCAACAGCATTTTTCACAGAACTAAAATAAATAATACTAAAATTTGTATGGAACCCCAGAAGAGCCAGTATAACCAAAGCAATTCTGAGAAAGAACAAAGCTGGAGGTATCATAATTCTAGATTTCAAGATATACTACAAAACTATAGTAATCAAAATACTATGGTACTGACACAAAAACAGACACAAAGATTAGTGGAACAGAATAGAAAACCAGAAAATAAACTCATAGTTATATGGACAATTAACTTATGACAAAGGAGGCAAGACTATACAATGGTGTAAGGACAGTCTTTTCAATAAATGGTACTGGGAAAACTGAATACACGTAAAAGAATGAAATTGGACCACTTTCTTGCATAATATTCAAAAATAAACTCAGTTGGATTCAAGATCTAAATGTCAGACCTGAAACCATAAAAATTCTAGAAAAGAATACAGTGAGTAATTTCTCTGATATTGGCCACAGCAATATTTTTCTAGGTATGTCTTCTAAGGAAAGGAAAACAAAAGCAAAAATAAACAATTGAGACTATATCAAAATAAAAAGCCTCTGCATAGCAAAAGAAAAAAACCCAAAAAGGCAACTTACTGAATGGGAGAAGATACTTGCAAATGATATATCCACTAAGGGATTAGTGTCTAAAATATATAAAGAACTTATGCAAGTTAACACCAATCAAACAAACAAACAAAAACAGAAAAAAACACAAAAAACAAGAAATCAATCAAAAATTGAGGAGAGGACCTGAATAGACATTTTCCCAAAGAAGACACACAGATATATAGGTGGCCAACAAACAAATGAAAAGATATTCAACATCACTAATCATCAGGGAAATGAAAATCAAAATCACAATGAGACATCACCCTTGCATCTGTCAGAAAGGCTAAAATCAAAAACACAATAAACAACAAGTGTTGGTGAGTATATGGACAAAAAGAACCTTCATGGATTGTTGATGGGAATGTAAATTGGTATAGCCTCTGTGGAAAACAGTATGGAGGTTCCTCAAAATATTAAAAATAAAAATACTGTATGATCAAATAATTCCATTACTGGATGTTTACCCAAAGAAAACATTAACTTGCAAAGACATATATGCCCATATGTTTAGTGCAGCATTATTTATAATAGCCAATATGTGGACACCTATGTGTCCATCAATAGATGAATGGATAAGGAGAATATTACACAGCCATAAAAATGATGGAATCATGCCATTTGAGACAAGATAGATGGACCTAGAGAGTACTAATGGACCTAGATAGTATTATGTTAATTGAAATAAGCTCAGCTGAGAAAGAAACACTAAATGATCCCAATCATAAATGGATTCTAAAAAAATAAACAAAAAGGTGAATCATGCCTATAAATACAGAGAACAAATTGATGGTTGCCAGAGTAGGGGAGATGGGGGACCGGGCAAATGGGTGAAGAGCAAAGGGAGATACAGGCCTCTAGTTTTGGAATAAGTAAGTCACAGGAATAAAAGGCAGAACATTAGGAATACAGTCAATGATGTGTAATAGATGTGTATTGGAACAGAAGGTAGCTATACTTGTGAACACAGCATAATAACTTGTCAATCACTGAATCGCATACCTGAAACTAATGTGACATTGTGTGTCAACTACACTCAATAAATATAACATATATAATATATTATAATATATAATAAAATATATGATAAAAATATACAATCAAAATTGTATATGTAATATAGATAATAAAAACTATTACCTACTGAAAGAAAAAAATAAATGGAAGTTAACGATAGAGGTGAGCTAATAAACAATCTGAGCCCACTCAATAATTAGTTCAACAAATGTACTGAGTACTTACTATGTTAGACATTGTGGGGACTACAGAGAATCACAGAAAGTCGTTTTCATCTTGAGGAGCGGAGTCCTGTGAAATAGAGATATATGCACAGATAGCAAAATGTGAGGCAATATGTGTTAAAATATGGAATAAGTTGCATGAAGTTCAAATGGGCTCAGAGAATGAGAAGTGCCTAGTGCTTGATCAGAGTACTGGGGAGTGTATGACAAGAAAGGGAAAGCCTTGAAGGAGAGAGAGGTAGACTTTCAACCATTGGGATAGGAGATGAAGAGAATTCCATATTGAGTGAGCAGGTGAATAAAGGCTGGTTTTCCACTTTGACCTGAGAGTGCAGAGAGAATGTCAAGCAGGCAGTTTGGGGCTCAATTTCGATGGCCTTGAGTTATGGTATAGAGATTACATTTTACGGTCTGTAGAAGTGGAAAGTTCATGAAGACTTGGTTTTATATTTTGTTATTTGTTTTGGTGTTCTTAAAATTTTTTTGGTTGCTTTTGTTTTTGTTTTTTGCTTGTTTTGTTTTGTTTTGTTTTGTTTTAGAACAGTGAGCAGTAAGTAGTTGGGAGTAAGTGGTAATGCATTACAAGAAAGGCTGAAGGGAGGGTTTCCAGTTTGGATGTGATCCTGTTAGTCTATGGGAAAATGAAACTCAATACGTAAGTAGGAGGACAACTCAGGAGAAGGACAGACCTTGGTAATCAAATGGCCCAGACTTGGCAACTGATGGACTGGCAGCTGGGGACAGGTAAGGGAGAGAAGTACAAGTTCAATTTAGATGCCAAAGCTTTTGGCTATTTTGATCTGGTAGATAGTAAAATCATAATGGATTAATGGCTCGCTGGAAAAGGAAGAGTGTGTTTTGTGGTAGTTGTGGGGAAGGCGGGGGGTGGGGGGGAGGTGGATGACTATTTTTGGTTTGGCTGAGATAGATGGAAATACATATTTAGAGCAGCGATTCTCAGATTTTCAAACAAATACAGATCACTGGGAGGTTTGTTAAAATACAGATTCTGACTCAGTAGGTCTGAATGGAGCCTGAAATTCTGTTTTTCCTTTTAGTTCCCAGGAGATGCCAATGCGGATCATGTAACCCAGACCTAGAGCCTGGGAAAGACATGAGTTTTGGAAGATTTGGAGCCATTTTAATAGAGGTCATAATTAAAGTCATGAGACCAGAAGGCATGAACATTATAGAATAGAGAATAAAAAGAGATGTAGGAGGGGGATAGACAGCAGATGTGCCCAAACAAGAAGGTCAGGTGGGAAAGGTGAGCCAGCGAAACTATTAGGAAGTAATAGCCAGAGGTGTTTTAAGAAGACAAGGGATACTTATAATCATGGAAGCCAATGCAAGAGTTTGAAAAAAAAAAATACAGTGGTTACCAGAGTCAAATGGTAAATGGTTCCAAACATAGGAGGAATGAGATCAGGGATCAGAAATAGCAAATTTTAAGTGACTTTCAAGAAGCTGCTTTCTGTGGAAAGATAAGGGCATAGCTGGGTGACAGAATTAAATGGAAGGTAAAGAGGAAGCAAAATGGGTGCACATTTCATTGCTGTCAGACAATGGCTTGTGTATGGAAGCATATGCATTGACAGTTTCTTGGATGTAATATTGTTTCAAAAGGTTTTTTTTTGTTTTGTTTTGTTTTGGATGGTAAGACTGCAAGACCATAGCACATCAAAAGCGAAAGGAGTCTGTAAGAGAAACAGAGTGTTGACTTCTAAGAAAGATGCAGAGAGGTCTCAACTTTCACAGAAGTCAACTGTGGAAAAGAAGGACATTTAGATCTGTGTCCGTCATGCACAGCTGTCTAACAAATCACCTCAAAGCAGGTTTAGAGGGATAAAGCAATACCATTTTATTACTTGTCCCCCACAGATGGCTCCTTTCCACCCCAGTCATCTCAGTTGGGCCCACCTGACATGGCCCGTTTGTATGAGGGTCCAAATTATCAGACTCCTTTGCCTCCCTGCCTTGGCTTGGATGCTGAAAGGCTGGAGCGTCTCTTTTCTCCTACTGGGTCTTTCTTTCCCTTGACCTTTCCAGCAGCATAGTCCAGACTCTTTTACATGGTGGCTCAAGAAAGAGAAAGTTGTAAGGTCTTCTCACGTCTAGGCCCTGAAATTGACAGGGCATTGCTCTTGTTCTATTCTTTAGGTCAAAGCAAAGGATTCCACAGGTCATAGGCAGCTGAGGTCCAGTGTGAGAGAGGATAACACAAAGGCACAAATATTGATGCACAAGAGCTTAGGGCCATTTTATAATAGCTTACCACTCTGTTTCTGAGACAAAAGGAAAAGAGAAGATTAGTGAAGACAAGAAACATTTTGAAGTGCAGGGGGGAGCTAAGGTAGTTCAGGCTAAAGGCTTTATTCAGAAAGAATAAAAGTGAAATGAATGAAAGAAGCTCATCTCTTCAAAAAGTTAGTCATGAAAGCATTTCTATGAGTCAGAGTATGATTCTTTTTTTCTTATACAATTTCCTATGAATTCTGGAGTTCTGAAATAAAGCTGATGTTAGGGCATGTAACATCATCCCTTAGTTTTTCGAGTAAAACTAAACTTGGTTTTACTAGAAATTTCAATTTTTTTTGAGTCAAGTATTTTTGAAATGCATGTGTCATTTGTACTTTCATATAGAATGTGTGATGGCAGTAAAAATAATGGCAAAGACTGTGAAGGGTCTGAGATTTTACTCAGTTGAAAGCTCAGAAGGTAGCTTGCCACAATTTCATGGACTCTGGCAGAAGACATGAGCCTCCAGTGTCAGAGACAAAGGACTTTCTTATTCACAGCAATAGCAGTATCCAGAATATTTGCAATCTCCTGTGCTGCTTCCCTCAGCGCTAAGACTCACGGGGTAATGCAAAGGCCAGGTGACATCTGAACACACATGGGTTTTTTTTAGAGGAGTGAAGTCTGACTTTAGGAAGCCTGATTTTTTATAATTGGCAGTAGGAATGCTTGCTCTTTTTCAGAGGGAAAAACCATTGTCATTATACTGCTTCATACCTGAAGCATGTCTGTCCTCTCTCATGATGGGAGTGGCTATTGTTATCTTCCAAAGCTGTAAGTGAGCCTATCCTTTGCACCAGAGAGAGATGCTATCTCTATCTTCCCAGCACTATTTATTATACAAGGCATCCTTGAAAAGACGGTCCAGAGCAAAGACAGCTAGTTCCTCTGTTTGCAAGACATGCAGAAATGTGGGAGACACACGGAGAGCTGTCTCCTAACAATTAACTTTGAAACATTACTTCACTGTGCAACAAATGATCAAAATAAAATCCAAATAAATTTCTACCATGAAAAAAATATCTCATAGGAACTTTCAGTAAACTATTACTTAAAAATATTCTTTAACTTTATGACATGTTTATTTATATGTCAAATTTAACACCAACAGACTTTTCATGTAGGCAGTGAAAGTACAAATAAGGCTCTCTTATTATGATTCATACTGGAGCCTGAATGATCTACTGAGGTTTTTTAAATGAAAGTTTTAAAATATGGTTAGATGTACATCAATTATCACTACGGTAGGCTTTCCGTAGAACACATTAATAGAAAATATGGAATAATCTTTAACATATTTGAAGCTGTGCTGTATTGAAGGCTGAAAAAGTGAATCCATCATGCACTTTTAAATAAGAGATATAAGGATGAGAGTGTCATAATAGAAGTTGTAAGCAATTTAGGACACTGATTTCAGTGTTTAGCAGCTTGATTGAGCCTTTGGGAAAATCACAATCACCAGGGTATTGGTGGGTCCATTGGGCATCTGTCCCCAGATGGTCCTGTGCAGGTGTCCCTGAGTTTATTACCTGGACCCCAGGTCATCTCAGAGGCTTCTCTATTCCCCTTATGGAACAGCTGGTGCCCGTTAGGATCTAGGGCACATCCAGATCTACAAATGCTCCAAGGGATTTGTTCCAGCCCAATGTATGGGGTGGACACACAGGGACATGATATAGATTCACACTTCAAGTCTACCATGGGACAGTATGGGTGCGAGGCAGTCTGAGGAGTAATGGAACCCAGAGATCTCTTAAGGGCAAGGATCTGAAGTTTACACTTTCCACAGAATGTTTTCACTTATTGGTGAAGTTTGTGGCCAGTACTTGTTAATCACTATGTAGTTATATTTTTCTAATAGCTTTAAAGATACCAAATATATATTATCTACAAACAGATACTTATCCTTCTGCATATTTAATTTTACCCAAGAGATCATTGTTGGGGAGGGTTGTTAATTCTGAGTCACAGGTAAATAAGTATGCATAGAAAGAAGTGACACTTAGCAATGAAGGCAGGACATGGAATGGAATTCAAAATGTTCAATTTCTTTTCAAGCTTGCAAGACAAATAATAATTAAATTTCCTGTTGTTTTCTCCTAAATTTGTGTTTGCATTTCTTTTCATTGGTTCAGTTTGGCTGAAAATACAATTTTATATTAAGGGGAAACACTAAAACAATTATTTATCTTCCTAATATTCCAGTAGTGTCTGGTAAGTTGATGAAATACTGGAATGGTTTGGAATATTGCATTAGTCAATAAAGCAAAAAAGAATAAGGAAAGAAACCAGTGGAAAGAATCTATCTATCTATCTATCTATCTATCTATCTATCTATCTATCTATCTATCATCTATCTATCTCAATATCCACTTTTTTTCCCAGCACACAACCTGCTTACTTTTTCCCTTGTGACCACGTTAACCCCTTGCTAAATACTGACTGTCTGGACATACCATTATTTTCATATTACTTATTTAAACATTTATTTCCTTATTATGTACCACCTTCCCTTTTCTATCTACTATCTTCTTCTTCTCTCCTTTTTCCCCCTGAATTTAATATTTTTTGAATACCTATGTTTACTACCAAGTGGTGTAAAATTGGTTAGTTTTAACCTTTTTAAGACTCAGAACATTGCTACTTGAATGAGAAGGAAATGGGTTTGGAGAAATTAATACATCAGTTATTAGTTCTGTGAAAAACATGAGTTCCCTGGAAAGTAATAAATGTCAGTGTGTGGAAAACCTCATACTTCATGGTAGGAGATTTTGGTTTCCAGATGGGGACCTTTATCATCTGGACTGCTCTTCTGCTCTCCTTGCTAACTTTTAAGATTAAATACACCATCCGGACTCACTGCAAAGCATGATCATTGAAAGGGATGCTGGCTCACAGACCCAAACTATCACACCCCCCGCAAATGGCAATGGTGACATAAAAGTGAGAAATAAGACCCTCCTTCACAAAACTTTAGGCTTCTTAACCAGCATCATCAGGCTCTTCTAAAAAGCATAGAAATGATTCACAAAGAGGTGCCTGGCATTTGGCCACAATGACAAACATCAGAGGGAAGATTTGTGCTGGGCTAGTGACGCAAGGATAAGAAGGGAGTGTCAGCAGAGGGAGCTGGAAGAGAGGGACTATGAGCAGAGGAAAAGCTTCAGGGCAGAACCAAACATAATTCAAAGGTTGCCATGGTACAGTGAATTGGGAGAAAATGGCTGCCGTTAGAGGCTATCCCAGGAGCACGAAAACCAGATGTGGCTTTTTGAACCAGGAGGACCTCCTGACTGCTGGTGTCATGATGTAACTGTTCCAAGTAGTTATCACTCTGTTACCTTTTCTCCGGTTGAAAGGACCTTGGGTCATTCAATCGTTTTTCCTTGAACACCTGTGCTTACATTGCAGACCACTGGATAGAGACGGAACATAGTGATGTGGTTGGAAGCAATGGCTAGGAGGGCAGGAAGAAGGCACGGACCCTGACGATCTGCATGAAATTGGGCAAGTAATAAACAACAGATGTCATTATTTGATTGATTGCTCTGGGTCAAGCTCAGTGCTCAAATGTGGAGAGCTGAGTCAAGATGAATTGAATCTCTGCCCTCAAGTTTATAGTCTGATGCAGATTAGCCAGAAACTAGGGAATTCACAGGCACTGATGGTGAACCCATGGCTTCAAGATGCCAGACAAGACAAGACAAAATGTCAGAATCACAAGCAGCAGATGCTTTAAGTAGAGTCCTTGAAAGAAAAGCTGTTTCTTCTTCAGCCAAGAAGTCCTCTTCGATACATGGAGGGGCAGAAATCTGTCGATAGATGTAATGAACCAAGGTCCTGTGGACAGGAGCAAAGAGAACAGGGAAGGGCTGGGAAGCAGGCTGAGCTGGAGAAAACAAGGAGAAAAGGTCCAGCTTTACTACTCTTCTTCTTCTTCCTCATTTTTCTTCCCATCCCTACTTCCCACTGATATTTGAGGCTCATTATGTCTCAGGAAACATGCTTTGCGGCTAGGGCACTTATAAACTTGGACTTCACCATGAAGACGGCCGGTCTCCGTTGAGAAGAGACATGGGAGCAAAGAATGACAATACTGTGCATTTAAGTGCTAAGGGAGGCATGTCCAAAGTATGACAGGACCCTGACAGTTGAAATCTCTAATTCGAGGGGAGGAATTTTAAGAGATCGTCCAAAGAGGAGGTGACATTTATGAAGAATTCTGAAGGACAGCTATCATTTGTCAGGTGCACGGTTCCGGGGGTTTGGAGAGAGGAAAAGGTATTCCAGGCAGACGCAGCCCACGGGAACATAAAGAGGGGTGAGAACAAACAAGGAATTCAGGGCACTCCAGGATGGCTGTAGTATGGGAAGAGTAGAGAAGGGAATGAGGCTTACAAGGCAGGCATGGGGCAGATAAGAAAAGGCTTCGCTTGTTTCCATGTACCTTAATTTGGGGGCACCTGCCCAGACCATGCCTTCCTTGGGGCCTTCTCATCATTCACAAGCTTGCTTAAGGTGCAAATCAACTTAACATGTTTGCCTCTGGCTGCCCTGCTCATAGCTGATTGGACGGAAGGTGGTTACATGACCCCAGAGGAACCAAACCACTGAGTAGACCGAACCCATTAAATACTTCTTGTCAAAAATCAGAACTAAGAACCACGCTGGCATGTGACAGATATGTGAGCAGAGGTCACCTGGAGCTGGGGCTGAGGCAGCCCTTCTCCACGGTGGGCCTCTCAAAGTAGAGCTGGCGGATCTACAGAGAGAAACCAGCTTATTGAACAGGTGCTTCTTCGAGAGAAGCAGAAACATGACACCATGTGACTCAGGGGAGGGGTTCCTGAGGTGAGTTCCTACCTTTGTGTGCCATGAGATACCGCTATCACTTTTAATAAGTATCCCTTTGAGGGGAAGGCAATTTATGTTCTTTGCAAACAAACAACCTTGAAATGCAAACTCTCTATTCTAAAGAGTTCGGATTTATCTTGAAGGTATGGAGACACTACACAAAGTATTAAGCAAGGAGTAACATAATCAGAATTTATTTGGTTGTCATAAAATAACTTGGCTGCAACATGGAGAGTGGTTCAGAGAGGATTCAAATAAGAAGGAGAGAAAAATTCTAGGAATCCATGGGAATAATGTGGGCAAGGGCAGAGGAATTCCAGAACTAAAGAAAGGACACGAGGAAGATGACACAGAGCTAAAAGGTATTTGGAAAGCCCAGAAAAAAGGACCCAGTGAATGACTGTTGTCAAGCATAAAGGATAGAAAGATGGGTGATGAATTAGCTTGTGTGAATAACAAGCCGGTGATGATGATAAGGATTTTAGAGGGGAGATAGATTTGCAAGTGAAAAATAAAATAAGGTTAGTTTCAGAGACCTTGAGGAATGCATGGGACACTTCCAGGCAGTGAGAGCTCTGAGGAAAGTTCTGGGCTTCCACAGAAATACAGTCATTGAAACAATAGGTCTGAAAGTGATTGCCAATAGGAAGTAAGTGGACTAGGAGTATAAAGGTATAAAGACGAACTCAGAAAAATAGCAGTGCTTAAGGAAAAGGCAGAGAAATAAACTTGAGAAAAAGACTGAGAAGGAATGAATAAGAGGTAGACAAAAAGCCAGGAGAGCAACGATCAGAGAAAAAAATGACACTTTAATGTAGACATTTTACGGGCCATGATGGAATAATGCATGCTGAGATGTAAGGAACCTACTGATGGGCTGGGCAAAGGCTGGTTTGGGAGCCACTGGGCAGAGGTTTATTCTGTAGGAGGAAGCAGGTGTCCTCAGGCCTGGGTCAGATGCAGGCTCGATGTCTAGGAAAGCAGGAAAGGCTGTTAAGGATTTGTTGAACACCACACAAATATGCAAGTCTGGAGACTTATTTTTTTTTAAACCATAGACTTCCTTAACTCTGAATTTTAACAACCTAGCTATCTATGAGCATTTAAGAACTGCCTTTTCCCCCCAGGCTTATGAAACGCAAAAGGGCAAACTTCCCATTTTGCTAATGAGAGAATACAATTACTGTCTAACCAAAATAATTCAAAGGGCTAAGTAAGATAATTTAAAGAATCTGGAAGAGTCATAAATGCAAATGAAGAATTTTATATAACGTTTATCTACCCCTCCCAGCAGAAGTCACTGATCTCAGGATGGGACCTATGCCCAAGGCTCCAGGGCTCAGTCTGGCTTCAGAGCGAGCCATGAACACTCTGAATTGCAGAGTGGGTCCTAGGGTTTTTCGTCTCTCTTTTCCTATCTAGACTTTAGAGCACTTGCCCTATACTCCTACTGCCTTCCTATGTGGTCTGATAAGAACGCCATGGACCCTGACATTGACCTGACTCGGACGTGAATTAAGTCAGAGTTTCCCCCATTACTCTGGGACCTCAGCATTGGCCCCACAATGTGTGTTTCCCACAGTTTTTTTCCAGCTGCCTTTACCTCTTGCTTTGGCTGTGTTCCTGAGGGCTCAGGCTGCGGGCTCCCATTCATTAAAGGGCATGAGTTTTAATCACAGATAAATGGCTACTTTCACAGAAAAAGCATTCAGTTTGTTTCTGTATTTTTCCAGAGACACAAACTGAAGAAAAGGAACGAAGTGTCTATCACATTCAACTTAAAGTGGGCACTTCCCCCCAAAACTCTGTCTAAATGGCCCTATTTTGTCAGAGACAGGAATGAATGAAAGAGAGGACGTTAACATTTTCCAGGGGAGATTTGCAGCTCAGCAGTTAACAAAGAATGCTGAGGATATTTATGAAATTCTTCCTTCAGGATGAAGAGTCCAAACTAGTGTTTGTTTAAAAAAAAAAAAAAAAGCTGTTAAGGGGAAACCTCAGCTGTGATTGATAGCCTATTGTAATTTGGTTGGCAAATAATCCTGTCTATACATTTTCTTTCAAAACTTGGCATTCTTCCTGTTGTAAAAACTGATATATCAAATTAAAGAAAGACAAATTGTATTGTTTTGTGAAGCTGTTTTTACATTTGAGATTAGAGCTATCAGAAGAAAATATATTATGGTAAAAAATAAGTGTGAATTTTAAAAATGTGGTTCCACTGATAAATATCATTGCAATTCAGCTGATTTTATCTGGGGATCGTCTGTTCTTCTACCTCCTCCATAGTTTAATTGGCCTTGGGAACATTTTTGGCTTTAATAGTTAAAGATTAGGGTTTTGATTTTTTTTAAATAATGATCATTGATCATTTCCAGTTTGGAAATGTTTTAAGAATTTTTTGAACGTTAACTGATTTTAGTATGCCTTAAAAAAAAACTCTTCTTGAAAACTATATTTTAGGATTACAGGTGTATTTTCTGCTCTGATGAAATATTTGGGTGGTTTCTGGCTGGAAGGGATGAATAGAATAGGGGTGCCAATATATATATTGGTCAATATACTAAGATACTTCTTATTCCCAGACCACAAATGTACAGGGGAGGAGGGAGCCTTGCTTTTAAGGAAAGAGTACTCAACCACTAAAATTAGCTCATAGAATGTGAAGGCACTAAAAAGACACCACGAGCTTCTCGTGGGAAAATGACAGCCCTGTGATTGGCCTTCAGTGATAAGAAAATTTGAAAGTACATTAGGGACTGGACTGGGACATCAGACTGGCTCTCACTGCTTCCCCAGAGGCATTCTTTTGGGAATGCTTACAGATGACAGAAACATGTTTGCACACGAAATACTCAGAAAGAAAACACACTGTACTGGCTGTGTTAGTGACAGTAAAGGCAGCGTTTCTCTCCCAGCTCTCAGGGCTCCCTCTGTGGAGAAATCAGATTGGGAACTTCATTAGCCTCTCAAATGCCTGGCAGTGAAGTCTGGCTGAGTGAGGTGAAGGGAGGCCAGAGAGAAAACCAGCTGCCTCGGGAATTAGTGTAGATCAAGTGGAGTGTGTCCTGTGGGTGGTCTGAGTGGTTGGAAAGACCTGAGAACATACCTTCTCCCTTCCCTGTCTCCCATTAATCCCTGGGCATGCCTGTGCCTTCTGTAGCCTACAATGGGAAGTGTCCACTTGGAAATGATTTTCAGGTTAAGTGCTCTCAAGGGATATTCAGCTGTTGTCATGTTTCTGTGGCTTCCCCATCCAAAGGGACAGTGTCCTTTCCTATGGAATCTCCAAGCTCCTACTCCTTGTAGACCCAGAACCAGTGGTCAGGCCTGAAGCTGGAAGAGATGGTAGACTCAGAACATGGAGGGGCTCGCTTTGGCCTTCAGTCTTAGGCACCACATCGGTGGCGGTGCCCAGTGTGAGGTGGGGAGTGACGGGGTTGGATGAGACGAGCCTGGGCTTCTTCAGCCTCAGGCATCGTCCGTCAGGATGTCCTTAACTACACTGGCTTCCCTGCTCACCCCCTGCCCTAAGCAGGCTGGGCCTGTCACGGGAACGAGGCTCCTCTGGCTCTGAGCTCAGAGCACTGAGAGGTCTGAGTGTTGCTGTGCTTGTTGGGTCACAACAGAATCAGACGTCCCGTGAGTCCCAGGAATGGAAGACAGATCACCAACCTTGCCAATAGGACAACGAGAAACTCCATCTGAAGTAATGTTGGGGAGAAGTAGAGAGTATATTCAAGATTAATGTCAATTCTTATGGAAACATGATATTCTCTTGTTTCTGGTCCCCCGTAGTCTATAGGAAATGGGAACGTGGGCTCGTTCAATTATTACAGCTCTCAGAGAGAACAGTTGTCACAAGGAACGAATTCCCTGCAGACACCTCAGGGCTTTCATGTATTAATGCTACCTTGTGACCCCTTAGGACACACAGAAATGTAAATATAGCCTTGTGCCATGCCTAACAGCAGCCGTATGATCTGATGGTGTACATCTTTATAGACAGAGTAGTTCAGCCTTGGTTTGAGATCTTGCCTCTCCTCCTTAGTTACTAGAGTTATGTCCACAGGCAGGCACTGAACAGCTCTGAACTTCACTGTACAAATACGGGTAGTAACACTGCTCAGGAATTTTATTAGAAATAATATACTGTGCTTATTTTATCTATGATGTAGCAGGTATTCAATAAGTCAGTCGTATGCATAATTATTATCCATTGAAATTTCAGGTACTCCTGTATTTATACTCCTGGTAATCATTATAAAGGCATTGCCTCTACTTCTCAATCTTTTTATATTCTCTATCAGGCCACCTCATAGACAACTGACTTTGAATCTCTAAGCTTGTGGGTTTTAATCTTTTACTGCTGAAGAATCACAGGGAAAATTTGCTAAAATCCAGGTTCCCCCATCCCACCCAGAGGTTCTAATTCTGTAGGTTTGCAATGAGGCCCACCATTGCACTGTTAAAAGCACCCCAGGATTTTTGACCAGGTAATCAGACTGACCACAGTTTGAGAAACAGGACCCTATGCATGAAATGCACTGCACCCCACCTGAGCCTTTGGTATCTCAGGATGTTGCTACTTGTCTATAGTTTACTGAGTAGCCAACTATGTTCAAGGCAGTATGCTAGGATCTTGCACACATTATGCTATTTCATCTTGATAATAATCCTATGCTACAGTAATTAGTGTCCTGGCTTTGAAAAGACTGAACAGGAATATCCCTGGAACTCCTTTGTTCACATGTCTGGCTCCTGAGCAGAGATGACAGGAGATGCTGTCTATCATAATATACATGTACTTTGTACATGTATACACACACATGCCTATATGTATGTATTCCTAAGCAATACATTATTGTTTGTAAGATAGATTTCCTATTGACATATGTTCTACAGCTCATTCATTTACACTGCTATTTAATATTCAATTGGGTGAATATAACACATGTTGAAGACTAACCAAGGATTAAGAGCAGTATGCGTTGACTGTGAATTTAATTTTTAGAGCAGCATTATTCTTGCGTGAGTTTAGTGAGCCTTTCTGAGAACTCCTTCCAAGTAAGATAGGATTCTGAAAGGCACTTTTTAATGGAATACAGAAGGGGATTGAGAAACCTTTCTTGGCATTGGTTATTACCATGGCCTGATGGATTTGGGGCAGGCATTAGATCTGGTCCAGTTCTCCGCAAGGTTGGGGATGAGTCATGGGAGGCTTAGGGTCAGGAGCAGTCAAGTGTGTCAGCAGACGTACAGGATTGGGCAGACATTTCTTTTAACATGCAATTGAATTATCCATTCGCTTTGTCAGTGGATGGTTGTGTTGTCCTCTGATTCTTTGTTTTCCATTAAAAATAATGCTGCTGTGAACATTCTGGACATGTGTCCTGTGCATATGGGGAGATTTCTCAAGGAAATACACCCCGGAGGAGAAGCTTTGGGTCACAGTGTATATGGATTTTCGTTTGTCAGATAATGCTAAATTGTTTTGCATAGATTCTGTGCTAGTTTATACTCCCAGAGCAGTGTATTATACCTGCTGCTGCACATTCTCACAACACTTTGTTCCTTTTGGCTTGTGATGAATGAATAGATCCCTTGCAAGTCCATTTGGGAAGTGATAGGAGAGTTGAATACATGCAACATTATGAAAGCTACAAAGAAACAGTATTAGAGATCTTCAGGAAAGAGCTTGGTTTATCTTCTGTTTGTATCCAAATGTACTGCAGAGCGCTGGCACTTACAGATTTAACAAATTCATATTTACTCGGTTGTAAAATTCGAGTCCCTGAACTGCCTTTCTGTCTGGTTAGATTAAAAATCGGTAAAAGACTTGCTTGCATTACAGATGCTCTGAAGTAGGCATAATTCCAATCTATCATAGAAGATTTGTGTGTGTGTGTATGTGTGTGTGTGTGTGCACGTGCGTGTGCAGGGTGGGGGTTATAAAACTAGATTTAATGGCAAAAAAGCAAATGTGATGTTTATATAAATAATGAGTCTGGTACATCAAAACAAAAGTGCGGGATGCTCAGAGGCCACGTTAATGAGAGAAGACATAACATACACGTACAAAATCTTTGAATGCCTTTAAGTACAGTGAAATTTCAGATATGTAATTATTTAGGGTGAGCCAGGATGCAGAACAGCTGTGTCTGCCTAGCTTAGCAGGTGCTGAGTCCTCAGCCAATCTCTACAGTGGTAGCAAATTAAGGTCACTGAGAAAGGCAGCTCTTGCTGTTCCTGTCACTATCTAACCATCTGAAAAATGATGCAACGTTGTTCTGCAGGAAGGCTAATAAGCCTTCAAGGAATCATACAAGGATAAGGAGAACTCACAATGTCCAAGGGGGCACTGGAACGCTAGGAAGAAAAATGTGGAATTTATCCTCTTCGCTGTTATATTTCCGGAATGATTCCTGCTCAGGCTGAAAATGACTCCGAGTTAACATCTCAGTGCCCGGCAGCAGCTTGTGAGATGATGTGACTCAGCTCTGTCTTTGAGAGACAGGTGTCCACTTTAGAAAACCACCAACCCACTCGGCAGCCCTCATGACAAAGGCAATCAGTGACTGAGTAGTCACCATCCGAGGCGACTGCAGGAAGGCATCTCTGGGAGAGGGAGAACGGAAGTAGCCAGGCTTCTGTTAAAAATAAAATTCAGTTCAATCCAAGAAATTCATATTACATTTTTATTATGTTCACAGCAGTGAATTGGGAATTGCAGGGGAGACAGAGAAGGTAGACAGGGTGTTTGCTTCAAGGAGCTTGCAATCAATGTTCTTTGCTTGAAGAGGGAAGGGAGGCAAGAAGAAAAAGAAGTCACATTTGTGATCAAACTCATATAAGCCTTCACTCTACCTTGCTGGCAAAATTATAATTTCCCAACTTAATATCGGTGATTTTCAGAAAGAGATGGGCAGCATAAGTAAAGAAATTGGAACTTTTTTAGATGTATTTTTCCAGTGAAAGAGGGAAAAGTATAGAACAGAAGTCCTCTCTGAAAACAGACAGCTGGGGAAAAGGAAGGACTCTCATATCAAAGAGACAACTCTCTTTGGAAGTACTACTTGCTTCTGTGTTTGACACTACAGTGGGGGTGAACTGGACCAATGTCAACCCAGAAAAATTGGAACAGTCTGAGTATATCTGGAAGCAAATACTCCACAGATGGAGAGAGATGTGGGAGGTTAGCGCAGACCACTTGATTTTAATTAAACGGCTTTCAATTTTGTGAACTTGGAAAAGAAAAGGCAAGCAAAACTGATAAAGTCCATGTGACATTGACTCTCTTTAACACCTCGATGAAACTCAAGAGCAAAGTCTATTAGTGCTAAGTGTTGCAGTTCCCTTTTCTAGGGAGGGTAGTGTTCATGTTGCTGGGGTTAAGTGTTCGAGAAGCACAGAATCATAGATGGAGGCTTTAATCATCGTTGGCACGTATCTGAGGGAAGGATGGACATATTCGTGATATTTGCTATTTAGGGGTGTTTGACAGAACACCTTTGAGGGAGGGAACATGGTTTCATGGTTAGCAGAACAGATGGACTGAAGGGCAGCTCCAGCCCTGCTTCGAAAATTGACTCCAGGACTCTTGGGTAAAATGGAGAATGCAGCCATTTGGAAACATTGTGAGGCCAGATGCAGGAAGCTTGCCAGGGTCCAGGTGTACACAGGTTGGGGGTGAACTAGTTTTTGCTTAGAACTTAAGCTGACTGGGGTTCACTTTCTACTGAAGGCATTATAAGACCCCAGTGGAGAAGGAGAAGGAGACACAGTCTACAATAGCCTCTGTCATCTTCATTCCCACCCCTAACATTAATGCCAACATTTTCCTCATCATCCCATATTTTTCCTATCTGAAAATGATGAGCCAGAAAATATAGGTGCAGCCGTTACAGACATTCTTATATTGAACATACGAGGTTTTGGGTGGTTGTCCTCAACTAGGGGTGATTTCCCCCTATGTGGGGGCATCTGGCAATATCTAGAGATGTTTTGGAGTATCACAGCCGGGATGGGCATGCTATTGGCATGGAGTAGGTAGAGGTCAGTGATGTTGCTAAATATCCTACTATGCACAAGACAGCCCCCCACAATTAAGGATTAATTGGCCTTAAATAACAACAGCACCAAGGTTAAGAAATCCCGGGCTACGCGATGGTATGATTTTTTGCTAAAAAAATCTTGGAAAGGTTGAGTGTGGTTGGATGAAGTTGTGCTGGCTGATCTAATTTTATAAGGTTGATTTTAGGCTTTATTTTATTGGCCATGATATATTAGCAGGCAGTTTTCTGATGTTTTTGTCACAAGGTTCTTCTTATAGCCTCAATCATTAATCTTTCTGAGAAATGTTAGAGATCACACTTGTGAATTTCATCTTGGTTCTATTGATTGCTGACTTTGATGTAGAAGTGAGATTTCCTACCTAGTCTTCGAATATAGATTCTTTTGTTTCAGGTAGGAAGAATCTCCCTATCAATGATCTTTTTCTGCTCCTGAGAAAATGATATACCCAGCAAACATCAACATCACATTTTGGATGGGCATTGCTTGAATATTTCCTCTCCTTTATTTTTTAAATTTAATTGAAGTATTTTTTATTTATAGCCTCATTATTCATATTGCAAATACATTTGTTCAGTAAGGTGAGTCAAAGGATTTTCCTGGGAAGCCTGCAGAAAGGTCCTACACCTGAATGTGTTTACTCTTCCTTCATGATCACTCAGAGTAACTGCTGCTTCTAGGGCATTTGGCATGAAGGCTCATTTTGCTGGGCTGAACTCCATCGTTTGGTATATGGCAGAGATCTGGAGATTTAGTTCAGATGCCCAAATATTTGTTGCCCTTAAATACAAAGCATTCTTTGATCCTTGAATTTTTTTTCTATCCTGAACAAACGAATATTTGGTGATGCAGATAAACGAACCAATCATCTAAGTAAAAACATACAATAAATCTAGTATTCTCTACACATTTAAATTCCTATTATTACCCAATAAATGGGCAGTATTTTCTCCACTTCTAACTTTTATAAAATAATTCAGTCCAGCTTGTCATGTAGATTTTCACCATCACAGAGCTAGTTTTGAGCTCTCTCTTTTCATATTTTCTGTGTCATTTTCCATCCATTTTTGAGAAGTGGTAGTTTTGAATTAGATATGATGTTATCATTGGAAATTTAATTCCATGCCATAGATGTCCATTTACATAACATTAAGAATTATTATTTTCCATTGTGTATACATATATATACATATAGGTGTGTGTGTGTGTGTGTGTGTGTGTATATATATATATGTCACATTTTCTTTACCCATTCATCTAACACTGGACACTGTAGTTCCTTCCATATCTGGGCTACTGTAAATTATGCTGCAATAAACATAGGGGTGCATATATCTTTTTGAATTAGTGGTTTCATTTTCTCTTGCCATTTGCAACACATGGATGGATTTAGAAAGTAAAATGCTAAGTGAAATAAGACAGAGAAAGGAAACTACCATATGATTTCACTCACATGTGGAATTTAAGACACAAAACAATGAACAAAGAGAAAAAAAGAAACCAACAAAAAACCCAGACTCTTAACTATAGAGAACCAACTGGTGGTTACCAGAGGGGAGAAGGGTGGAGTGAGCGGTGAAATACATGACAGTGATTAAGACTTCATTTATTGTATAGAATTACTGAATCACTACTTCACACACAAATACTAACATAACACTATATGTGAATTCTACTGGAATTTTTTTAAAAAAGAAATTTTTTTGTTCATCTTTTACAATCTGTATTTATAATGTTCACTTGTAATTGGCCATATATGTCCAGGAATAATGATGATATCCATTCAAAAAGATTTCTTAAACAAATTCTGAAGTTGACTTCCATAAACATCAAAAGCTAGCAGCGACAGAGGTCATTTTAGTAAAATCTGTCTGCCACAAACCATATTTTGTTGTTCATAATAAAGTAATAGTAATATGGCATTCTCTAAGTTGATTTGCTATTTTCTGAGGTACAATATTTTTTAGGGAAAAATCTCTGACCTTAATGTTGGTGTATACAACGTATGTAAGTGTATATTTAATTTGGTTCATTAGGTGTTATTATGAGACTAAAACTTGGTTCTAATCTGCATAACTCAGAGGAGAGTTACCTGCTATAAACTGGATATACCGAGAAGAATCTACTGTTACAGTTGGAACCTGGCTTTGAAACCTTACATAATTTTAAATATATATTTTATATATTTTTACATATTTTTAAAGATATATTTTTAAATACTAAACTCAGTCAAATAGTACTTAAGTAATTCCTTGAAAAGTTACTAAGATTCATCCTAGACTCCGTTCTCATCCCTAAACTACAGAGAAGACTCTTACTTATTGCTTAAATAAGAACTCCTTGAATAATATCCACATGGGGGAAACCACAGAGCCCAGGTGCTGCACTTGTATGACTTCATCCTGAAAATACCACATGTGCACCCCCAGAGAGGTAGCAATATGTTTCTAAAATTATATGTAGATTAAAAGAAAGTGTTGAGGTAAAAAAAAATGAATAAAATATCAAGCCAAAGTACATGGGATCCAGGTGTACATCTAAGATGGCTTTTTGACAGGTGCAAATATTTCCTGGGAAATTGCCCTTATTATGATATGTATCTTAAGGTCATTTGCACAACATAAATGCCAGTAAGTAAGGCAGTAGAAAAGAGAATTCCATCTGGATTTTAGCCTCAGCTGCAACATTTATTACCTGGATGACTTTGGACAAGTTGCAAAGTCTGTTCAACTTTCTTTATCTCTAAAGATGCTTCTCGAAGTAATTGCCAAAAACATAAGAGATAAAATACTTCGAAATGCCTGGCACATAAATATCAGTTAAAACTTATTAATAAAAGTATTAAACTTTGTTGATAGGTTAGTATTAGTTGTATCTTTGATTGCCAATAATTTATGTCTACCATTTTGACTATAAGGATATGGATTTTTTGAGGGGCTGCAATAGTATTCTGTATTTATAATTTTGGGAAAAATATAAATAGTTTTGCTTTCAAAATCTGGAATAGAAACTAAAAATTTTTAGGTCATTTCAGGCTTTTTCCAAGTGGGGTTTTTCCCTGGTTCAGTTTTCAATGGACACAGGGATATATAAATTTCCTCCCAAGTTGTAGAGTGTTTTATTTCCTGGAAACTTTTGACATGAAGGCATCACTTGTTCTGTGTCCACTTGGGCCTGTGGCCATATCTGAATCCAGTTGGAGTATAAACTTTCTGACCAACATACTAAGACTTCTGGACAAGACAGCAAACTATCATGGAAGCTGGCTCTTCTCCAAGCTCAACCAGGAAACACGACACAAGTAACGAAGAATGATTGAAAACAGAATCAGGGGGCACATGATGGCTCAGTTGTTCAAGCATCTGACTCTCAATTTTGCCTCAGGTCATGATTCCAGGGTCTTAGTATTAAGATCCTCGTCAGGCTGAGTGTGGAGCCTACTTGAGATTCTCTCTCTCCCTATGCCCCTCCCCCCTTACTCATGCTCTATCTCTCTCTAAAAAAACAGAAAGAAAGAAAAGAAAGAAATAAGGAAAGAAAACTGAATCAGTAAAATTCTAGTGGTAACAAAGCAATCAGGGCCTTTTTCTGAGAAGAGGATAGCAGTCCAAACCTGAAGGGAGCCAGATGCCATTACAGAGGGGCTGCAGAGAAGAGTGTTCTAATTGTCCTTATCTCTGTATTCTACACTGCCCCTGAAAAATCACTAGTTTCCCCAATGCCCTGTAGGAGGGGACACAACAGCCTCGTGCTGGCATCAATGGATGAGGCAGTTAACACGAGAGTGGAAGAAGGAACACTGACAGCCTCCATCTCAAGTGGAGAGGCTGGCTCCTTCTCCTTGCTTACAGGACAGGATAATTACAACAGAGGGAAGCAGACCCCAGAAAAAGCAGTGTGTATGCAGAAGAAATGGGGAGCTCTGTGAGGGCCAGGATTGGGGCTTGCATGCAGATAAAGGCTTCCAGATTTGCAATAGTAGAGGCTCTTGTAAGTCATTCCTATACCTCCTAAATGTACCTGGAAGAAAAGACATGCTAGGTCTAAGGTTTCATTGGTACTCCCACTACTACTGGCTAAAGTAATCAATAATCCTAAAAGAATTTGAGTGATATTGGAAGGGAGCAAAAAGGTATCTGATGAGGAATACTAGTTCTTTATTTTCTTTTTTTAAGGATTTATTTATTTTTGAGAGAGATAGACAGAGCACGAGCAGTGGAGGGGCAGAGAGAGAGGGAGACACAATCTGAAGCAGGCTCCAGGCCCTGAGCTGTCAGCATAGAGCTCATCACAGGGCTTGAATTCACAAACTGTGAGATCATGACCTGAGGTGAAGTCAGACGCTTAACCAACTGAGCCACCCAGGCACCCCAGAAACAGTAGCCCTTTAAAAGACAAATAGGTACTGAAGGATTTGATAAGAGGGAGTTGAATTAATGCCCCCTCAAAACAAGAATGTAAAATCAATAAGATAACTATCTTCAGAGAGGAGAAGTAGGAGATACTGCAAATATGAAGCAGAAACAATGAAAAAAAAGGATCGAATGGAGTTAAGAATAAAACATATAACAGCAGAATGGATATAGCCAAAGAATAAATCAGTGAGATAAAGGATTTAGTAAGAGAATTTTCCTGGGACTTGCAATAAAAGGACACAGAGATGGAAACTACATAAGAAAATCTAAAACACAGGGATAGGATAGAAATAGGTCAACTTTGACCTATTAGATAAAATGAAATGGGGCAGAGAATTGTTGTTATTGAAATAATGACTGAGAATTAAAGACAGAAGAGTCAGATCAGAAGGACCCATAAAGCAATAGACAACACTGATGAAAAAAGTCTAAATCTTGACTCATTATACTATTTTAAAATATAAAAGACAAATTTGCTAGAAGCATCTAGAGAAAATAACATTTCACTATAAACTATTTGACATCAAACTTCCTAGAGGTCACTGTAGAATATTAAAGAAACATTTAAGCAATATTGAAGGAAAATAATCTCAAACCTAGAATTTTATATGACTCAGCTATTATTTAAACACTAGACTGAAAAAAATGAAGACATTCTGAGCTATACATACACAAAAATACATAAGACCTTAGAGACAACATTCTATAGAAGGTTCTCTATAGAGAAGACACATGACTTCAGAAAGAAATAAGCAATGGCAAAAAAAAAAAAAGTGTATGTGATTATTTGTATATATCTACAACAGGGCTGCCCAACAGACTTTTTAGTTTTGATGAGAGCATTCCACTTGCACATACAATACTATAATCCTTGACTGTATATGGCTATTAAGATATAAAGTGTGGCGAGTGTGGCCAAGGTACCGAGTTTTATTTTACTTAATTTTAATGAATTTAAATTTGAGTAGCTATAAGTGGTTAATGGTAACAGCACTGTATAATATAGCTCTGTAACAAACTAGATATAAAGTTCTAGATCATACCAGTATATGTAAAGAGGTAGGGAATATGCAGAGATTAGAAGATTCGTAGGAGGCTAAGGTCCTTGTGTCTTGTTCAAGGGGAAACAAGAGAAAAAAAGAATGAAGTGTAAGATTTAACACATCAGTAGAAATCAACCAAAAAAAAAAAGACAATGAATTTTCATTTTCATACCAAAAGGAAAAATCTAATCAATGAATGGCAGAAATGAAAACAAAACAAAACAAAAGAAAGGATAGTACATAGAAAATATGGAATAGGCTCACCATAATAAATTATAGTTTGACAATAACTAAAGTAAATGTAAACCGATTAGACATGTACATCAAATCTCAGAAATTCTTGGAGAAAATAAGATGCCATAAGACACTGTCAGCGGGAGATAATTAAAATGAAACAGAAAGATTGAAAATAATTAAAAATGTATGAAACTATCATTAACTTTAGTAATGGACAAAATACAACTTAAGCAGGCAAACTATATAGGTAAAAAATGAATATTACTTATATTAGAAAAAGAAACAGGAGATAAAAAGAGTGATGGTGAGAAAATATACATCTCTCCATATTATGAAGAAAGATATGTTATGAGGGAAAAGTAGCAAAATTAGCAATTGCAGTTGGAGTTGGTAACACACCTTTGATCAGCTAATCAAGAAGAGAAAAAATAAAAAGAGAAAGATTTAGAAGACCTGGAAAAAGTCTGTGATCAATAAACCTAAACCAACAGATGTACACAGAATTTTATACTTCAAAAACATAGAATGTACGTTCTTACTGCAAATACATGGATATTTATAAATACAGTCTCATATTCTAAAGTCAAAATCATAAAATTAGGGATTGATAACCAAAACATAACTTTAAACTACCTACAGATACCTGTATGTAATAGAGATCAAAGTATGAAAAAAATAGATCATAAACAGAATAAGTAAAAATTTGAAAACTAAGATGAAATGAGTGAATTCCTCAAATTATATATAATACTAAAATTATTACAGTATTAAATAAAAACTTGAATAAGACAATTATCAGGAAACAAAATAAAATGTAATCAAATAACTGTCCCCCCCCATAAGAGCTCTAAGACCAAATACTTTGAAAAGTGTATTCTAAGCAGAAATTAAGTAACTCTCAAGGAACAGATCTCTATCTTATTCGACAACAAGCTTCCAAACTCAATTACATCTAATAACATGTTAAAAATACATAATCATCGAATGTATTTCTTTCTCAAAGAATATAATGGTATTTCAATATCAGGCATTCCATAAAGTAAATAACCTTCAGCAATAATCATACCTATTGGAAAAGCTTTAGTTTTATAGTCTTTAAAAATGGAGAAAGGAAAAAAAGATTTCCCCTTTTATTGCCAATGTTTAACATAATACTGGAGGTGTTTGGTAATGCAAGAAAATAAGAAAAACAAATAAGATAAAGAGTCAGAAGGAAAGCAACAACAGTCTCATTTTTCTGCAGATGATTGTACTGTCTACATAGACAACCACACAAAAACAATAAAGAAATTTAGAAGTGATAAAACCGAGAAAAATTGTAGCACATGATAGACATGTCCAATCAACAGCATTTGTTAATACCAAACTTGAAAATACAATGAAAAAGGTGATACACAGTAACGACATTTCTAAAACTATTCAAGAGTTAGTGTAATTAAGAATGCAATCTCTTCTATAGTTTAGGAATTGGAGCAAGGACTATAGTGAATCTAGTTAGTAGCTTTTTGAAGAACTATTTAAGGAAAATTTAACTGAGCTTAGAATTTAATATTTTCTTAAATTAGCTTCCAACTAAAATACCAGATTTCTCTCAGTGTATCCAAGTTATAATCAGGTAATAATAGGAGCTACTCAGAATAGCACCCAAGTATAGGTGTCATAAAATACCCAACTGATTGCCAAACTGTGTAGGCAGTGTGGTGGGCAACCTCTGACATGGCTTTCCGAGAAACCTGCCTCCTGGTATTTACTGCTTCACGTAATTCTCTCACGCTGGGTGTGGACTGGACCCAGTGTCTGTCTTCTAACACACAGAATACGCAAAAGTTATGGGATATCACTCCGAGATGAGCTTACGAAGAAACTGTGGTTTCGGTCTTACTTCCCTTCTCTTTTGCTGGCTTTTCCTCTGAGGGAAACCAGGCGCCATGCCATGAGGAGCACTATGAAAAAAAGGCCCATGTGGCTACAAACCAAAGGAGGCCTTTTGCAACATCCAGAGGGAAAGAGAATTCTGCCAGGGATCATGTGAATGAGACTGAAAGCCAACCATCCCGGAGTTGAGTCTTTAGACGAGGCTGTGGGTCCTGCTGACAGGCATTGACTGCAGCCTTGTGAGAAAGACCTTGAAGAACAGATTTGGCCACACCTGGATTCCTGGTTCACAGAAACCATGAGATAATAAATGTTTGCTGCTTTGAGCTGCTAACTTTGGTGTAATGTGCTATGTAGCAACAGATAACTAATGCAGACAATTATCTACAATAAAATGAACAATTCGCTACAGAAGAATGTTGATGATTCTGTGCTTCAAAATGAAAACTATGATTTACTTTGTGTACTTATGGGGTAAATAAATAACAAAAGCAAATCCAAAATGTGGGCACATTTCCATTAACACCTTGGAATCACTGGGTCCACGTTGCACAAAAGTGTGTCATGACACATGAAGGATACTGCAGATTGACTCATTTACCACTCATCTGAGCGCCTTCATTTCTTGCCTTCTTATGCCATGCAGCTGGAAGCAAATACTGAATTTCCAGCTTTCCTTGCAGCTAAAAGTGATCATGAACATAGTTCTGGGCAATAACACAAAGGCAGATGTTCCCCGGGAGAGTTTCATTTTTCATATTAAAAAATAAATCCTTCCCAGGGACTGGCTTTTGCCTTACCCCCTGCATTTTCTTACTTCTTTGAACATGAAAGTGATACTGAGAACTACAGAGCATCTGCAATCATGGCCACAGGAAGAAAAACCCACGTGCTAAGAATGTGGAACAGGAAGTCAGAAGACTCCTGGTTCCTAATAGCATTGTTGAGGTGAAAGACTAGTCTAGACTCTTTATTGCTGTTTCTAATATATGACTTATTATTAAAGCCACTGTGGTGGGGTTTTCTGCTATTCACAGTTGAGTGCATTTTTTTTTAAGTTTATTTATTTTGGTGGGGGGAGGGGGCAAAGAGAGAGGAATAAAGAGAATCCCAAGCAGAGTCCATGCTGAGTGTATGGAGTCTCCACTCACAGCTGAGTGTATTCTTAACTGAAACAGGAGAATACTTTTAGATTTTTGTATCAAAATTTCCTGTGGCATATAAACATAATTTAAATTGGATACTTTGAGAGAGGCATAATTTCCTTTAGTTTATGTTAGCCAGTAACAGGTAAAATGAAAATAACATGAATGTTCATTCCAGGTACCATTTTGCATTAGCAGAAGTTAACCAAAAATAAAGCTATAAAACCTAGATAGAGTACCAAAGACCTAAATCTTTACTTGGTGTTGGTTTGCTTGTAGAAGATTCAGTGAATCTGGACTGAACTGTACCCAATTCCAGGAAGTTTCAAACTCAACCCAAGTATATAACAGCCTAAAAGGGGTCCTCTTTATTACTCTATTTAACTTCAGAGATTATTCCAGGCTTATTAAATGGAATTCCTATGACAACCTGAAATCCGGTGTTAGAATGAGACCAATCTATTCAATATAATGAATCAAGCTCTATTTTACCAATTTCTTTTGGTTCCTAAGAAATATATGTAAGTTATAAATTTAGTGCACCATCCAGGAAATAATACACTAATGGCTTAAGAGCCAAATAAATCTCCATTTTACTCCGGGTACTTTGTGGCTAGAAATAGAAGCCAACTTTGGCTGGTTTAAACAGAAAGCATTTTATTAAAAGGATCTTGGATAATTCACAGAATTGCCAGAAGAGCTGGAGAATCAGACAGGAGAAATGGGTAGGCACCAAGGGAGATGGCCGATGACAACCACAGCCAAACTTCCATCTGGGACAGTCTGGCAGGAATATTTCTCTTGTTGTGAAGGGACAATGGAGGTCAGTGCTGGCCCCGGACAGTGCAAACACAAGCTCTAGTCACCATCCCTGCCTCTCTTGACCTGGAAAGAGCAAAATGCTACTACCACTTCTGGAACAGAATTCTCCTTTGACCTAGCTTTTTTGCTCACTTGCTCCAAAATCATGGGTATGAGTGTCTGCTTGAATTCAGCAATGGGATTAAAGAAAAATTTTCAGGAAATGAAAGGTGGACAAAGGTAGTACTTACTATGTCTCAAAGCATTGATTTCTAACTTACTCCCTTATCTCCAGGTTATTTTATTAAAGAAGGGATGGTGTAAGAATGGGGCAAAGTAATTTTTAAAAATTATGAAAAATGATTAGTTATTGAATAATTAAATGAGATAATTAAAAACTTTCAGAGACCTTAGTGTATTACACCCATATAGCATGAATCTTAAATGAGACTCTGGTGCATATGTTGGAGTAATTTGGCCTTGGGTGCAGGGCTGACACAGGAAAAGTAAATAAGTAATATCTTAGCTTTCTCCTTTTTCCTGTTTCAGGTGACTCAGATGGTTTTTAAAAATCCCATGGTGACTGGGCATCCAGACCTTCTTTTTTTTTTTTTCTTTCTTTCTTTTTTTTAATAAAATTTAGAATAATGAATACATTTAGACCGTCATTTATACAGTTCACTGTCTTTGGCAAATTACTTGTACTTTCAGATTTACTTCCTAAAGACATTTCCCTTCCTTTTTTGGTTAGTTTTGATTTATTTCTTTCCACTTCCATCACCTCATTTAACTTAGGTCACATGATATTCTAAGTAATAACTCACTGCTGTAATTGTCATCCGGGATTAATCCCATTTATACTGGAGAGTTACGAAAGTTCCGACCAGAGGAGATGCCTTACCAAGTGTGCATTATTCATGTGTAAAGCAAACACCAAATGCTAAGAGTGGTAAAGAAAGAAAACTAAGAATTTGGTCTAAAGTTCTTTCTGTAGAACTGAGAAAGACAAATGGCCTGGAAGATCTTTGGTGTCAGATCTGAACTCTAATCAGTCAAGGAGAGATATTTGCAGACCTGGGTGGTCAAAATGGCATCTCAAGAATGTTTAGATTTTATTCCTGAAAAAAAGAGTCTAAAAGTCAATTCAAAGAAATGCTGACTCTGAAGTATTTTTATGCAAAATGATGACCTTTAGAGAAAAAGTAGAAACAGTCAAATTCTGAAAATTATATACAATGAATAACTGCAGTGTGATCATTATTTGTTAATGATTAATATTTGTTAATACTGTTAAATGTTTTGGGGAATTTTGTTTGACTAAAACCAGGATTCTTTCTTTTCCCAAATAACTAGATCAGGTGCTGTTGATATACATTCCCATGGCACTCCTTCACTGTGCTAATAACATATATAATTTCTTTATTGTCTGTCCCTCCCACTAGTTTATAAGTTTCAGAGGCTCGGAATTGGGCCTACTTTGTTGCCTGTATTCCTGTCACCTAACAAATATGTGCATTGACATACAGTAAGTTCTTCATTATTTGTTGATTGACTGGCAAATAGGAACATGGAGGCAAATGAGTTATATTCGGAAATTTCATCCTGAAGATACCCACAGAGAGCAGAAGGCAGAGAGAGGGTAAATATTCTATTTAATTCTGTCTCATTTCCTCACTCCTTAAAACTCTTGCTAGCCTTGACTCAGTTCCAAGATTCTATGCCTGGCTTGTGATTGTCCACTGCAAGTACTTGGAAAGGACTAATCCTTGTGTTCACTAGACTTTCTGTAAATACTTATTTTTGGATATTGTTTATTGTTGATTGATCTGACAGTCCTAGATGCAAAGTTTCAAATAGAGTTTGGTATGAATTTAATTGACAATGGAATCTGGAGTTATCTTGGGCAGCTGTTAAACCTAGAATTGGTTCTAACATATATGATATATAAATACATATAATTGGTTCTAGCATATTTATATATATTTGTTACATACATAAGTGGAATCTACTAGACTTGAGATAATCTCTCTGAAGCTGGAGCAAAACATTCCAATTGTTGCATGTACATTCCCTTTTTCCATTGGGTTGTTTTTTCGTTTTTTGTTTTTTGGGTTTTTTTCCTTGGTGATTTGCAGAAGCTTTTCTTTTTTAACATTTATTATTTGTCTGTTATACTCACTCCAGATTTTTGCTCATCTTTCACTTACGATTTAATACTTATAAGTGGTATCAATTTTCTTTATTTATTAAAATAACTTTTAATTTTTTACAGTATAATTTATTAGTGATTTTCTCTTTTGTCATGATTTCTAGGTTTTGGTTGTGACTTCCAAAGACGTTCTTTATCCCAATATTATAATTTTTCTGTTTTTTTCTTATACTATGATAGTTTTGCTATATAATGTTTAACTTTTAAACCAATGCAATGTTTATAGGAGTGTGGTGTAAATTAGAGATACTCTTTGTTTCCCAAATAAAGTGTTAACTATTTCATTACAATTTGTTAAGTTAGTTCAGACTTTTTTCTATTCATGTACCATGCTTTATCAGCATCTAAGTCCATACATTCACCTGGGTTTATTGCTTACCTATCTCCCTGGATCTATCGATCCACTTATTTACTAATTCTTGGGGCTTTATTTAGATGTGTCATAGGTCACATCCTCACTCACTCTACTTATTTTCAACATTTCTTTTACTATATTTATTTGCTTTACTATAACAGATAAACCTGAGAATAATTGTCAGGTGGCTTAGAAAATTTCTGTTTGGGATTTAAGATTGCCTAAAACTTACGAATTAAATTGGGAGAATTGACTTCTGTATAATATTGAGTTTTCTCAACCATAATATTTGTACCCATTTCTATTTTTCATCTCTTTTCAGATGTATACAATAAAATTTTATAGCCTGTGTATATAGGACTCCTTTTCTCATTAAGACTATTTCTCATTTTCTAAAAAAAAAAAAAAGAGAGAGACTATTTCTCATATTCTGCTTATTGCTATTGTGAACAGGATTTCTTCCTGTTCTATTTTCTAGTTGATAATTAGTAGATTGTTGGAAAACTAGTGATTTAAAACAAATTTGTATAGGTTTATTTATTTTTTAGAGAGAGACAGTGCAAGCAGGGGAAGGAAGAGAGGAGGGGACAGAGGATCCTAAGTGGGCTTTGTGCTAACAGGAGAGAGCATGATGTAGGGTTCGATCTAATGAACCATGAGATCATGACTTGAAGTTGGACACTTAACCAATCGAGTCACCCAGGCACCCCAGAAAACTACTGATTTTTATATGATGCTACTGAATCTGGCCACTTTAAGGAATGCTTGCACCTTTTTACTTTCTTGCATTGAGCATCTAGACAAATAATGGAATAATACAAATGGTGAAATAATATCTACAAAAAATGTTATCTCTTTTACTGTTATAATTATGCTTTACTCTTTATTCTGTTCCTATAGAATACGTTGATGATGATGATGATGATGATATGTGTGGGGCTGTGGGTATATGTGTTACATGTCTCTTACACAGAATTGGACTTGGCAATCTGAAAATAGACTTACAATAAAAATAGAACAAAAATACAAGAATAGTGAAAAGTTAGGTCACTGTGATACTAACTGGTGCCTGTAAGACAAAACTGAAAACAAACATGTGGCTGTTTGCCAAATTTTGAATATAAGAACATAATGTGCTTTACATATTTAAAAAGAGCCACTAATAATAATAAAACAATAATACATGCCAAAAGACACCGTTTCATAATCTCTCCAATTATTCATTATGCTGACAACATTGCTAAAGGAGTTTCAAACATAGACTCTTTCTCCAAAAATATATAGCAATGAAATGTATTAGTCATTGGACATGAATGGCTTAGTCCAGGAAAGACAACAGACAGACAAATATGTAATGAGAATACTAGTCAAGAGTGCCAGGACAAACCATGTTAGTTTAAATTAACTAATACACTTTAAAGGTCCGGAAAGAATAGAGATAAGCTTAACTAAATAAACCAATTTCTGCTTGGTTTTTGGTAGATAAAAATGAAGTGATGTGATTTTCATGTTGCTTTGAGGGTATCAGTAAGGGTGAAGGGCCTGTCATTTTGACTCTTAATATGAAGTTGTGTCTTCTGTAACCTATTCATAGTTCAATGATGAGTCATTATGACCTTTTTTCCTTCCTTTATAATTTTCTTGGGACAATATATTTTTTTAAATATAATTTATTGTCAGGTTAGCTAACATGCAGTGTATACAGTGTGCTCTTGGCTTCGGGAGTAGATTCTCATGATTCATCGCTTACATACAACACCCAGTGCTCATCCCAACAAGTGCCCTCCTCAATGCCCATCACCCATTTTCCCCTCTCCCCGCCCCCCCCATCAACCCTCAGTTTGTTCTCTGTATTTAAGAGTCTCTTACGGTTTGCCTCCCTCTCTGTTTGAGACTATATTTTTCCCTTTTCCTTCCCCTATGGTCTTCTGTTAAGTTTCTCAAATTCCACATATGAATGAAAACATATGATATCTGTTTGTCTCTGACTGACTGATTTCACTTAGCATAATACCTTTCAGTTCTATCCACATTGTTGCAAATGGCAAGATTTCATTCTTTCTCATTGTCAAGTAGTATTCCATTGTATATATAAACACATCGTCTTTATCCATTCATCAGTTGATGGACATTTGGGCTCTTTCCATAATTTGGTTATGGTGGAAAATGCTGCTATAAACACTGGGGTACATGTGCCCCTGTGAATCAGCATTTATCCTTTGGATAAATTCCTAGTAGTGCTATTGCTGGGTCATAGGGTAGTTCTATTTTTAACTTTTTGAGGAACCTCCATAGTGTTTCCCAGAGTGACGGCACCAGTTTGCAGTCCTACCAATAGTGTAAGAGGGTTTCCATTTCTCCACATCCTCGCCAACATCTGTTGTTTCCCGACTTGTTAATTTTAGCCACTTTGACAGCTGTGAGGTGGTATCTCACTGTGGTTTTGATTTGTATTTCTTGAGACAATATTTTAATTTTACTTTGTTAAATGATATTTTAATTCAATTATATTGTAATATCAGGGTCAAGCTAGTTATTCTGTTACTGTCCTCCAAAATATTGTCACGTAATATTTATATCACTTTACTTAATGTCTGTGATTGAATCAGGACTCTCAGCTTTGGAGCAGCAGTGAATGATTTTGTACTTGGACCATAGATCATTCATTTATTTTCAAGAGTTTACTTTAGGTAGCCTTGGGGTGAGGATATGCATCTTTAACCCACTATCTTTCAAGGCAAGTCCTTTTTGTGATAGCATGAAATGATCCTAGTAAAGGAAAAATTGATTGGCATTAGGTCAAATTTCATTTAGAAATTATTAAGTTGAAATTTCTGATTTGGTGGGTCAAAACCATTTGAATGTTGGAATATCATGGTTTATAACTGATGACCTGATTTTACTTACTGGATTTTGGTAGCATATAGGAAGAGAGATGGGTAATCATTGTCTTCTGCGTTTCCTGCTTGTGACAAGACATAACCATGGAAATACTGATCTATTAGGGGGAATACTATTTTATCAACTTTACTAAGCTATACGGAACCAAAAGTATAATAAAAAGCATTAATATCCTTTACTAAAGGGATTTATATTTCTTAAACTGCTAACTCGGTTATTTTGGTAACACAATGGTTAACTCAGTAGAGGCTCTCCCCTCTAAATTATTTTCATAGGGAACCATTAAGATAGATTTCACCCTGTTAGGAAAATGAGAAGCTTTTGGGAACTATCATCAGGTTCCTTTAGAATAATACTCTAGAGGCTATTGTGCTCAATCATCTACAACCTGTGATAGTCCTTGTTGAATCAATTTCAGTGAGACCTTTAGAGAATAGCTGAAGAATTGTTCTGTTAGGATAAAGTTTTAAATTCACAAAGAGAGATCATAAAGACCTATAGTGAAAGATTCAAGTAAGAAAGTTTGTATCAAACAGAATTGGAATAATAATGTCAAGTATAAAGAAAAAATGCAACTGAGCTTTAGTGTTTTCTATATATGTATGTATAGTACTACTTCCCGTGTTAAACATGTTTAGTGCTAGATATATACAAGATTCTAGAAGTTAGTTTTCATTATCAAATTATATTGGAGGGTAAAGACATTTATGAATAATTCTAGTTTCAACTTTTTTTATCATGAAAAAAATACCTACTTTAAGAAAAACTAATCTTTATTTGACTCAATTCAAAAATGACACTGTTCTCCCAATTTTCTTAACATACATGAAAAGATTGGATCATAAAAAACAAAGAACCCTCAAACTAAGGTGAGCTTCCCCCGGACCTGTCAGACAAACATGTGGAGTTCTGGGGATTAAAAGTTCAGGATTACTTAACATCATTTATAAAGCACCTTTTTCTCTTAAGTTCTTCAATAAGTTACTGTGTAGATCATAAGAGCTTGTTTAATAACAGAAAGCATACCCTAAATCTCAAGACTTCTGCTTAAACTTGGTTTTAGAAAATATTCTTCTTTACCAATATTGTAATACTGTCTACATACAACAGGAAACAATTTAGCACATTATCATTGTAATTTAGCATTCTTCAATTTAATTTTACACAAAATTTATTAATTGTAGATTCATGAGTCTTTCTCATTATTTGGTTTCACATAAATCCCCAATATGATGCTTTGCCTGCAAAGTCACTTTAAGATGTAATCCACCTCACAAATGTTACAAATCCTGGTACAGTGGTTTGTCCAAGATTCTGGACACATTTTTCCAGTGTGCAATGAAGCAAAGATAACTGAAATACTACACAGTGGATGGATTTGGCATGAAAATTAGCTGAAGGACCTAGCAGGGTATAGCAAGACATCAGACTAGGTCAAAGAGGAACAATATTTCAAAAAGATGAATTGCACACAGACATCCTCCCACCCCCCCATATAGTAAAAGTTTAATGAAAATCTCTGGAATGATTATTTTGGCAGTACATAGAATATCAGATAGTCTACTGGGGATTAATTGTTCCTAAATGTGATATGAAGAAATTTCCTTAGAGCTCCTTCTGTTTTCTATGGATAGCTGTAATATGTGCTATGCTTGATTAAAAGGATGCAAAATGACTTTTCCATATTCAACTGTTTCTAAGATACTACTCAAATTTTAACCAGTAATGAATTCCAGTGATGAGAAAGGTGATTGTCTATAAAATGGACTGCAGTATGTATTTCCACTGCTTACAATCAGGGAGTAGTAGAAGGGGAAGTGATCATGGAAGTTAAGTAATTCTTTACTTAACCAAGTTATTTGAGATATTAAATAAGAAGCTTTGCACAGTAACTCCTAACTTCACCAAGTCCAACCCCCCTACAAATCCCATCTAGATTTTGTTTCTCATCTTCTCTCTTCCCAGCCAGAGTCTGGATTTGCACCATTTGAAATCAGTTCTCCATAAACACAGGTGAGATTAAGAGACAGAGATAAGAAAGCGGGGGTTCCTGAGATTACGGTCCTGATGGTTCGAGATGAAAATGCTACCGATGTGAAGTTTCTTCATTTCCAGGGTCCTACACTTTGTTGGAGTGGCCTTTAGGCAGAAAGCCAATGTATGAAAATGCAAGGGAATCATAGAATGTCTCTGAAGGTTTCTTTATCCATTATTGTGGTTTTGAAAGTGTGATGTATCGTCCTTTGAGGATTTCTGTCAGTAGCTCTCAGGGGATCTCTGAGTCAAAACTATTTTCATGGTTATACTAAGACACTATTTGGCTCTTTCAGTAACATTTATATTAGATACAAAAACAATGGTGGATAAAACTGCTGGCACCTTAGCACAGATGAAGTTAGTGGCACCAAACTGTTGTGGTTAATACACTTGGATTAAACACACACACACACACACATACACATACACACACACACACACACACACACACACACTATTTTGGCTTAAAAATACTCTTGGTGAGAAGATGTTCAGCATCACTCATCATCAGGGAAATAAAAATCCAAACCACAATGAGATACTACTTCACACCCGTAAGAATGGCTAAAATGAACAATTCAGGCAACAACAGATGTTGGCGAGGATGTGGAAAAAGGCAAACACTTTGGCACTGCTGGAAGGAATGCAAACTAATGCAGCCACTCTGGAAAACAGTATGGAGGTTCCTCAAAAAGTTCAAAATAGAACTACTCTATGACCCAGCAATTGCACTACTTGGTATTTATCTAAAGTATACAAAAATGGTGATACAAAAGGGCACACGTACCCCAATGTTTATAGCAATGCTATTAACAATAGCCAAATTATGGAAAGAGCCTAAATGTCCAAAAACTGATGAATGGATAAAAAAGAGGTGGCACACACACACACACACACACACACACACACACACAGGAGTATTACTCAGTGATCAAAAAGAATGAAATCTTGCCATTTGCAACAACGTGGATGAAGCTAGAGTGTATTATGCTAAGCAAAGTAAGTCAGTCGGAGAAAAACAAACATGACTTCACTCATTTGGAATTTAAGAAATAAAACAGGTGAATATAGGGGAAGGGAAGAAAAAATAAGATAAAAGCAGAGAGGGAGACAAACCATAAGAGACTCTTAAATACAGAGAATAAACTGAGCGCTGCTAGAAGGGAAGCAGGTGGGGGATGGGCTAGATGGGTGATGGCATTAAGGAGGGCACTTGTTGGGATGAGCACTGGGTGTCATTTGTTAAGAGATGAATCACTGGGTTCTACTGAAGCCAAGACTACACTGCATGTTAACTAACTTGAATTAAAAAAGATACTCTTGGTGAAGCAGTAAAAAAATACTAATTTTATTAACCTCAATCTTTGAATACATTTTTAAAAATATTTCTGTGAGAAGAGATGGGAATATATATGAAGCACTTTCACTGCTGACTGAATTATAATGTCTGTTCTTAGGAAAAATCCTCAAGCAACTGTTCGAGTTGCAGTCTGAATTAGCCACTTTTTTTATGGAACACGATTTTTACTTGAAAGAATGACTGCCAAACTACGGCTCATCAGCCTTGTGTATTTGGTAGATGTTTCTTGAAAGTGAATGAAGTGAGTGGGTCACTTCAAGGAAGAGAAATAATAATGTTTGTAGCTGGTGAAAATTTAAATTTTGAAAAACTATGTCTACCCCTGTGAATTTGACTACTTCCTGTACTTACAGACTTTTTCGATAAGATCAATGATGATACTTCATTTTTCTAAGGTTTTATTTATTTTTGAGAGAGCAAGAGTGAGAGAGAGTGAGTATGAGCAGGGGAGAGGCAGAGAGAGAAGGAGACAGAATTTGAAACAGGCTCTAGGCTCTGAACTGTCAGCTCGATGCAGGACTGCCAGATCATGAACTGAGGTGAAGTCTGACGCTTAACCCACTGAGCCACCCAGGTGCCCCAGTGATGACAGTTAATTGAGCGACTTAATTAAGGGGGAAGATTCCAGAGTAGGAGCACCCTAAGTTCACCCTGTCCCATGGATGACACCCACATTAGTGTAAATAACCCAGTAAAATCCCAAAGACTGGCAGAGCAGACTCTCCAATAAATGCTGATAAATGTAGATAAGAGGCCACATTTAAAAGGGTAAGAAGGGTGGTGACGCAGTCAAGAATCCAAGTGACTCATCAGACTGTCAGCAGGATGGACGGATACCTCTAGCACAGAAAATGGAGAGGAGCAGACCCCGTGGAAGGCATATAACATTTGGGTTTGAAAACCAGAGGGGCTCAACTTTGCAAGTTTTTACAATCAGTGAGGCTTAAACCTGCAACTTTAAAACTCAGCTACTGGGCTCTGAGAGAGCCAGAGGGCAATAGGAAGTCCCTGCTTTTAAAGAGACAGCATAACAAAGAGCCCCACCGAGATGTGGCATAGACTCAGCAGTATGAAAAGTGCCTGGGGCATATGGAAGACTTGTTTACTAATCTCAGAGCATTTGATGGAGGGATGCAGGGATCTTTTGCTGCATCCTAAAGATTGTGGACCATTGTGTTTTCATTTTCATTTGTCTCCGTGTATTTTTTTATTTTCTCTATGATTTGATGGTTGACCCATTCATTGTTTAGTAGCATGTAATTTAACCTCCATGTATTTCTGCTCTTTTCAGATTTTTATCTTTGGTTTATTTCCGGTTTCATAGCATCGTGGTTGGAAAAGATGCATGGTATGACTTCAATGCCTTTCAGTTTGTTGAGACTTGTTCTGTGGCATATTATGTGATCTCTTCTGGAGAATGTTCCATGTGCACTTGAAAAGAATCTATATTCTGGTGTGTTTGCATGGAATGTTCTGAATATATCTATTAGAACCATCTGGTCCAATGGGCCATTCAAAGCCACCGTTGCCTTGTTCATTTTCTACCTAAATGGTCTATCTATTAACATAAGTGAGATGTTAATGTCTCCCAGTTTTATTACATTACTATCAGTTTCTTCATGCTGTTTTATGTATTTGGGTGTTCCAATGTAGTGAATACATTAAATCAACAAGAAAAAGGATGAAAACCATATGATAATTTCAATAGATGCAGAAAAAGTATTTGACAAAGTACAACATCCATTTATGATGAAAACTCTCTACAAAGCAGGTTTGAAGGCAACATACTTCAATATAATATAGGCCATATTTGAAAAACACACAGCTAATATCATACTCAATGGTAAAAAACTGAGAGCTTTCCCCCTAAGACCAGTAACAAGATAAGGATGTCCACGATCATCACTTTTCTTCAACATAGTACTGGAAGGCCTAGCCATAGCACGAGAAAAAAAAGAAATAGAATGCATCCAAATTAGTAAGGAAGAAGTAAAACTGTCATTATCTACTGATGATATGATACTATATATAGAAAACCCTAAAGATTCATCAAAAACTATTAGAACTGATAAATGAATTCAGTAATTGCAGGACACAAAATTAATGTACAGAAATCTGTTGCATTTCCATACAGTGATAATGAAGTAGCATATAAAGGAATTAAGAAAATAATCTTATTTACAAATGTACTAAAATAATAAAACACCTCAGAATAAACTTAACCAAGGAGGTGAAAGACCTCTAATCTGAAAACTATAAAAAACTGATGAAACAAATTGAAGATGACACACAAAAAAATGGTAAAATAATCTGTGCTCTTGGATTGGGAGAACAAATATTGCTAAAATGTCTATACTACCCAAAAGAAAACAATCTACAGATTTAATACAATCCCTATCAGAGTACTAACAGCATTTCTTCCCCAAACTAGAACAATCCTAAAATTTGTATGGATTCACAAAATATCACAAATAACCTAAGCAATTAAAAATAAAGGAAATAAAACTGGAGGTATCACAATCCCAGATTTCAAGTATACTAAAAAAATTATAGTAATCAAAACAGTATGGTACCGGCAAAAAAATAGATACATATAACAATGAAACAGAATACAGAGTCCAGAAATAAATCTATGATTATATGGTCAATTAATCTTTGACAAAGGAGACAAGACAAGAATATACCATGGGAGAAAGACAGTCTCTTCGAGCAATGATGTTGGGAAAACTGGGTAGCTCTATGCAAAAGATTAAAACTGGACCACTTTCTTACATAACACACAAAAACAAGCTCAAAAGGGATTAAAGTCCTAAATGTGAGACATGAAACCATAAAAATCCTAGAGAACAAAGCAGTAACCTCTTTGACATAAACTGTAGCAAATTCTTTCAAGATATGTCTCCTGAGGCACGGGAAACAAAAGCAAAAATAAACTGTTGGGATTTCCTCAAAATAAAAAGTTTCTGTGCAGCAAAAGAAAGAGTTAACAAAACAAAAAGATAATGTACTGGATGGAAAAAAGATACCTGCAAATGATATATCTAATAAGGGTTTAGTATCCAAAATAGATAAAGAACTTATAAAACTGCATATCAAAAAAATAATAATCTAATTAAAAATGGGCAGAAGATATGAAAAGACATTGCTCTAAAAAAAGTCAGACAGATGGCTAACAGTCATATTAAAAGATTTTCAACATCACTAATTATCAGGAAAATGCAAATTAAACCCACAATGTGATATCACCTCACACCTGTCATAATGGTTAAAATAAAAAACACAAGAAACATCAAATTCTGGTGAGAATGTGGAGAAAAAGGAATCCTCTTGCATTGTTGGTGGAAATGCAAACTAGTGTAGGCACTGTGGAAAACAGTATAAAGTTTCCTCAAAATATTAAAATAGGATTACCATCTGATCTAGTAATTCTGCTAGCGGGTATTTACCAAAAGAATACAATAACACTAATTTGAAAAGATATTTGCATCCTTCTGTTTGTTGCAGCTTTATTTGTAATAGTCATATTATGGAATTGTCCATTGATAGATGAATGGATGAATAAGTGCCATTATACACACACACACACACCCCTACATACATATACACACAATGGAATATTACTCAGCCATAAAAAGAATAAATCTTGCCATTTGCAACAAGATGGGTAAGTCCTGACAGTATAATGCTAAATGGGAAAGACAAATACCATATGATTTCACTCATATGTGGAATTTAAGAAACACATAAACAAAGAACAAAGAGACAAACAAAAACAGACTCTTGACTACAGAGAACAAACAGGTAGTTACCAGAGGGGAGGTGGGTGGAGGGATGGTTGAAATAGGTCAAGGGGATTAAGAGTACACTTGATGAGATGAACACTGAGTAATGTAGAGAAATGGTGAATCACTATATTGTGCATCTGAAACTGGCATAACACTGTATGCTAATTATCCCATAATTAAAATTAAAAACAATGAAAGCCAACTCTTTAGGAAAAAGAAGATCAGTGATAATATTAAACAAGTAGGTTTGTTTTTTTTTTTTACTAATGGAATGTGTCAATATTTGGATGATGTACATATCTTAATAAACCAATACTTTCCATACAATAATGCACAATATTACAAAATCATGCCTACGATAAAAAATGGATCCATTCAAGTTGTAAAATAGGGCAAGGAATTTTAGTATGAGTATGCAAAGTTCACTGATAATAGTTCCAGATTCCTCATTGCAACATTCTTTAAAAACTATGAGTTGTCAATTTTTGGTGTATTAGTAAAGAAGACTATTCACTATTATCTGGAAAGACAATTAAAATACTCTTCCTTTCCTCATACATATATGCGTGAGGATGATTTTCTAGATATGCTTTACCCAAACCAACTTTTTAGCTCCTCTATTAGGTCAGATACTTAAAGAGATTTGTAAAATGTAAACTAATGCCATTCTTTTCACTAACATTTTTGGGAAAATGTGGCTGTTCTGCCAAAGAATATATTATATATGTTAGCATGTGATAGGTTGCCATTGTCTCTAAATAAATAATAATAAATATTTAAAAATTTCTCAGTATTATTTTCTAAGACAGTAAATATTGTTAAGTATAATCCACACAATAAAAAGATTTCATGGTCCTCAATACTTTTTAAAAATGTACAGGGGAGGTCCTAAGATTTCAAAGTTTAAGAACTGTTGTTTTATTCAAATACTTATGGAAAATATTCTAGAGCAAATTAAAGGGGGGAAATGTCTCATTCTGGTACTCAACATTATCAAATCTAATGAAATGGAAAAAAATAATTCTGTGGCATTTTCATTGACAAAATTTTGTAAGTTATTTGCCACAAAAATGAAGATATTTTCATGAAGATACTTTCCTGTTTAGTTCCAAAAAATTCCTACAATTATCATTGTGAAGGGTAATATGTAATTATGTAAATTATAAGAAAGATATTATCATAATCAACAAAGTAATCAAATTGTCTTCTCTTAAAACTTCTCACTGAATGTTTAGCGCCTATCATTTTTCTTTTATACATGAATGCCATATTATCACTCAGCTTCTTGAATGTCAGGCTGTGGCTTTCAATTTCCCACGAGGTACCCAGCGAGGGGACCTACTGAGAGCCCCACTTGGGCATGGGAGGTGGTTTCTTGTTTGTTTGTCTATTAGAGAAAGTCATCCGTATTGGACATAGCACCTGATGCCTCAGATTCCTTTGCTGGAGGGGAGCTCCCATCCTCCAACTGCTGTGGGTGTTGACTGCTAGGAGTCCACAGCCTTAGCCTTTTTGAAGGATCTGCTTTACCCAGAAGGTTCTGTGTCATGCTTTTGGGCCGGCAGCCAATGGGTGAGTGATATGGTGTGAAAGGCCTGCCTCTTGCTCCCATGTAAAATGTACTGTAGGCAGAACTTTCTCTGTGGTGCAACTTTTATGTTCCAAAGCTTTCCTAGGATCAGGCTGAAGCTAGATCACAACTGAAGCCATTTCCTACGTGGCTCTTCTTTCCTATTCGGTTTTCTCACTTTCCTTCAGGTTACTCTTTGGAGCAAATCCTCAGTAATAATCCTTCAGAGTCTGAGAAAGAATTCTTACCTTTGATGTCCCACCTTAGGCAAAATTCCATGTGTTCTTCAGGGTGAGGGAATAGGAAAGCAGATGAGGCATTCTGGGTACCTGAGTTGGGATCAATGGAGTGAAGACATGATCAGAACAACTGTTGCTCCTTAATTACAGCTCTAATTTTATAACCTAAATTTCCTTTGTCATTCAGATGACAAGCACAAGGGATTTGTTATACAAGTGCCACTGTTTGGTCTGTGCTAATTTGCCAAGAGTTTTACCCCTCATTGCTTTTGCATCATTAGTATAAATATTAGTAAAGTAAAAAAAAAATGGTTCTCAACTGGAATGATTTTGTTTCCCAGGAGTCTTCTGGAAAGTTTCAGTTGTCACGAATCGGGGGAGAGTACTACTGCTTTTATTGGGTAGGGGCAGGGATTCTGGTAAATATCTTACAGTGCACAGAACAGAATCCCCCTCCCAAAACAAAGAATCCTCTGGCCGGGAATGTCAATAGTGCTGAAGCTGGAGAACCTGATTAAAAGTAAAAAATGTCCTAACCCAGAGTTCACTAATGGAGTATGGCCTTTCCCAAACGCTATTTGTATGAAGCCTTCAAATTGCAGACATAGAGATGTACTTTATATTTATCCTCCTTAGGAGAAGGTATGATTATGTCTGTTTATTTCTTCTTGGCACAGCTTATAGGAAGTCATGGAAGAAAATAATCAATTTCATTGATTTTCCCCCAGAAATTAACAAAAGTAATGAAGGGAGAAATTCTATTTGTTAGTTTCAGAGTTCTGGTTTATGTCAAATTAATTTGACTGAAATGACTAGACCAAAACCTTTAAACAAGTTTTCCTAGTACACCCCATATTTTTATTTACAACACAGCTCTGGAGGAAATGTTGAACAAGCAAGAGATTTTATTCCCTGAATTTTATGGAGCTGCTCTCAGCACTGAGTATATTTGTACCTTTTAGCACAAAGCCACTGTGTTTATGAGTAGTTCACAAGATAATTGCATTAGAGACCTTTCTGTTCTGGTTCAAATAAACACTGATACTTTGAAGTGTTAGGATACACTTAAATTTCAAAGAATAAAACATTAATATAAATCAATTAATTAATTAGCCTTTGACTTTGACCTTGAATGACTCATGCTGAATGCCATGTATTCATGGAAATCAGGGACTTTTCATTTCTTACGAGTGTTAGCAGGGCTACTGGTCGCATTTAGATTTTTTTTTTTCTCTCTAAGTTGTTCTTGTCAGAGTGATAGGTCCTATGCGTGTTATTCCCTGTGGACTTAAAGCCTTTTCAAATTCTTTGAAAAGAAAGAAGTTTCTTTTATTTCTCTATAAAGTTCTTTTACTTCTAATTATTTGTCTTCCCTCTATTCTAACCCCAAAACTGGGAGCAAGAATTCCTTTTGGTTTTCTTGTTCATGAACATGCTTATATATGAAATGTCTCACTTTTACAATAAAAGATTAATTGGCAATAGGCCTTTTGGCTCAATAGCTTGTCTTTTGTTCTCTGGCTCTATTATCACTCCTGGCCCAAGTTCAAGCATCTCCTTTAGGATCTACTTCTGCGACGTGTCCTGTCTTCGCAGGTAGGAACTCTCGGTGTCTGGTCTTAAGCCAAATATCCTTACCATAAGTAGAACTGGCCCCGTAAATTCTTTGATTCTGCCCTTAAAGAAACTCATCTTCAGCGTCTCAGGTTTACTGTGGATTACATATTGCAAGGGTTTAGGTAATGGATAAAGTATGAATATGTTCCAGGCCTTTTGAAAGGAAATATACTCTGAGAACTGAATGGCGGGTACACTTTTTTTTTCTCTTGCAGAAATCACAAGAAATTTCTCAGTCATCCTTTCAGTGAATTTGAAAAGTGAACACAATAAATACAAATGGAGTCATGGTCTATTTCATTGCTTTGAGATGTCTTTTTTTTTTTAAAAACCACAGATTTGCAGCTTGAAATGTTGACAATCCAATATTTCCTCCTTTAATCTCTAAATATAATGGGTTTTTGTAGCACATTTCCCAGTTCACAACTCAGAAATGGCTTAAAACTGGATTATAGACCATTAAGTTTTCTGTATTATTTAAAATGTGCATTGGTGATACAATTTTTCCCTGTAATGGCCGTACTTCTAACTATGGTTTGTGTAGTAATATATTGATAACAGGTGTTTGCTAAAATTAGAATGAGATTTCGGAGATTAGAAAAGCTTTTGTAGCTCAAACAGTATGTCATTATGGGGATCATTAATAAGCTGTATTAGAAATGAAGTATGTGTCTGGGGCGCCTGGGTGGCTTAGTCGGTTAAGCGTCCGACTTTCGCTTGGGTCATGATCTCGTGGTTCGTGGGTTCGAGCCCCGCGTCGGGCTCTTTGCTGACTGCCAGCTCGGAGCCTGGAGCCTATTTCAGAGTCTGTATCTCCCTCTCTCTCCGACCCTCCCCTGCTCACGCTGTCTCTCTCTCTCTCTCCTAGAAATAAATAAAAATATTAAAAAAAAAAAAAGAAATGAAGTATGTGTCACAGTGATGATTAGCTAATGACATTTGAAGCAAAGACTCCATCTTCTGCATATTGTACATTCTTTTGTTTCTCATAATCCTTAATGAAAAATAAAATTTACTATGTAGAGATTGGTTGATGCTTTCCATTTAGTTTTTTTTAAGAAAAAAAAATTTTCCCCAGGAGTTCATTGGTTTGGATATTGCTTATTTTGAAGTTTCTTCCATAGCCCACCTGCCCCAAACCCCATTTTGGGTAGTTGTTACCTAAGTGTGAGAGGCAAATGATGGATGGTTGCTCAGCTTCTTACAAATGCAGCATGTTTTAGTGCCTTTTCATACTTGACTTTCATCGCTAGTGTTGATTGATGATATGTTATTTACCAGACATCGAAGGGCTACTAATTTATAACATTCAAGGTAAAATGTATGAAGCAGTATGCAATGCAGAGATTTTCTTCCAGTGGGGTGGGTTACTGGTGTATCAAAAGAGGAAAGATCTGTGCGGTGCTGGGAATAGTTCATATCTTCTGAAGCCAAGATCTACTTGTGGGGTATCCTTTTGAAGATCTAGGTAGTAGATTCTCATCTTTCAATTGCCCTCAATTTCTTTAGAATAGATATTCAGGAGGATTGGTCATTAATGGTCTACTTGCTGAAAATATCGATACAAAACTTGTGTTTAGGAACCAGATTACTTCTCTTCTTTCTCTATTTTGACAATGTTTTTGCACATAACACCTACTCAGTGTTTGTATAGGGGATACATTTTTATTGTTTGCACTGTGGAGGAAGAGGACACACCTTCTGTTTCACTTACATTCCCCAGACTATTTAATACAATATGGGTTATGTGGCAGAGAGCACAATTCCTGTTTGTGGCTTAGTGAATGACTGACAATGAGTAACCCAAATCCTAATTTGTCAGTCTCAGTTTATCTTTCTTTTTTGAGAAAATAAAAAACGGCATCAAGCATCTTGTTAAAATATGATTTTTGGACTCTAGATTGAGCATCATAAATTGTTTTTGGCTATTCTGTGATTGTACGATAGATGACAGAAAGGCGGTTGTGAATCAAAGTGGAGAAAAATAGAAAATATATGTATGTAGGTTGAAGTAATATGCATATTTTCATGGAATAAATGTTGTGAATAGCAGCTCCACTGGGTTCTAGTTCACTAATCTAGCACTTTGAATTTCTTTATAATTCATTTTCAGGTCATGTTTTAGTTTGATATTTCTTACAAGAACAAATTAATTAAGTATCAAAAAACACTGAACCCTTCTGGATAATATAGTATTTCAAGAAATTCAGCTTAGATTTTTGAAAGCACAGCAGTGCAAGTAAACCAGAATTTCCATAAGTTTGACATAAATGAGTGAAATGTCATTTGCTGACTTTTAAGCAAACTTCAGATTGATTTGTTTTTGGGGAGAAGACCCTTTCCTATCATTACAAGGGGCTTTTGCTGGCATTTCCAAGTGGTTCCAACTCAGTGGAATTAATATTTAATATGCCACTTAACATATACAGATTTTGAAGTAGGAAAAAATGCTAACACATTGTAATATTAATTTATCATCAATTTCGTGAAATGAAACTGAAGAAACTAGTTTTGTTCTGTTTTAAGGAAATCCTATCATTACTAAATGATACAACATTAAAGCAGCATTTTGGAAATAAATCATCATATATGTTACAGGTTCAAAGGATGACTAAAGACTGAGAAACTCTCATATAGCGGATGAGAATTCATAACAAGTTCTGACAGCACTGTTAACTGATTAAAAATACCTAATAAGGCTGCTGGATTCATTAATGAGTTCCTTTAAAGAAAAATTGGCAATAAAACAATAGCATTTGTTTAAACAGAAAAAAAAATCCCCTGCATTCTTTCTTTTTGAAAAGAAACAGCCACATTATGGGTGTTCTCATAGTTTTATGTTGAAACAAGGCACCTTTTCAAAACTGTCAAGTTCAGGGCTTCAAAGACATCCAGAAGAATGAAGACAGTGGGTGTGTACATAAATGTGCTGATTGCGTAAAAACAGTTTCTAGTTTCTAGTTTGCTCAAGTGATTGTAGAGCTTCTGAAGGGGTATGGTTTTAAAGTGAAATATCTAGGTCAATAATTTTCCTTTAGTAATAATGTATATACAAAGTGACCTTCAAATGTTCCTTTGCCTAAGAAAGAATTCTCATCAATTCAGGGCATGGTACTGTAGATCAATCTCTACTCTAATTCTACGAACAAAAGTGTAAAAACATTCCAAAAATGTTCCATTGATATTAGAGGTTCCAGTTTAAGTGGCATAATATTCAAAATAGAAGAAAATCTAGTTATCAACCAAAACGTCAACATGAAGGGCACCTGCCTGGCTCTGTGGGTGGAGTATGTGACTCTTGATTTTGGGTTTTTGAGTTCTAGCTGCCCATTGTGTGCAGAGATTACTTACAAATGAAATCTTAAAAAAAAAAAAAAATCACCATCTCTGTTTCCACCACGACATAGGTGAACTGAATATAAGTCAAAGGTACTGTGATTTCACTTAAATAACTTGTAATTTAATTGGTAAAACTAGATCAGTAGACAAAATCATTAGAAAAATAAACACATAAATAGTCAAATGGTAGTTAAATTTTTGAAGACTAAATGTCAGATATTCTATTTTGTTGCATGTCCTCTAGGAAGCTCAAATCTTATGTTTGGCCAATTCATTACCCTACTGAGTCTTTGGCCTGACTTAAAAATAAAGCAAAAACAAATAAAACAAAACACTTTTTAAAAGACCCTACAATGACAAGTCTCCTGCCACTCACCTCTACCCGCTGTTTAAAAAAAACCCACAGCAATAACAGTAAAAAACAAAGTACTCAAATGATCGTGGAACATTTTTTGAAATTGAGAGTTTCTGGACATGGAATTATTTTAATTTTTAAAAATATACTTAATAAGTAATCTCAATGGGTAGATTTTAAAAAATGAGATGAATCACATAACATAAAATGAACCATTTTAATGTGTACAATTCAGTGGCATTTAGTTCATTCACAATGTTGTGAACGCCCCTTCTATCCAGTTCTAAAATATTTATATCAGCCTCAAAGGAGACCCTATACTTATTAAGCAGTCCCTTTCCACAGTATCCTTCTCATAATTCTGACAATTACTAATCTATTGTCTCTCTTTATGGTTTTACATAGTCCAGATATTTCATATAATTAGAATCATACATTGTGTGACCTTTTGTGTCTGGCTACTTTCACTTAGTATAATGCTTTCAGTGTTCATCCATGTAATAGCATGTATCAGTACTTCCTTTTTATGGGTGAATAATTCCACTGTATAGATAAACCATATTTTGTTTACCCATTTGTCCATTGATGACATCTGGATTTTTCCCACCTTTTAGTTATTGTGAATAGCGATGCTATGAAGATTCAGGTACAAATGTTTGTGTGGATGTCTATTTTCAAGTCTTTATGATAAATACCTAGGAGGGGAATTTCTAGATTATCTGGTTTATCTACGTTTAATTTTTGAGGGAAAAGTCAAGCTATTTTTTACAGTGGCTGCACCATTTTACATACCAGTATTGTATGAGGGCTCCAATTTTTCAAAATTCTCACCAATACTTGTTATTTCGGTGCTTTTATTATTTTTTTTAAATTATAGTGGGTGGATATGAAGTGGTATCTTATTGTAATTTTGATTTGTATTTCCCTGACAACTAATGATTTTGACCATCTTTCATGTGCTTGTTGACCATTTGTGTTATCTTTTTGGAGAAATGCCTATTCATGTCCCTTTTCCATTTTTAAATTGGTTTGTCTTTTTTTTTATTGTTGGGTTGTAACAGGTACTTTTTTCTTTTGAAATATATGTTCTGGATACTAGATCTTTATCAGGTGAATTGCAAATATTTTTTCTGTTCTATACATTGTCTTTTTACTTTCTTTTTTAAAAATATTTTTATTTATTTCTAGGAGAGAGAGAGAGAGAGAGAGACAGCGTGAGCAGGGGAGGGTCAGAGAGAGAGGAGACACAGACTCTGAAATAGGCTCCAGGCTCTGAGCTGGCAGTCAGCACAGAGCCCAAAGCAGGGCTCGAACCCACGAACCGCGAGATCATGACCTAAGCGAAAGTCGGACGCTTAACCGACTAAGCCACCCAGGCACCCCTGTCTTTTTACTTTCTTGATACTGTTCTTTAATGCACAGAAGTTTTAATTTTGATGAAGTCCAATTTATCTATTTTCTCTGTAGTTGCTTTTGGTATCACAAATAAGAATCTATTACCAAACTTAAGGTCATCAATATCCTTATGTTTTCTCCAAAGAGTCTTAGAGTTTTTGGTCTTATATTTAGGTCTTTCATCCATTTGAGTCAACTCATGCGTACAATGTAATGTTGGGGTCCAATCTTGTCCTTCTGCATATAGACATCCAGTTGTCTCAGCACCCTTTGTTGAAAAGATTATTCTTTCCCCATTGAATGGTCTTCATACCTTTGTCAAAAATCATTTGACTGTATATACAAGAGTTTATTTCTGGGCCCTCTATTTTATCCCATTGGTTTATATGCCTATTTTCTCATATCAATACCACACTGTTTTGATTACTATAACTTTGAGGTAAGTTTTGAAGCCAGAACATGTGAGTCCTAGTGGTTTGTTCTGCTTCAGTGAGATTATTTTGCCCATTTGTGGTTCCTCACAATACCATATGAATTTTAGGATCTATTTTTCTAGTTCTGCCAAGAAGGTTGTTGGGATTTTGAAAGAACTGCATAGATAGTGTTGCCATCTTAATAGTGTCAAGTCTTCCAAACCATGAGCGCAGGATGTCTTTCCATTGATTTAAGTCTTCTTACAAGTCTTATACCTACTTGGTTAAATTTATTCCTAAGTATTTTATTATTTTTTATGCTAGTGTAAAGTGAACTTTTTAAAAATTTTAATTATTTATTTATTCATTGCTAGTCTATAGAAACACAACTGTTTGTGAGTTGATCTTGAGTCCTGTGACTTTGCTGAATTTTCCAGCTCTAATAGCTTTTTTTTTTTGGTTAATTCTTTAGAATTTTCTACATATTAAGCAGCATCTTAATACTGATCTTAGAGGAAAGTTTTCAGTCTTTCACCACTGAGCCTGATGTTAGCTGTGAGTTCTTCATAAATACCTTTTATCAGGTTGAGAAAGATTCCCTATTTTTGTTTGTTGAATGTGTTTTATCATGCAAGGGTATCAGATTGTTTTAAATGCTGTTTCTGCATCAATTGAAATAATCATGTGACTTTCCCCTCTTATTTGATTAATGCAGTGTATTACTTTGATTGCTCTTTTTCATACAGAACCACTGTCATATTCGTGGGATAAATTCCTACTTGGTCATGATATACAGTCCTTTTAAGTATGCTGCTGGATTCAGTTTTCTAGTATTCCATTGTGGATTTTGCATCTATATTCCTGAGGTATATTGGTCTGTTGTTTTCTTTCTTTAGGATGCCTTTGTTTGGCTTTGGTATCAGAGTAATTTTGACCTCAGACTTACTCAGGATGTGTTCTTCATTTTCTTCTATTTTTTCAAGGAATTTGAGAAACTTTGGTGCTAGTTCTTCTTTAAATGTTTGGTAGTATTCACCAGCATCAAGTAATCTTTAGAATTTTACTTTCAAAAATGGGCAAATACTAGGGCACTGCCATAGCTCAGCTGGTTTAGTGTCTGACTCAATTTTGGCTCAGGTCACCATTTCACAATCGTAAGATCAAGCCCCACATTGGGTTCTGCAGTGGGCATGGAGCCTGCTTGAGATTCTCTCTCCGCTTCTCCCTTAGCTCCTCTCCCCTCTTTAAATGATGATAATGATGATGATGATGATGATGATGATGATAATGATAATGTATAAATTTTGAGAAACCTAAGGTTCAAAACTAGATGGAAATGTTTTGGATTTGGCAATACAAAATTTATAAACATAAAACATTATTGTCAAAATAATGACCCATACTATCTCTAAAATTATATATTTAGAAAGATTAAAAAGGGGGGGAATAAATAATTTTTAATACCACACACAAGATATGGATAAAACTTAACTTCCATGAGGTAAACTCTAGTGTATAAAATATGTTGGAAGGGGATTGTTTAAAAAAATAGGAATAACTGAGAATTGAACATTGAGTTGAAATAAGTATACCATACAGAAAACACTATTTGCCTGCTTGAAATTTCAGAAATGTAAACACTTTGAACTGGCATAATGTATTCAGACCTGGACTTCAATTCTCTATTTCACTTATCCATATACAAATAATCAAAATTATTCTTAGTTGGGAATTTGTTTAAACTTGAAAGGGAAGAATATCTCCAAATAATTGTATAATTTTATTTTCTTTCCTAGGTACATTATTTTTCTGAAATGCCAAGTTAATCTATAAAAGAAAAACTTTTAAGGGGCGCCTGGGTGGCTTAGTCAGTTGTGCATCCGACTTTCACTTATGTCATGATCTCACGGTTCATGGGTTCGAGCCCCGCTTGGGGCTCTGTGCTGACTACCAGCTCAGAGTCTGGAGCCTGTTTCAGAGTCTGTGTCTCCCTCTCTCTCTGACCCTCCCCTGCTCACGCTGTCTCTCTCTCTCTCCCCTAGAAATAAAAAAAAAAAAAAACTTTTAAAAGCTTGCATATATATAGATATTAGCAATATAAATAATACTTGGTCATTCAGATATACAAGGACTGTATTTGAAAATTTTAAGCCATGGCTTATACATTACACATAAATCTCCCAGATATCTGAATTGACATCATCATCATCATCATCATCATCACCAATATTAGTTCCAGGAAGTGTAGATCAAAGAATGTGCTTGGAAAGACATGTGGGAAGCCATGTCTTTCAAATTTTTGAGTGATGATGATGAACAGCCATGAGAATAACGAAACTGAATATCAATTTGTTTTTGAGTGAGTGATAATGATGTTAATGTTTAGCTGGTTCCTGTCAGTATTAAAGAGATAGATAAGCAATGACCAAACTTCAGAGGCAGGAAGTTGGTAATTTTGCTCCCTCTTGAAATAAGTATATCATACATAAAACACTATGTGCCTGCTTGAAAGTTCAGAAATGTAAATACTTTGAACTGGCATCATGTTTGGGTTATTGGCAAACCTTTCAGAAGAAAAAGTGTATAGGTCACTTCTGGGTGAATCATACCAGCTTTTCTCAAGACAAAGGATTAGAATCAAATGTCCTGACTCATGACATTTTATGTGGTTTTCTATTATTAAAACAACTCTAAAGGTTTTTTGCGCATTCTTTTCAGGGTGTTACTTAATAGTACCATATGTCAGGCCCTGCACTTTAAGCTGTTTATAGGCTGAATTCACATATTGTTTTGAATGGCTGGCATGTGTACAGCAAGTGTTTGACAAATGCTTATTGAATAAATGATCTTATTGTGAAGAAACAGCAAGAACTGGGAAGCACACTGTCTTATAGTTCTAAGTTTAAGAACATGCTACAAAGTATGACTGTTTAGACCTGCAATCTTAACTTACCTTGACTTTGGTTTTCCTGAATTAAAATGTTGGGATAGCACATTTTGTAAATGCATTCTATCTCCTAAGTGTCATGACATGGGTCCAAGACTAGACTTGAGTAGCATTTCTACTTAACTCAATTTTCAATGTCTTACATTAAATCTTGTAAGAAATAAGTCATTGAGTGGTCTTATGATATCACTTGGATTTTTTTCTTTACCTGAATTGTTGTAAATGTAGTTGGAATTAATCAGAACCTACAAATGCAGGGACTATACTCAGACATTTTTCTAAGTGCCATACATGGCCTCTACCCTCAAGGAGCTTATAATCTCATGTAGAAAACAAATATGTACCAGGGCACCTAGGTGGCTCAGTTGGTTAGGCCTCCAACTTCGGCTCAGGTCATGATCTCATGGTTCGTGGGTTCGAGCCCCGCATCGGGCTTTGTGCTGACAGCTCAGAGCCTGGAGCCTGCTTCAGATTCTGTGTCTCCTTCTCTCTCTGCCCCTCCCCTGCTCTCTCTCTCTCTCTCTCTCTCAGAAATAAATAAAATTAAAAAAAAAGAAAGAAAACAAATATGTACCAAATGGTGTAACTAACACAAGGAAACTTAGTGTGAGATGGGCAGTGTTTTAAAATGACTTTGCTAGGGATCTAGATTTAGTTGAACCTTGAAGTGGTGAAGAAGGAAATAGCAAAAGCCAGGAAAAAAGAAATCCATTTGCAAAGGAATAAGAAAAGCCTGTATTTTAAAGAACATAGCATTAGTCTCTGAATCTTATCTACATTGTTTTTTTTTCTACTGTTAGCTTCCGGCAGATAAAATGTGTGACAACTTCTAGGGCAGTCTTTCAGATTTTGGCTATATTTTGGTTATACTGAAGTATATTAGTGGTTTTTGTCTTTTACCTTTTTTCCCTCATGTACATAATGTTTTCCTGTATACTTTTCTATGTACTTAAGATTTTTTTCTTCAGTTGATTTACTATTTTTACTTAAGCAAATGAACGTTAGTAGTTTGTATAGAAACCCACACCATTATATATAGATGACAATTATAAAGCAGTTCCAATGAAAATAATATTAAGTTCTTTCTGTGTACTGTTGCCTTCTTAAAGCTTCTGTACCTATTTGAGTCTTGTTATTTTCCCAGCTCAAGTGATTGATTTTTTTCCTGAAAATACTTTTGTTTAAAACCCTCATGGATTCTCCCTATCTCTTATCCATTTATTGCATTATACTGGATACATTACCATCATCTTCCCTAATTCTATCCTCTTCACAATCATTCATGACCTGAGAAACTTCTCAAATTTCTTCCTACACGTTGCCATATACCTTATAAAAGGCCTTGAATATTCAATACAAGATTGTTGAATAAATAAAATCATTATGTAAATAAAACATTGATATTTGTAAGATGGAAATATTCTTTGTATATTCTATCTTTAAGGCTTTATTCCTTTTTAAAATGGAAGCTTAGCACAAAGTTAAAGCATTTGGTAAAAGTGGACTGTCCCCAAACAGAAACTTCGTCCTCATAGAATTCAGAAGTAGTGAGAAGACTTGAAAAAAATGGAAAGAGGATAACTCAATGGCCACAGTTTTGCCAACAGGTGGCTTTGTTTATGCCTTATGTTTATTTCTTCTAAAAGGAAGACATTGTGTTTATCTTCTGGGAGGCTGGAGGAAATGTTGTTAATAATGTTTCTGTAACTTCTGTCAGATGTTAAACTTGAAGAGATATTCTGCGGGTTTAGGGATTCACAGACTGAGAGTAGGGATTAAGACAACTAGCAGTCAGATTTTCCCAGTTGTTGAGTATAATTACTCTTGAAGCTGAGTAAAATAGGAAAATGTACGATTTAAATTCTTTTCCTTTTTCCTCTTATCACCCATGGTGAGTTTTTCCAATGATGAAATCAATGGACTTTTCTTTATGACAGAGAGTTTGGGCAATAAATATAGGAAAACTAGGAATTGAATGCGATTTATAATACTTGAATTTCACTGATAGCAGTAATAGAAATTTGGGATTTTAAAAAATACAATTTAAAATATTCTTAATTTTTTAAGGGAAAAATATACACACTGGCTGGTCATAACTAAAATATTTCAAGTATACATACTGACTCTGATGAGTGAGACTCTTTCCTTCGAGGCAGCAGTTATTCTTGTTTAACACTAAGAATCACTATCTGTGCACTTGAATTCAAGTCCAAATTCAATGATGTAATCAATGTCATCCTTCTAACGGAATCTATTAAAATATTACCTTATTTCTGGGGTTTATCTTTTGATTTAAAATTTTTTTTTTTTATTTATTTCTAGGAGAGAGACAGAGAGAGAGACAGCGTGAGCAGGGGAGGGTCAGAGAGAGAGGGAGTCATAGACTGAAACAGGCTCCAGGCTCTGAGCTGGAAGTCAGCACAAAGCCTAACACGGGGCTCGAACCCACAAACCGCGAGATCATGACCCAAGCGAAAGTCGGACGCTTAACCGACTAAGCCACCCAGGCGCCCCATACCTTTTGATTTTTGAGTATTATGTACAAACAAAATATTATGCCAAATGACAACTGGGATTGAAAGATGTGTGGGGCACAATTCCTGTCTTCAAGGAGCTTACGATCTATAATGGTAATAAACTGTAGCGAAGAAGGATAGCACAAGGAAAGGCAAAGTCATGTGGTGGGGATATAAAATTAGAAAGGAGCAGATTGATACATTAGGTGGTTTTATGGAGAAGGTAGCATCTGATGTGGACCATGAAGAAAGAGCAAGTTTGTGACAGAGAATGAGGCATAGTGCAGGGCATTTAGTAGATATCAGTGATGGGGACATAAACAGTAAGAGTAGTGGGAAAGCTGAGGATGTGTTTGGTGGTTAGGGAGAAGTCCAGGTATACTGGAATATAGTGGAACAGGGAGGTGCAACTTAGAAGAACAAGCTGGGACCAAGTGAAATAAAAAAATTCATGACTAACATAGAACACAGCCAATCACAGGATTAAGTGTGGGTCTGATGTCAAGGACAGACCCAAATGATGGCTCCAGTATTAAAAAGGCCACATGGCCCTTCCTTCACCACTGCTAGCAGAGCTCTTAGATAGGTAATCATAATGACAACAATGACTATTGTTGAATGTACATCAAGGGCCAGGTACGATGCCTCACATATATTATAATGGTTTAATTTTTACTATAATTCTGTGACATAGATGCTATCTTTATTTTTACAACCAAGAAAACAGAGCTTCTTAAAAGGCTTGGAGATAAGAAGAAACAATTTGTATCCGTCTAGTAATAGACACTTACTTTAGTTTATTATGCAGGTATCTTTGAGAAAGAGTGGCCTCATAAATGTTATGTAGTTACAGGCAAAGTCATAGAACATCTCCCATATGAGATGCCTAAGCACTTCTTCCAATCTGTAATGTTTAGTAATAAAATGTAAACGACGACAGCAACAACAATAAAAGAACCCAGGGCCATTTAATAACCATTGTTAATAACAAATTACAAGTGTTTTCCAAAGAAAGCAGCTTATTAAGAATTGCAGTCATGCTTGATATGGTCATCAGCCATTTTTCAAAATGCCACATTTCAAGCAGAGCTATTAATAATCTCATTTCTTGGGTATTTCAATCTCATTTCACAATGTGAAATTGCTAAGAGACATACATTTATCAAATATGTTCTATAATATTACTTGTTTGGCATTACTTCCCTCAGTACATTGTATTTTTGTTGCAAGATCAATGTGAGAGTCTTCTCTCTAGAGAAAGCAACTAATACCCTTGCCTAGTTTGAAGTGGGTGACTTAAAGCCATTTATGAAAATCCCTCTGGTTACTTTTCTTTCCCCATCCTCCTTCCTTATTCTTGCGCTCTTTTATAAATAAACTTTTTTCTTCATTGTCTGTGGGCTCAAAACATCAATGCTTATTGGAACATCAGATTTAGTTAGTAGCCATTTCTATTAATGGAGAAGGTGATCTTGGTTTGGTCTCAGAAATTATTTTGAATCTGAGATGAGGGGAGACTGGAAGACTTCTCATTGAAAATAATAAAAAATGGTTTCGCTTTCTAAGATGAGTGTATTATTCAGTGTTCTCCAGAGAAACAGAGCCAATAGGGTGTGTGTGTGTGTGTGTGTGTGTGTGTGTACTTATATAATTTATCTTAAGGAATTGGCTCATTGTTTATAAAAGTCGGGCAAGTCCAAAACCTGACAGAGGTGACTGGCAGGCTGGAGGCCCAGAAAAGAGTCGTAGTTTGCATCCAAAGGCAGTCTTCTAGAGAATTCTCTCTTGTTCAGAGGAGGTCAAACGTTTGTTTTATTAAGGCCTTCAAATGATTTGAGGACACTCACCTGCGTTATGGAGGACAATCTATTTTACTCAAAGTCCTCTGATTTAATGTAAATCTCCTTCAAAAACATACCCTCACAGAAACATTCAGAATAACGTTTGACCAAATATCTGGACACTGCGGCATAACCAAATTGACACATAAAATTAACCATTACAAGGAGGGAATCAGTCTTTGAGGGATATTTTCCTCTTAACCTAGAAAACCATTTTATAGCTACAACTAGTGAAAATTTTGCTCTGGAATGGAGAGGTCTGAAGTTATGGCTCCAGAAATCTAACCTGCTCTGAATTCTGTTGTTAAAGGTCATCCTTAAAGCTTTTCTTCCTTTTGAGAACTGATTTTAAAATCTAGATTTAGACTGTCCTATGAGTTTTCATTATTGCTTGTTCTTGGAAGGCCTGTGCATGGGTTATCTGTCTAGATAAGGTATATTCACTGTCTAGGAGCTGGGCAGGAAAGGAATGGTGAAATGTGACTGTGCAGTCTCCAGAAATCATCCTCTGGGTTACTTTTCCCCGTCACTGTGGAAACTCCAGCAGATCCCCTTACGCATAACAGCCCCTTGGCTGTTGTGCTATGGAAGATTAAGTTGGAAGGGCCATCATAGAGTGGGAACAGTTCATGTGAAAGCTATTCTCCCATAAAAGTACATTTGGCTCATGTTATGGGTTGAATTTTTGTGTTCCTCCAAAATGTATACGTTGAAATTCTAACCCCCGTAGGACATGAAACCTTTGGGAGCTATTACGTTAATCCTAAGGGCCAGTCCTGTTGGAGAGGCAGGAAGATAATGGGCTGGGATGGACGTAGCATCAGGGGTGGACTCAGAGAATTGCTGAATCAGGGCCCCAAGGTGCTGGGGCTGCGATCACTTTTCCCAGAGGAAGCTTCATCTCTTGGGAGTTCTACAGGGGGCTGGGAGACTTCTGGGATTAGAAACACCTGGATGCCCTGGGAGCCAGAGGCCCCTTATCCCACACTCAGCCATAAGGAATGAGACTCCCACCACTTATCACACAAACATCAATGACAGTGGATGCCACATCTGTTCCCTGCCTCATTCATCTTGCCCTAGACACCAGGCTGGGTGTGAAGAAAGGAGCCCTGGCCCAGAGGTTACATAGGTGAGAGAGACTGCTAGAGCCCAGAACAAGGAGGAAAACACGCAGGAGCAGGCACAAGTCAATAGCCTTCCAGGAGCCAGAAGGACCTGGTGGTAAGGCACTCAGGCTTCTGATGGAGAGTCCCAGGGCCCGATCCAGTGTCTGGCAAGGTCCAAGGCTGCAGCAGCCCTAAGGTACTGCTCCATTATCCTCAGGGCTGCTTGCTGATTTCTGCTTGTGCTGCTTGTGCTTTTGGCAAATCCACAAAATCACTGCCAAGATGGATGTCAAGGAGCTTTTTTCCTGTTTTCTTCTAGAAGCACTCTAGCTTCAGAAGTTCTTCTGTTTAGGTCCTTAATCCATTTGGAGTTAACTTTTGTGAATGATGTAAGATAGGGTCCAGTGTCATATTTTGCATATGGTTGTCCAGCTTTCCCAGCATCACTTATTGGAGAGACTATCCTTTCCCATTGTGTGTTCTGGGCCATCTTGCACACATTAGTTGACTATATATGCATGGATTTATTTCTGGCTTCTTGATTCTTTTCCATTGGTCTACATACCTATCTTTATGGCAGTACCATACTGTTTTGATCATTATGCCTTTGTAAGATTGTTTGAAATTAGGTCAATTTGTTTCTGTTAAAGTCACAAGTCTCAGAAATGGTTGATCTGAACCAGGTTCTCGTTTTGGGAAGACCAAGTGAATATTACATGGCTGAGCGTAAAATGATCACTTTGGATGTGACTCCTAGTGGACTGGTGTTGGCCTTTGTGAATCTCAGCCCCATAGAGTAAGCCCAGTTGAGCTGCCATATTCTCTTGAACTTGTTTTCATGGCATATGATGTCAGTGTATCCTTAAGTTAATGCACACATCTGACTCACCAGTTTCTGGGTTTAATCCTCTCATGTTGGATCTGCTGTAGATTTTACTGGAAAACTTGCTATGCACAGACAAGTGGCAAAATAGCCACCTCGATGTTAGTAACAGCTGTTCCTCTAAAAGTACATGCTTGCCTATTAGAGCAAAGCTCCCATTTCTCAGGGATACTGCTAGTCCAGAGAGAAAACCTTCTAGGACTAAGACATATGGCCATTGTGTGTGTATTGTCAGCCTCTCTTATCAGAACATCAGAGGCAGTGCTTTCTTAAAGAATAAAATAAATGGTGGCTTAAAATAAACTACTGTCATTTTTTTGGTTCCTATTCTCTAGTGCATCTCATGAATCTCAAAATCACAAACATATTTTCTGAAGACTTTTGGCTTGTTATCCCAATAAGAAGTGAAAGGTCTGGGCTGTCATTATTTTCAATTTGGAGGCAAATGTCAGCTTCTTTTCTGTGATGAGAAAAAATGTGCAATGTGGAAAGGAGGTTCACTTTGGTGAAGATCTATCTTAACTTAAATTGAAGGGTTTTTGTGAAGATTACTGAATTGATGTTTTCAAATTCTTTGGCATCCTCCGATGAAAGTGGAAGAGTTATTTTTACTATTATGGTGGTGTTATAGTAAACAAACTGCTTCGGTGTTTTCAAGTTTCAATCCTTCCTGCTGCCAGTTGAGCAGGGGTGGTTAAAATGGCACGTGTTCTTCTCAGCTGTGGGGTTATGAGAATATTTTGAAATGTGTAAGATTTTAAATGTTGACTATACATGCATATAATGCCTAGTTAAGTTTTGAACGTATTTCATACTTTGGAAGGGGAAGTACAGTAAATATCTAATCCTCTTGCTTATTCTGTGATTCTATAGAGCATCTTTCTGGCCATTGCCTTAACTGAATCTAAGATGAGATGTTCTGTAACACTGAACTTATTCTAATTCTGAAATGAGAATTCCAATAGTATGGGATTGTTCCATTCGATTGTGTCACCGACACTCCACGTTTTCTTGACGTATCTAGCTCATGCTAGGAAAGACTACAAATGTACCTAACACACAGAAAGCCAAAAGGTAGCTTTATGAAATTATGTATATTTCATCTTTTAAAGCCTTTAACCTTCAGAGTTAAAGGAAAAATTACTTTTTCTTGTCTTTTAAAGATATGTTAAATAGTCACTCTGACTCACTCAATGGACCTTGAGCATATTATGAGTGAGATAAGTCAGAGAAAGACAGGTACTGTATGATATTACATGTGAAATCTAAAAATGTTAATTGTCAGAGAGCACCATGGTGGGTTACAAGAAGTTGAGGGATGGGGGTGGGGGGATGGGACAGAGGTTTAAGAGTACACACTTGCACTGAGTAGTAAATAAGCGCGAGGGATCTAATGCCCAATATAATGAATATAGACAACAAAACTATTATCATTATCAAACTTGCTAAGAGACTAGACCTTAATACTTCTAACCACTAAAAAGAAAAGATCATTATGCAACGTGATAGAAGGGCTAATTATCACTACAATGACAATCATATCACAATATATACAGATTAACATGTTGTACATCTTAAATGTGTACAATGTTATATCTCCAATATATTTCAACAAAAAAATTTAAAGTGGATCAAGAAAAAAAAGAAAGAAACCTATCTTTCACAAAAGAGATACAGCAGAGGCTTCAAAGGGTAAGTTAATAAATGCCCATATGCCCATTACAACCATATAAACTGAGATGTAGGCTTTTTTTTCAAACAATGGACCAAAACTGTTTCTGCTGAGATTATTCCATGGCCCAGCCCAAGACTTAAAATAATTTCGTTGGAAAAAAGAAGTCATACCTTTTTGCTCTGAATTTGCCTTGATAAGGATACACTTCCTAGAAGAAACTGGCATACTACTGACCTTGTAGGGGTTCATGGTCTTATTGCCAAGAAGATAGTTACGTATATAAAATAATAATTAAATATTCAAACACCATATTTTAGAGTAGGCAGTCATTGTAAGACATTATTCCTATTTACATGGTGTAAGATTTCACAGAAAGATATTTTCAAAGAAAAGCTTCTTCAGGATGATAGTAGTAATGTTCATGACACAAGTTACAAAAATGATGCAGAAGCATTAGGAATATAGGACCCAGGATGCCAGGAATCGATGTGCCTGAAAATCTTCAACAATATCAATTTTTTATTTTATCTCAGAAGAAAGATCTTTTTTCAATGGAGGAAAGCATTTTTTTTATAGAAATAGTTTTGAAACTTATAGGTATTTCACAAAATGAGAGACAGTGACCAAATAATTCACACTAAGATACTGATTCCTTTGACAAAGGCTTAATGAGTTCCTGTTAGGTACAGAGCAGAACTAGATCATTGTAGGATATAAAAATGCACCCGCTGGTAAAAGCAGATAATCTAGAGACGAATAAAGGCAGCTAATGATGTTACAAATTAACTTATGATACATGCAAATGAGAGGCCATTGAATCATAAAAGACATGATAAAAATTGCAATGGAGGTATATGTCAAGATTCAACAAGGGTTCCGAGAGCTGTGGTATGTAAGAACCTGATTTAATTCTGAAAATCTACCACCTTAACTATTTCCATGAATTACAAAAGTTATGTTTATAAATATATCAGTGGACTTGGGAACAAAAACTCAGAATCTTAAGAAACTCCTGGTAATGGCGAAATGTTTAAGTGCGTAGGATAATGTGCTTTATTTTTACTAAACTATAGAACTGATTATGATCTCAAGTGTGACGTCAGGTGAGGACAAAGACAAAAGTTTAGATAAAAATAGTTCATTCCAACTGGATTCAGCTACCTTTTAGCTACCTTTTAAGTAGCCAGTCTTGTAAAAAGTACCTACTTGCTGTGATGGGCACTGAGTCTCACGAGATATGAATGCCAGGTAGACAGTGGCTAGTGAAACTTACTCCAAAGACAAGTAATATGGCAGTTTGGTGGTCTATGCGTGATACTGTGTTTTGAAAAATATCACATGCATCCAATCCCATTGCTCCCATCTATACTCCCTCAGAGTCCACAGAGGCTCTGAATTTGAGAGGTCCCTGCTGGGCAGACAGTTAGACAAAGAGCCAGTTGAAATCCACTGTTTTGGTGGGAAATAGGTACATGATTGACAGAAAGTAATAAAGAAGATGATCTCAAAAACAGAACCAAAACTAACAAAAAATATTTTGAAAATGAGGCAAAAAAAAAGCTCATAGTTCAACTAATTTTTGAAAGATTTCAGTTTGGTGAGGAACAAATTAGAGACAGCTTAGCTTCTCTCACAGGCTGTATCTGAACAAACGTGATTATTCACAGAACTTTTTTTATTATTAAGATATTTTTACTATGTAGAGAATAAGCATAAAAAACTCTGTTGCATACTGAATCTCACTTTTTGCAGATAGCTAAAAGTTAGTGTTAGAAGAAATATGATAGTTAAATATAGAGTCAAATGCACAGTGTGATTCAAGGCAAAAACTTTGCTTATGTAATGCTTCTTGAATTTGATCAATCTAAGGGAACACGTCATTGAGCCTGGTACACTCTCTATAAAGGTTTGACTAAGGAATATATGAATCAGTAAATTTTCTTTCTCCTTATGGTACATATTCAAGCACATTGGCCATATTTTCTTCCTACTGCCTAAATCACTCTCCAGATGTGATTTAGCTGCTTGAATATTTGTATCTAGTTCATTTCCTACTTTACTAAAGCAACACCTTCTAACAGTAAAAAAATAAAAAATTAAAAGAATTCCTGAAAGAATGAGTATGTGACCAAACACAAATTTGCCAAGTTTGTGTTCAACATCTATTTTTGGCATAGTTAGGGGTTGGGGTTGAAACTTCAAGTCCTAAATAGTAAGTTTAATTGCTGTGCAGTGTATCTTCTTTTCGTCTCTTCACTCTCCACCCTTCTCCATCCTGCTCTGGGCTCTGGAGGTTGACCCATAAGCTTCCCGTCAATGGGTCTTTCTTGTCTTCAGGCTATGTGTTGCGCGCAACTTCTAGGGACATTAGAAGCAATGCAGTAAGCTCACTTCATCTCTTCTACAAAGATCTGTCTCTTGCTTGTGGTTGTTCATGTTCCCTCTCTCTCTTTCTTGGTCTCTCTCTCAGGGTTTTGCTCCCTCTTGTTCTCCCTAAAGGCCTAGCGTGGTAACTGTACTCTGCCATTCATGTCTCTGAAATATTCCTCTCTCACAGTTTCCTACAATCCTGCCTTCACCTTATAAATAGTCCCTTACTATACTTTCAGCAAATTTATTGCTTCACCACTGATGGTCTGATACCATCTTCAACACAAAATTCATACTACTTGGCCAGCGAATTAATGATGTTTGTTACGCATCCATGGGCTTTCAGGTACTTCTGCACTACTCATTTGCAAGATAATCAGAAAATTTAACCCCATTGTGGAACTGGGGAAGAAAAACAAACACTTATTGTTCAAAAGAGTATAATTTAGGCATGGTTTTTGAAACTAAATTAAGATTTTTGATAAAAAAACATAGTCACATGGTCTCATGTCCTATTTATTTCCAATTTTAAAAGCACCCGAATTCAGGAAAAGCAAATACTTGTATGCAAAAACAACTTGAGTCAAAGAAGCTGGTGGGTAGTTGTGAAGGGAAATTAATTTCTTTCCCCAAATATAAACATAATTTTGATATGGAGATTTTGAACACATGGTCAAAGAAATTTCACACAAAGTGATTATGGGGATATTCTTCATTTATCCATTGGTCTGGAAAACATTTTGAAAAGTAGGTCTACCCTTAAGCATTCCAGGCATATTTATAGAAATCTGGAGTTTGCCAAAAATCTAGAAAATATGATACACTCTTTGGTCTGATGTGATATTATATACAAGGTAATTAGGTTTGTTATATAAGGAAGAATTTCTGATACTACTCAAATTTTTTACGGGATGTCCATTTAATTTTCTATAGATTTACATGAGTATCACATACATAACAAATTTCTTATTTTGAACCTAATGAATAGGAGCATGATTTTAGTTTAGTTTTCATTATATTTTTATTGAGAAAAAAATTCACACAGATTTCTGTTTATAGCACTGTTTCTTTTCAGTTAGCAATGCAAATGTAATTTCTTATAGCTTCTTCTTTTTAAATGTCTATATTTATTGAGAGAGAGTGCAGGAATGGGGCAGACAGAGAGGGAGAGAGAGAGAATCCCAAGCAGGCTCCCTGCTGTCAGCGTGGAGCCCCATGTGAGGTTTGATCTCATAAACTGTAAGATCATGACCTGAGCCAAAATCAAGAGTTGGATCCTTAACTGACTGAGTCACCCAGGCGCCCTGTTATGTCTTCCTTTTTGAAGGGAATTCAGCTGCACTTTTCTATCAAAAATGGGACTGTAATGGTAACAAAACATTTTTCTTCTACTATATATCTAAATGAAGGCTGATTCTGTCCAGAACTAAAGCAAATGATAATGATTTCTCTCTGGTGTCTGTAACTTTATATATTCTTAAGTTTTCTTTATTCTCTGGTATGAAAACAGAGAATATATGTATTTTGCCAATGCTCACTCTTTGGTTACTATTATACTTAGACCCCTATTGTGTCACCCTGTAAAACTATCCCTTTCTTGCCTGAAATTCCCCATTCCTTCCACCACTGCACAATCAGCTACAGTATCTTAGTCTGGCAAACCCAACCTGATGTCTCTACGAAGAGAACTTGTCATCTGCTGCTTTGCCTCCGTTTGTGCTCCATATTTCTGTTATGCATGTATCATACTATAATTTTTCTATGTCTGTTTCTGGACCATCCTGTAAGTTATTTGTGGGGGTTGAATCTGTCATTTTTAAAAATTTTTTTCAATGTTTTATTTATTTCTGAGAGAGAGAGAGAGAGGCAGCATGAGCAGGGGAGGGTCAGAGAGAGTGGGAGACACAGAATCTGAAGCAGGCTCCAGGCTCTGAGCTAGCTGTCAGCACAGAGCCCAGACATGGGACTCCAACCCATGAACTGTGAGATCATGACCTGAGCTGAAGTCGGTTGCTTAACCAACTGGCCACCCAGGCGCCCCAGAACCTTGTCTTTGATGAGGAGCAAACTCTTTAGAAAGTTGGTAGTATGCATGAACGCTGAACTCTTCAACATTATTCTTCTTCTCATTTATGCACAGAAAATAGAATAAAATAACTTTTATTGGGTTTATGAAAACCAGCAATTTAACTTGAGTACAGTTTTTTCTTTCCTACATTGTAAGCTAAGGGAAAGAAACTATGTGATTGTATCCCCAGGCAATTGTATGTCCATGAAGAATCAGTGCATGTTTGTTAACTTCTCTCTCATTCTATCTCCTTCTCTCTCTCTCTCCTCTCTCTTTCCCTCTTCCGCTCTTCCTTTCTCCCCCGCTCTCTCTCCTTCTAAAAAATCAAATCAAATTAAATTAAATTAAAAAAACCGTTTTTAGCCTTTTGCCACTGGTTATTTCATTCACGCCTGTGAGCATTTCCCCAGGCACAGGGGTTCACTATCCTTTCAATATATTTCTCATTTTATATTGACTAAAAAGTTAAGGTGTGTGTGTGTGTGTGTGTGTGTGTGTGTGTGTGTGTGCATGCGCGCGCGCGTACGTGTGTGTACATGCAGTTTATCTGAAAGGAGGGGCGCCCTTTCCTTGACCGCGCTGAGGTCCAGCCCAGTCCCTGACAGCAGCTCCGCCCATCTGTTTCCCCCGGAAGTGGAAGCGCAGTTACGGCTGCCCCCTGCACCCCTACTGCAGGTCTCCGCTGAAGACCCTGCCCCTCATCACTGTCTCCTGGAGCCCCTGCTGCCACTTTTTTCTCCCCGTCTAATGACTTCCTTACTGGAAGGCTGGGCATGGGACACAGAATCTGTTCTGGAATTTATGAACTGTGCGCATGAGAAACTTAAGTGCTGCTGTTCTTCAGTTGCCATTACAGATATGGGCAAAATAATAATCCTTTTTATCATCCCACAGTCCATAAAATGAATACCAATTAATGGTGTGGGCATAATTAAAGGAAATATTAAGTTAATTGGACAGACACCGATGTAAGTTCTCAGCAGTAACTGACTGTGGCTAAGTGCAATGCTTTGACTCTCAGATTGTATTTCAAATGACTACTGCTGAGAGAATTCCCAAATATATTTTTGGCCAATATGGTTTCTTTCTTTCATTTCTTTCTTTAAAAAAAAATTTTTTTTTTTGAGAGAGACAGAGCAAAAGTGGTGGAGGGGCAGAGAGAGAGGGAGACACAGGATCTGAAGCAGGCTCCAGGCTCTGAGCTAGCTGTCAGCACAGAGACAGAAGCAAGGCTCAAACTCAAGGACTACAAGATCATGACCAGAGCCAAGGTGGGACACTTAACAGAGTGAGCCACCCAGGAATCCCTTCCTTCCTTCCTTCCTTCCTTCCTTTCTCCCTCCCTCCCTCTCTTCCTCCATCCCTCCCTCCCTCTTTCCCTCCTTTCTTTTCTTTTCTTTCTTTCTTTCTTTCTTTCTTTCTTTCTTTCTTTCTTTCTTTCTTTCTTTCTTTCTTTCTTTCCTTTCTTTCTTTCTTTCTTTCCTTTTCTTTCCTCTCTTCCTTTTCCTTCCTTTCTTTCTTTCTTTCTTGTTCACCACTCTACTGGGCCTTAACAATTACATTAAATATGCTGTTTTGAGCCTCCCCATAATTTTTCCTATGGCCTCACTGAAAAATGTTTGCTTTTCTGCAAGGTTGCAATGCTCAGAACCAGAACTAAGGACTATGGCCACTAAATTCCAAGTCTTCTTTTATGTGTTTGCTTCAAAGCAGGCTTATATTTGCTTAGTATCTTTTATGAGTGTATCAGTCACCAATAAAATAGAAGAAGATAATTCTCACCAAATTAATAGCCATTTTCCATGATATATCTGATAATGTCCCTTATAGATAAAGAGTAATATGCACTTAGAATAATCTTTTGAAACTCTTTCTTCAAAATATATATATTTTTTGGTCAAATCTTATGTTATCTTTCCTTTTTAAGTGTCTGGATCGTGTATAATAGAGAACATAAATTCCCTTTCCAGTGACTGCTATGTTCATGCTTCTCATTTTATTTTATTCATTCTACTTTATGGATTTTGCAAAGCTGACTTTCAGTTAACCTGATGCTCCCTGAGGCTAAACTTTTGATTTAAAATTATCTGATTCTTTGAACTCTGAGTTCTCTAGTGCGTACAGACCCATCTTTAGGTGACTCAGAGCTGGAAGCCCAGCTTTAAGAGTTGGCATCAACTCTGAGTGCACCAGGTGGCTGAGAGTTGGACAGTGTTATCCTGAAGCTCAGTGACGATGCTAAGAATTCCTCATCCAGGGCAAAGTGATGCTCTAGACTTAGCTCCACTAGTACGCAGTCCATTCCAACCTCTTCAGTGTTGGGCCAAGCAGTTCATGGAAGATGTCACACCAACACCACAGACTTCTTTTTCCCCTTAACCTTCGATGGTGATCATTGAGCCAATTCTGGAATATCCACTGCACCTCCCCATCAATCCTCTTTGTTCTTATGCCAAGCTTACAAGTCTTGAGAAAGTTCCAGACCTATGTGGACTGAGGACCCAGTAGCTCTGTCTCTCTCCCTCAATAAGTAATTTGTGATCCTACTTCACTGCAAAGACCCATATCATCTCTGGAAACGCTGTTTTCTAAATTTGTCCTGAAATCTGTATCACTAGATTTTACATTTATTCTGAGTTTTCTCCCTCCTACTGAATAAGTGATGCTCTGTTATCACTTCAAACTCAAACTCATGTGCAAATTCAAGTTTTTCTTTCTTTTAAATGCAATTTAAAGATAGAGGAGCTCAGAATTTGAAGTTGGGACACTTGAGTTTGGGACCTGGTTCAACTTGTGTAAATTTAGGAGATAAATCTGAAATGTGACTAGCATTATTAGTATCACATGTGTTATAACTTTTTTTCCTCTTCCTTTTTATTTTCCCATCAGTGCCTAAATTATCTATTCCTGGAAATCCCAGACATGGCTTTGTGAAACACTGCTTTGATAAACTACTTGCCCAGAGTCAAACTCCCTAGTGTAATGCCTAAGAATTACCTCATATTTACCCAAAGATATGCTTTCGGCTCATCACTTTCCCTTTAAATACTCTGCTTCTCATATCTGATATCTCCTGAACCCAATAAGGGACTACAGTTATATCCCAATTACACACCACTCTCTTTCTCCTTGCCTTGCTTACTCCAGTTATTCAAGCCCAATCTCACCATGATTTCCCATTTATCAACCTATTAATTTCATCTAATGTCTAATTGAAACTACCACACTACCTAGGATTGTGCCTTATTCCTTGTCTAGAGGCCTTGTCTAGAGTCCTGAATTGCATTATTATTACATTAATTATTTTGCAGCCCCTTGCTTAACAGTTTATGCCAGAGAAAGACTATTTCTTTTGCCTTGATTTTCTGATACATAAAATGAGGAACATTGTATTCTTTCCTCTTCATGGGTCATTTTGGAATTTTATGGGTTAATTAAAACATTCTGATGAACTTCTGAATAAAGATTAATAAAAATAAGTACAGTAAAACCTTGGTTTGCAAGCATAATTCATTCCAGAAACAGGCTTGTAATCCAAAGCACTTGTATGTACATCGAAGTGAATTTTCCCAAAAGAAAGGATGGAAACTTGGATGATTCATTCCACCCAAAAATATTCATATAAAAATGATTACAATACTATACTATAATATAAAATAATAAATAAAATTAAAAATATAAAGAAAAATAAACAATTTAACCTGCACTTACCTTTGAAAACCTTTGTGGCTTGTGTGAGGGAGATAAGAGAGAGGAGGGTAACTGTGTAGAATGACTTTCACTCTCACTATTGGAATCACTGCTATCCATTGGCTCAATGGAAACTTTTTCTGCACTGGGGCCATTGTACATGTTTGCATGGACGCTGACCACAGTGCAATATTAATCAACTCTTGTCATATACTGTACTTAATGTAACTAGCAATAAGACAGCAGAGGAAAAGGTCTATATCTGAAGGCAGCCTGACCTAGAATGAATCAAAGCATTCCTAAGCTTATTCTTGTATGGGAAAGCAAAAGACTGTCCATAAGTGCTTTGAAGCGACAAAAAGTACACTAGTGCCAGTTGTGGGAACTTTCCAACATTCTGAGAAATCAATGATTTCTGCCAAACCCCGCACATGAGACAGAGCATCGAAGCATGGGAGATACTCACCCACAGTCCCTCAGAGAGAGGGCGGGGAGGAAGAACCATTGGCTCAGTTGTGATCATGTGACATTAAGCATCACGTACTAGTACTGCAAGACATTGCTTATTTATCAAGTTAAAATTTATGAGAAATGTTTCCTCATCTTGCCAAACACTTGCAGAACAAGTTACTCACAATCCGAGGTTTTACTGTATTTTTATATTTTCCTGTCAGTTCATTTCTCTGTTAATTAGTATTATTTATATCAAGCTATTTTTTGAGAAATTTATTTTTTCTTAGCTTTTAAACACCAGTTCATAAATGAAAGGTCAAATTGTGACCAGTTGCCATTGTGGTGTAGATGGAGTAAAACAAACATGTAAGTTTATGTGTATTTGTTAAATATACTAAAGAAGAAAGGAAGGAAGAAAGGAAGAAGGAAAGGAAAAAGGGAAAAAATAAAGAAAAGAAGAAAGGGGAAAAAATAAATTCTATAAGGCAAATGACTGAGAACTTGCTAGCAAGTTTTCACTGAGCTCACTTACTTAAAGTTTGAATTAAAGATAGAATATTTTATAATAGAACCATATATGATCCAGAAACCTAGCTGCATCTTTACTCCTGGAAGCAAGTGGGTACAGAAATCCCCCTTCATCCATGGTCTTGCTTTCCGTGGCTTCAGTTACCAGGGGTCAGTCCCAGCCCGTAGGCAGATGACCCTCCTGACAAATCATCAGAAGTTCAATAGTTGCCTAATGCTACATCACAACGCTTACATCATTCACCTCACTTTATCTCATCATGTAGCCATTTTATCATCTCACATCATCACAAAAAGAAGCATGAGTATAGTGCAGTAAGATATCTTAAGGGAGAGAGACACTACATTCACACGACTTTTGTTATAGTAGATATTGTCATAACTGTTTTTATTTTATTGTAGTTGTTATTCTTAATATCTTACTGTGCCCAATTTGTAAGTTAAACTTTTTCATAGATATATATGGATGGGAAAATACATAGCATCTATATATATAGTTTGGAACTAACAGCAGTTTCAGGCATCATCCCCTGGGGGTCTTGGAATGTATTCCTCCATGGATAAGGGGGGGACTTCTCTACTGTGATTCTCTCTGTTTTAACTCGTTCTTGAAAGAAAGAGTAACCTGCAGGCAGGGAACAATATCCAGTTTATAAAATGCTTATATTTTTCCCCAAGATGAAGACCTTTTCTGTGTCCGCCAACAAGGTTTCTTTATCTAGGGACCAGCGAAGGTATTTGACAGTTTTCATAAACTGAAATGGGGAATATTAATTTCAAATTGAAAATCTCTAAACATGATCCAATTTGTTTGAGCAAAAACAGCTTCACTTTTCTGAGTCCCTACACTCTACCCTTTGTGTTGATCTTGCTAATGAGTGGCAGCGTGTGATCTCTTAACCTTTAGGTCTCTAGTCCTTCCAGAAGTAGATCATTCCTTTTACAATTCTATATAATAGGCATTCTTAGCCTGGTTGGATAATCAATACTTATAAAAATCTGATAAAAGGTATGACCTGCTTTCCAAATATACACCTTTGTCTTTTTTTTTAAGATGCTCGTATCTTTGCTGGATAAGCAGCCATCGTGCGAGAATTCATTGCCATCAAGCCCTGTCACCAACATGGAACTCAGAACATGCAAAGGCCCATTGCAGTCTCTTAGCCTGCATAGATAGTATGCTGGCACTTACCCTAATCTCTGCCAATTGAATCATCTCGCCTAGTCCTGGGACTTTGTATGTAAAGCTAGTGATACAAAGAGACAAGGATAAATTTTCATTTATTCTGAAGGCACAAGTGAGGACAGCATTCAGTGTTCCAGACCAGTGGGGAAGTACTGTGTCTACTGGCAGTGGGGTCCTAATCAGTGCCTCCCCGTGGTGTGCTGTCCACTATTGTTTTGGATGTTTAGCTTCCGTTGTTTTTGTAAATGTTTTCTAGACTCTACAATATCTTTCCAGTAAATTCAGTGAACGATCCAATATCTTTCCAGTAAATTCCTTTTTTTAAAAAAAGTTAATTTATTTTGGGAGAGACAGAGGCAGTGTGTGCAGGGGAGAGGCAGAGAGAGAAGAAGAGACCGAGAATCCAAGCGGGCTCTTGTTGCCAGCATAGAACCCAACATGTGGCTTGAATTCAGAAAACCACAAGATCATGACCTGAGCCAAAATCGAGTCTGGTGCTTAATCAACTGAGCAACCCTGGCGTACCCCCCGCTCCCCGTTAAGGTCCTTTTCTTTGTAAGTTCACGGGAACTGATTTCTGTTGTTTGCAAACAAGAGCTCTAATGGTAAGAAACAATCCAGCCTATAATTTCAGTGTTTTAACAAGCCCCCCATAAGCCCATCCATGGATTCTGCCTTCCTTCTCAATCTAGTGGTGTCGGTGATTTTGAGGGGCTGTGGAAATGGGGAAGTAGCAGGAAGGGCTGGTTAAGGGTGTCTGCTCTAGGGGCGCCCGGGTGGCTTAGTCGGTTAAGCGTCCGACTTTCGCTTGGTCATGATCTCGCGGTTCGTGGGTTCGAGCCCCGCGTCGGGCTCTGTGCTGACTGCCAGCTCAGAGCCTGGAGCCTGTTTCAGTCTGTGACTCCCTCTCTCTCTGACCCTCCCCTGCTCACGCTGTCTCTCTCTCCTAGAAATAAATAAAACATTTAAAAAAAAAAAAAGGGTGTCTGCTCTAAAGAGCATCCAGTTTACTGTTAAAAAAATTATGGGTCTGAAAATTTCTCAGTGCATTTATATAAGAGCCTATGCATATCAATTCTAGAAAGCCAAATTTATTTAGGAAGTACATACTTTTCATCCCAATTATGTACTTTAAATCTTACTTCTTGTTCATTTTGAACTGAGGAACAGGACAAATCTGTGTTCACTGAACAAAGTTAATCAAGAAAGGTCCTTCATAAATTCTTCTGTAGTATTTACTGAAGAGGTTTTATTACTAAAAGAGAGAATGCAGAAGCACTTACATACAAATTATCAGTAGGCTCACATACATCTGACTCAACACTTCTCCCACACAAGTCTTTTCATAAAGAATTTCAGGAAGTTTTACCATGTGAGTTAGTCTCCCTGATATATTCTACAAAGACAAGTTATAAAAATCAACTTGAGAATTTTACAGAGCAAGAGACGGCCTGCTTTTGGATATCTAAGCTAACATATAACCAGCCTACTGCATAGCTCAATTACCAGCGAGGCACAAACACTGTATAGATTTTATTAAAATATAAATAATTGGCATTTGGGGTAACAAGATGAATAGGTGGTGTGCGTGTGTGTGTGTAAACTCTTCTCCAAATTCATCAAGCTCTCCTAGCAGAACTTAGAGCAGCACTTGTGAGGCAATTATTATCATTAAAATTGTGAACATAAAAGAAGGGGAAAGTATGGGATCCGAAGAGTTAGTGAGCTGGGCAGGTGACATGACTTCAGAAAATGGAGACAGAGGGAAAACAAACCTCAATTTTCCTGACTCTTCTTCTGGGTTTTCTCTTGTGATTATGTAATTTCTTTCTAGATGATCCCCCCAAAAGTTCAAAAGTAGACTTTTCTTTACCCCTTTAGAAGCCAATTAATTTCCTTTGAAACACAGAGACAAAATGTCTGTCTGCTACACTGTCTGCTTATTAAAATTTATTGTTTTCCATCCACTAGTACCTAAGTACTGGTAGCTAAGGCTCTGCATGCACGTACTTCTTGCCTGCAGCCGGCTAAGTAAGAGCAGCAGAGGCAGCCAGGGGATGTCACCGGTGTGAGCCATAGAATTATTCATTGTACACAGAATTTATCTTTAATGCTTATGGAAGTCTCCAAAGTGAAATCTATTCCCCAGGCAGGCATTACGTACAGGAAAGTGGACCTTTCCCTCTCAAGCTGGAGCTGAGTGATCATCTCCATGACAGAGTGATTCTCCATGAGAACTGAAGTCTTTGGCTTCTCTGCTATCAGGGGAGTTGTTTATGGCGATTTACACTTTTGGTATAATGAAGACACCTGTTTGCTAATAATTGAACTGGGGTATAACAGCACACGGTATTAAAAACTGACATGGGACTACACTGCAATCACACACAGAGACAGATCTTTGCTTTTTTGTAGCTTAACAGACCACAGCTTTCCTAAATAGCTAAATTGTCTTACATATTTTCTAGTATTTATTGCATTTCATTTTAATAAGCAGTTATTATAGTTGAATAACTAATTACTTTATAGCAGGTGTAACAAATACCATGGAGGTGTCATCAATTAAAGTGTTTGCTGTTTTTTCTATGTCACAAGGTAATAATCAAAGGCAGGGCTTAAAGGAAATAAAATGAGTTCCATTAGTGAAGCAAATTAAGATTTCATTTTCTGTGAGACTCCATATACTTCAATGCTACATGCTTCAATTCAATATCAGCACAGACCAGAAAAAATCATTTTATTGATGTGATTTGTGCTGGATGTGTGAATAAGCAAAGAAGATCTTATGGGTCTATTCAGAAGATCCATCCCTCCTGGAGGATCATAGTGTTTGGGCTCCTTTTCTCTTTCAGCTGGAAGATTGTATAGAGAAGACAAAGCCTTTCTCTAGTCTTAATTTGTGACTGTGGCATGGAGGAAGAGACTGAGGCAAGACAAGTTAGAAATAGGAGACCTCTCATACTTCTATGGGTCTATATGGAGGTCATATTTAAAATTAAAGACTAAAATCAGAATGCTAGGGTACTGATTTTCAAAATGTCTGCAGCAAGGTATGTTGATTAGTATCCTTTTTGGAGAGTCAGGGGTCAGACAAATCATAATAGGAATTTACTAGTTCTTTCAGGATATTGATAAATATAACTGTTGATGCAAAACTTTAAAAGTAACCAAGCAATCAAAGGACTTAACTCCCAAATTACCAACCCCCTTTTTGATGACATATATTTATGTAATCATATGTTTTGAAATATTCATGCATCTGAGTGTATAAATATATAAATATAGTATGTATATCTCTATCTATATATATATTCTTAGAAGCAGTTGATGGAATCATGGAATATTTGAAAATAGAAAACTTATAGAAGGTTTTGAAGATCACATTATCACATTATTTCTCTATTTTTTGTAATAAAAAGCTGAAGACACAGAGCTGATTTGTCCAGTTTCCATAGTTAATGGCCAGGGATAGCACTTCCTTAATGTATAACAATGATATTTGCACACAATTAATAATAGCTCTATGTCTCTACTTTAAAACTTTAGCTTAACTCACTCTAAAAAATAATTTTAGTTTAACCTTAAACTTAATCTCTTTATTTACCAATATAAAGAGTATTTGCAACCTCATGTAAAGTAAAAAGTTAATTTAAGTTGCTTTTGAAATTCATTTACTATTTAGTATCAATATTCTGACCTCCATTACCTTGCAAGTCAAATGTGATCATATTCACATCAACTCTCAACCCTAAGGAGCTACAGTGCCCACGTGGCCAGGCTGAACCTCGGGGCCAGTCTTTTCTCGAGTGATCTCAAGAATCCCCAAAGTGTCAATGATTTATTCAGGAACACGGCTCTTGTTGTTCTTTACTTTGAGATTCTTCTTGGAGATTTGCTATCCCTAAGTCCCAAGCCTCTGCTAGAAGATGCTGTTGTCCTGTTTCTGCAGAAGTAGGGAGATTGTGTGTGACAGTCCCTGTGAGGTTACCTGGGCCTCAGTGCAATGCTTCCTGTGCTCAGCGTCTCACAACATCTTCCAGACACTTTTACTGCATCCTGCAGATGGGAGTGTTCAGATTCCATCTAAAATCCCCCATTTTCTCCTTTCTCTTTTCACTCCCTTCTAGCCCCCAAAAGTGTCTCCATTTTCCAGAAAACATTACAAGGCAAATGAATCCTGGCAGAGGAGGAGAAAGCTGTTTATCTGCCTGCGCGGCAGAAACATTCAGGTTCCAGCCTCAGCTGGTCAAGACAACTTTTTAGGAAAATCCTGAGATACATTTTACTTTCTGAGTAATGACATAAAAGACTGGTCCTCATTATTCTAATTATTCACTTCTATTTGTAAGGATGATGAAATTTTTTGTGGTTTGGCCAAAATATCGAGACTCCATTAAGATGTACTTTCTCAAGTTATTTGAATAAAAACTATCTCTGAAGCAACCTTGAAAAGGAAAACTTTAGTGTATGCTTCTAGTGCCCTACTTTCTAGAAGTTCCAAAATGGACCTCAAGACTTTTTCTGGGCCAGTGACATGGAAAATGATAGTTGACAATCGGTGGCCATTAAAAACCATTCCTTCTGCATTGCCATGGCATTGGGCAGCCATTACTGTCATGTTGTGAGTCAACACGTAGAATCATGGTATTTTTAAAAATGGAAGGGAACTTAGAAATAATTTTGTTCAACTCCCTTGTCTTATAGATAAAAGTAGTCATGTAACAATTTGTCATTTTATACCCAATTTGGAAGCTTGAAATATTCTTCTATAAAATGAAAACATACAATCAATAAGGCACAATTCCTTGCAGAGATACTTGATTTGAGTATCATATTTTTACTTCATTTAACCACTGCAGTAGTGTATGTAGTGGTAACTCCCATTCTTGATTTATAACAACTCTGGGTGCATTTTAGATTCCATCCACGAAATTATTGAAACACCTCAAAAATAATTCACATTTTAGTAAACAATTCCATGAAATTCTTTCACAGTAAGGGAAAATTTCACAATAAAATAAGATGAGGTAGATAAAGCAGCTCCAAAATAATGGGATTCTTGGCACTGATAAAATTTGTTGAAGGCTGAATGAATATCTCAAATGGGTGAAGAGGAGGAGAGCAAAGATAAGGAAATTTTATGTTTTCATGGATAAATGCACCAATATTTCAGTTTCTGAAAATTCATTTTCCAACTCAACTGATTGCCTAGTTTCCCTTGTATCATGTTATATCAGCCTTGGATCTTCATGGTTCCCCAGTGAATTTCCAGTTCCTTGTCCTTCATAAGAGCCATCTGTTGTATTTGAGTTCCCACTGGATCTGACATAAACATTTACATATGAGTTCATCTTGAGGAGGGACTGTGCCTACTAAGTCCTTGGAACTTGGTACCATCCAATATATAGATACTAAGTTTATTTTTCTCAAGGCGTCTTCTCTGACAAAGGTTACGTTACAGGGCCAGTTTAGATGAAAGCTAGCATGTTAATTTTATCTAATCAATTAAAATGTTTAAAGTGGTGATCAAAGCATTCATCGGTGGTCATTGAGAGCCCTAGTCCATAAGAGCTCTTTTCTCAGTGGTTGAAGAATCTCTACTTAAACAAACAAAATGACCATAGGAACTGAAAATATTTGGACAATATTTTCCCCATGAGTCAAATTCTGATGATGGAGATCCACTAGAGTGATTGCGTTGACATAGTTTATACAAGGGCCATCAAGTTACCATTGACTGGAAGCAATTTGGTTATAATTCACTTGAGAATGTTGTGGTGCCTGCATTCATTGCCTTCTAAAGTCGACTTATAAAATCAACTAGCATCCTCATAGACATATTTAATAATGCATTCAAGCAGGCATTTTGCCAAATCCCTTTGAGACAGTATTAAATAGAAAGATGTTTTAAACATTCATTTTGATGAATGGCAGATAGGTAATGACTTTGTTCAATCCACAGAGCTGATACACAATGAAAGCACTGACTAACAGAGAATTTATTATAGAAAGATGGAATTCATTTTTCGTACACTGGATATTTATTTGTATGTGTGTTCTTTATTTCAGTTTTAGAGGAGCTTTTTTTCTAGCTATGAGATTAATACATGTTCACTGTAGAAAATTAGGAGAATAAAGAAAACAAAGGGAAAGATAATAAAAATTATCTCAGTTCTAAAAAATAATCACTACTTACTTTTACAAAAATCCTTTTAAATGAAACATACAGATATTTTATTTATAATAAAACATAAATAAAAATATATATTTATAATATATATCATTATTTTTCTAACATTTATTTATTTTTGAAAGACAGAGAGGGAGACAGAACGCAAGCAGGGAAGGGGCAGGGAGAGGAGATATAGCATCTGAAGGAGGCTCCAGGCTCTGAGCTGTTAGCACAGAGCCTGATATGGGGCTCAAACCCACAAACCATGAGATCATGATCTGAGGCGAAGTTGGACACTCAACCGACTGAGCCATCCAGGTCCCCAAATATTTATTTGTTTGTTTATTATATTTTCATACTGGCTTTTATATTTAGTTCTTTAATTTTATTAAAAATTTGTATTTATTTGTATTTATTACTATCAAATTAAATTAAACAGTACATACTATTGTATAATTTAATACTTTTAAAAATGATGCATTTAGAAGTATTAATTATGTTAAGCAACTGGGGCACCTGGGTGGCTCAGTTGGTTAAGCGTCCGACTTCGGCTCAGGTCATGACCTCACAATTCATGGGTTCGAGTCCCGCGTCGGGCTCTGTGCTGACAGCTAGCTCAGAGCCTGGAACCTGTTTCGGATTCCTTGTCTCCCTCCCTCTCTGACCCTCCCCTGCTTATGCTGCCTCTCTCTCTCTCTCTCTCTCTCAGAATAAAACATTAAAAAATTTTTTAAAAATTATGTTAAGCAACAGAATTAATTTCTCTAACTTTCTATATTTGGGCATTTATATAGTTTCCTTGTTATTAAGAATGATTCTTTGATGAGGGGGTTGTTATTATGAATGATTCTTTGATGAATATTTGTGTATTTAACTCTTCTTAATTCCTTTTTAATTACATAAAATTAAACATACCAGTATATGATTATACCTTGTGTCAAATTGCTAGAAATAGACATTAGTATAAAGAGGCAGGAGAACTAAATACTCCTGAGAAATAGGGTCAGATTTTTCTCCATAAAATCTGATCCAGTTTTTTGGATGACATTATCACTTTAGGAGGACCTGTTTCCTGGTCCTTAATAAATTTTATGGTAATATATGATATATATGGTAATTACTCAAAATTTAATAAAATTTTAGTAATATATCTTTTAAAATCCATGTATTTATATAAGAGAAAGATATTGTTAGTGATGTTATACTGTATATATCTTATTTTCATAAGCTTTTACTTTCTCAAAGAAGTATCTGTATTTATAGTTTATAGGGAATTGAGGTAGTTCCTTCTCCCCTTTCTAGTTCTCACTCGTTGATTTTTTTTTTTCTTCTTCTTTAAATTTCCTCTACTCTTCATGCTAACTGCTTTCAGGGTCCTGCATACGCCATGATTTTTGCTATGTCTGGGCCTCTGAGTAGTTCCCGATTCTTCTGGTCCATTTTCTCCTGCCCTCCTCCAGGCCCCATTTCATCCTAGTCACTGTCTGAGGTTCTTAAACACTGGGTGACAGCTCTAATATAATACCTTCCCCGCCTCTCAGAAATTAAATTCTTGTTCAATTGATTATGTTCTCTGTGAGATGGTGAAATACCCAGGAACACAGAATTTTATCTAAATGGCATAGGAATGGACTCAGCACAAACTAGGCTTTCAGTGAATGTCTGCGAAGTCCCTTGTGCATTATGTAAATTTTTTTAAGTCACCATGTAGATTAGGGTTTTCAGTCTAGCACTCAAGAATATCTGCAATTTATTTCCAGAATAGTTCTTTGTACAGCCTATCACTAGATTTCCAACAGGTTAAATAAATTTAATAAATTAAATAGTTTTCTGTACAATGATGCTTAAAAGCAAGAGCCTTTAGTAGGGCATAAAAATAAACATTACCTAGTCTAACTAGTAAAGCATGATTAGAAAAAAATTTAAATATATGTTTATTAAAATTTTATCATTCTTGTCAATTCCTCTAAAGATGATTATTGAAGGATATTTTAAGAACATTTTGTAACTGGATTATCTGAAGGACCATCAACAGGACTTTAGTCGTGCTGACACGGAAAGAGGGCCACATAAAACTGTCAGGGAAAATGCAAGCTGTAGGGAAACATATACAATAAGATGTGATTTTGCATGTTGAAGATTGTTAGAAAGCATATGATAAAAGCATTAATAGTGTTTACCTCTGAGGGAGTTGATAAATGGAACATGTGCATCTTTTACAACCAATATTAGTTTTGTTATGAATAAGTAAACAATTCTAGGTTATACTTAGTTAGAACACAACAATCTACAGTATATTCAGGATGAGTCTTGTGACTAATAAAAATTCTTTACAGATTTAAATTGCTCATTTGCAGAGAATGGTGAATACATACAAAGCTTCCAGGGATAGGGAATGCTACCCCTAAATTATTAACAACATGTAAAACATAATATGTGGGTGAAAAAGTAAAGGAGCCAAGATGATTTATTGGAAAGTAGGACATAAGGGAATGATTTCACAATAACCATTTTGTGAGTGGTTCCTATGCATAATGCCCCCACTGGGGAGGGTAATGAACAGAAATCCCAGGCTCACGGAAACTTGGAAAAGGTGTGTGTAGTTAGAGATTGGGATTCGTCCGTGATCTGGGAGGCAGACCTCTGGACACAGCCCAGGGATAAGAGTTGGTCTACAGGTGGGCAGGTATTCAGAACATGGAACACCTGGACAGCACAGGTGGAAGACAATCATAAGGGACACTGGGTGTCACACTGCAGTAGGGTGCTGGAAGCCCATTATGGCCGCATTAGCCTTTTGGTGGCTGGATAGACATAAGCTAGGAAGTCACAGGGCATAGGTCTGGGCGATGCTCAGCAAGCCATGGGGCCAAGTCCTTATAACAATCCTATTTTTCAGGGTTTGAAATGCTTACTGTTACTATTTCTTCATATCTAGAAATTGTCCTTAGACCGTCTGCACATGAAATATGTGTTAAATTAAGACATTACACATGTATTAAATGAAAACACTAGTGGATTCCAATGGCTTAAAATGTAGTTTTCTCCTCGGGTTTCTCTGCCACTTTAACTTCCAGTCATGTAAATATCATTGTAACTACTCTTTGGACCACTTTTACCCCAAATAAAATGGCCTACTTGATGTCATTCACCTTTGCTACTTTGGCATGGTTTCTGGGACTTGGTATGTCTTTAAATGGTAAAGTACCAATAATAACTTTACAAACATGAGGAGTTTAGAGATGTCTTCGAGGCTACTAATGAGATGTGCTATTGTAACTTTTAACTTTAAGAAGAGCTAAAATGTTTTAAACTAACATATGTATGTTAGTTTATACATATATACATATTTATTTGTAAACTATAGTTCTTGGTGGACCCCTTGCAGTAACATCTTAATTTTTCTATAGCATTTCAATGAGAGACACTTAGCATATATTTCATTTACTTATTGTAACAATCTTTTGAAGGAGACAATATGATCCATATTTTACAAATAAGGAAACTGAGGCTCAGAGAAATCAAACAATCTGCCTAAATGTACATAACTTGTAAATCACATAATTACAGCTGAAAATCTGTGACTTTTTTCTATAAATCTAATGTTCTTTCTACAACATTCCACTATCTTATGAGTTTGCTTTTTTTTTTTTCTCAGTTTTTAGTATTGACTAAAAGTAACAGTTATAATTAGTTTGGCTTCCAAAGAAGATATTTTAAAGGATTTATCAATTTTTAATAGACTAAAAGCCTTCCCTTTCAGGATGTAATAAAAATTCTCAATTACATAAATGTTGATTAGTTGGTTTTATAATATTGAATAATAGTTTCCACTGAAAAAATGTATTAATGCATTCTCATTCCCTTCTTTCACATCCCATTTTCATTAACAAACCTGAAATATGCAATGTGGTATGAATTCCTCTATGTATTTGATAGTCCACTGGGGTTTGTGCTATATGTCCCACAACTGTCACCACCCTCTAACCTACAGAAACAGATGCCTGATGAATTATAGATTTTTGCATAACAGAAGTCAATGGCCACAAGTCCATTTGGATTTTAATAATTCAGAACAAATTTAGTACAATCAGAATGGGACAGATACACCTTAGATGGCAAAATAAGAAAACAGTAGACAATTAATTTGGTTAACTCAGGAATATTTTAAGTAAAGACTGAAATTAGAGTCTACTGATTCCATCAATCAGTGTAAGCGCTGTAAGTCCAAGTGAAAACGCATGGGCAGATGACAAGGACTTATCTATTTTCTTTCCATTAACAGTAAAATATAGGCACTTTTGCAGCCCAAGAATCATATGCTATATAACTATGGAATACAAAATGTCTATTAGAATATAAAATATCTTGTACTATTGTGATGGTTAATTTTATGTGTCAGCTTGACTGGGCCAAGGGAAGCCCAAATAGCTGGTTAAACATTGATTTGGTTCTATGAGGGTGTTTCCAGAAGAGGTTAGCATTGGAACAAGTAGACTGAGTAGAACAGAAATCCACCTGCCCCCCACCCCCATCATGAGTGGGTGTCATCCAGTCCACTGAAGGTTGGAATAGAACAAAAAGAGGAAAGTTGGATTTGCTGGCTGCCTGCCTGACTCAACTGAGACATAGATTCTCTGCCTTCAGCTGTCCTGGTTCTTAGGTTTCCGCACTTGGACTGGAGTCTACACGATCCACAATCTAGCTTTTGGGCTCTCAAAGGCTCTCCTGGGTCTTCAACATGCAGATGGTAGATTGTGAGACTTCTCAGCCTCCAAAACTGGGTGAGCCAATACCCTACATTAAATCTCTTTCTACGTATATATCATAATAATATATAATTATACTTATAAATTATATATCTAGAAAGAGAATGTAAGAGATGTAATTATAGATGTTATATATAATTATATGTCTAGATAGAGATTTAATATAAGATTTAAAGGTATTTAATATGGTATTAATTAATGCATAATATATATTATACATATCTTATTGGTTATGTTTCTTGAAGAAGGCTACCTAACACAACCATAAACATCCTTATTTGCTGGCTGTGCCAGACTGAATAATAATCCCTCCAAATATATCTGCATTTTAATCCCAGAAACTTGAGAATGACCTCATATGGCAAAAGGGAATTTGCCAATATGATAAAGTTAAGTATCTCCATACGGAGAGATTATCCTGGTGGGCCCTAAATGTAATTACAGGGTCTTTACAAGAAAGAGGGAAAAGGGGATTTGATTGCAGAAGAGGAAGGTACTATGATGCCAGAAGCAAGATGCTATGGTACAGGCTTTGAAGATGGAAGAGAGGCCACCTGCCAAGGAATATACGTATGTGGCTTTTAGAAGTACGAAAGGGTAAGAAAATGGATTGACCCCCAGATTCTCTAGTAGGAATCAACCCTGCTGACAGCTTGCCCTCAGTCCCATGAGACTGCTTTTGGACCTGACTTTCAAAACTTGTAGGATAATGTAATTATATATTTTTTAAAAATTTTTAATGTTTTATTTATTTCTGAGAGAGAGAGAGAGTGTAAGCAGGGGAGGGTCAGAGAGAGAGGGAGACACAGAATCTGAAACAAGCTCCAGGTTCTGAGCTAGTTGTCAGCAGAGAGCCTGACACGGGTCTCAAACCCACGAACCATGAGATCATGACCTGAGCCGAAGTTGGATGCTTAACCGACTGAGCCACCCAGTTGCCCCTGTAATCATACTGTTTTAAGCCACTAAGTTTGTGACAATTTGTTATAGCAGCCACAGAAAACTAACACAGTGATGGAGCCTAGTCTGGATTTGTGCTCTCCCAATAAAATCCCTATGCTCTGTCTTTTAGACATTCTACATGGTACATTTGCTTCTGGACATTTTAATCCCATAATTCAGAGGAAGGTATATGGAGAGGGCCAGGCATAGACTTGGGGCTTGATGAAAGTCTCACTCAAAGCTTCTGGAAACATTCCAGGGGAAGGCAACCACGGGTCTGTGGGTCTGGTTGGGCTCTAAGCAAGCCTGCTTTGCTCAAAACTGTAGGCCACATTCTGCAGCCAGTCCTTGGGAGAAAATGGCCAAGCCGGGGTGCTGCCCACCTACACATCAGTACACACAAGCAGAAGATGGATGGGGATACACAAAGAGGAGAAGCCACATACTCTGGCCAAATATCCCTACAAAGTATGATAAATTACTGGATTCATTTGATCAAAGAAGACAGACATTCAGAATAATGAAGCCCAAGAACTGCCCAGAGAAGGAATTTAGCACAATTTAAGAGTGAGTTTTTTGGATACAATTTTAGCAGATAAGAAGTAAAAGAAAAAGTATAACACCTGAGGTTTGGGAACCTATGCTCTATTTGTCCGGTGCAGCATCCTTACCTTTTGCCAAGTCAGAAATGACAAGACAATAGTGACCATTAGCCAGCTACCCTCTTGGCAAGCAGTCTGGCCACAAAAGAGGCTCCATCATATTAGGGTAGACTTATCAACTCTCACTTCTGTTTTGGTGGCTGAAGATGTGTTAAGTTGTTTCATAAACCAATAAATCTAAATTGCAGGCACAGAGTCTACATTTCTACTTCATAATCTGTTTACCCCTGGGCACTTTGACTTTCCTTGACTCACCAGCTGCTTTGCCTTGCTTCCCTCTGAGTCAGAATCTACTTGCGATGCTTTTGAAGTAATTCTACTGTATCCCAATGATTTACAGAAATTTCAGGATTCAGCGATTCACCTTTGACTCACAGCTGTCTTTTTCCTAGGAAAATGGGCTGGGGATAAATTTAACTGATACAATACTCAATCATTACTCATTTTCCAACCTCCTAAGAACTGTGGTCAGTCAGCTCATAAAGCCGTAGGATAAGTTCTGTCTTAGAGGGATCCTTGACCACGGATTCAAATAAACCTCATAGAGGCAGTTTTGTGGATCTTCTATATCTGACAACATGTATGAGTCCTAATTAACCAAGTTATTTTCCCAGAAGTTTTTCAGCCCAATGGGTATAGACTTCTATTGCTATCAGTTTGTCGTGTTTGACCAAACATGGACACAGAGGGAACATGGTCTGTGTTGAAGCCAGATTTCTATTACATGTGTAACAGAAAGGACAAAGCACAAAAGAGTTTGAAGTGTAGTGCCTGTAATGAAAACTTTGTGTAGTCTATGATGGAGGAAGCTCAAGGGCACACAGGGCACTGTGGAACATCTGGGAGAAGGGCTTTGAAGCACAAGGTCAGCACTTCTGTTTGATCTGTACTACTTGCGACATCACCCTATACTCTCTGTTCTTTCATTCAATGCCCTGATTTTTGGCTCTTTCTGGATCTCCACCTCTGATCATTATCTCCTGCTTCTTGGCGGAGAGAGGGGGCACGCAGGTGAGAGAAAGCATGGGCAGAAGGGGACTATTTGTATAAGGATGAGACTGGTTTCTGGGAAAAATTCTTTTTCTTACTTAAGATGCAGATAATTCAGGTTGAACACATGGTGGAGAGGGTGAGGGCCCAAGCGGATATACTACTGTGGATCTCAGGTCTCTGAGTGGTTGGAATTAGCATCGGTGATTGTCAAATATGTGCCAAGAACACTGCCATGGTTTATAGACTGGATAAATAGTATATGTCAATTACCTGTGCTACTAATTTTCAAATATAACGAAATATAAATTTATTTTTAAACACTAATAAATTCATATGAACTTAATACTTTTCTACTTTTCATTTGTTCTTCAACATACCGTAGTAAAAGTAATAACACCATCATGTAGACAACTCTAAAATAAAGAGGCTTTTTTCCTCCCCCTTAAAATTCTGGAAAAATAGTAGACAAATTATGAAACCTTGGAAGGATTAAATGTTTTATGGATAAACGGAGTCATAAGTTTTTCAAGTACATATAGGTATTCTGTCCCCACAATATAAATCTGCCATTGGATGAATTTTGTTCATTTTCAAAATGTACATTTGGGAATTAAACTATTTTCTTTCTTTCAAAACCAGTTGTTCATCATCAGGTGTGTCTTGTAAAATTAAAACATAAACATACACTTTTTTACCTCTTAGAAAAATAGTAGATATTTAAAATATAGCTATGGATAAGAAAAAAGGGGGAAATTTCTTACAATTACACCACCCAAGATATTTACTATTAATATATTAACATCTAAGTATGTATCCTTCTAGAACCTTTTAAATATACATGCTTATGTATGTTATTAAAACAAAAAAAAAACCTTTTTCTAGGTTGTATTTACAGCCTACTGGTTTTTTTTTTCCTTCATTAAAAACTTTCCTTCATTTACCAACTTAGGATCAACATCTTTCATGAGAAGATATGTTACAATCTGGAATTCCCTACTAGATAATTTTCAAAGAATCTGTGATTGAGTTAAACTCAGGTTCTAGAGAGAAGAGAATTCTTATGTTTCACTTTGAAACCATGCTTGGAAGGTACGACAAGTTAATGTGACTGCACAGATTTCTGTTCCAACATGGCTTCCTCCCAACTAAAAAATTATAATTTCTTCCTCATGCTACATGTTCTTTTGTGCTTTTTATTCTTTGTCTGTGGTGAAAATCTCTTTAATTAGGAGCTAGAGAGTTCACTCAAATTTAGGGTTCATATAAAAATCACTGGTCTGGACTTAACAATTCTAATCTTTCACTGCTTATGTTCCTCTACTAGGGTGCTTTTAAGCAATACATAGGTTCTTATTTCTAGAATAAAATGTTCTTTAAAAGCCTATTAAAAGTGCCCTCAGGAGTGCACAGATATCGAATAGCACTCTAGTATTACACAGATTTTAGTTTAAATGAGATAGAACCTCGTGAACTAAATTTCTTTTAATAAAAATACAAGCTTGCAAATGACAGACCTATAATATTTCCACAAGCTGTAACCTGAGGAAGGGCAAACTACATCTTCATAGGATAAATTTCAGACTGAGAGAATAATGGAAGGGACTCAGAAGAGAATGTAAAGGAAATAATTAAGAGTATTAAAATTATATTTACGGCGCAACTGCTGGGATTATATTTATTGCCTCTGGTAAAATGGGTATTCGTGATTACAAACACTATTTATAAAGGCAAATATGTTCTACATTGACTAGTGACCAGCTATTATCCAATGCAAAATAGAAAATGAGAACTAGAAGCCTTAATATAAAGACTTAGGTAATGTCTCTCTAAAAGGGGATTTTTAAAAGCCCCAAGTCATTTATTAGAATGAAAATGAATTCGGCAGAAAGTACACTGGACCACCTGGAAGACAGAGATCTGAGTTCTACTTGGGCACTGCCAGGGATTCACCATGCAATCCCTCATATACACTATCACTTCCCTGGATGAGAGTTTACTTGTCTTTAAAATGAAATGATGGAACTCAGGGATCACTAATATTCCATCGGCCCTGACAGGCTCCGATCAGGGTACTATCATTCCTACCAGTGTCGGAGCGACTGTCAGCTGCTTCCTCCAATGTCCATTTTTCTCTTCCTCCTCAGAAACAAGTGCTGGTACTTTTAGCAGGACATAATTTGTCCTGGAATAATAGAGAACATTTCTCAGTTTTCTTGTAGCATAGTGTGGTCATGGAACTAAGATCATGTCATAGAACTAAGGCCGTGGAACTAAAAAAAAAAAAAGAAAAGAAGCAAATGATACTCCCTAATGATACCACAGAGTCACCACATATGTCCTGGTGGCCTGTTCTGTGCTGCTTTTACATTAGAGAGAAGTTCACATCTCTTATTTAGGCAATGACAGTTTTTTTCTTTTCTGTTAAAGGCAGCTATATTGAATTCTAACTGATGCAGTCAATAAAATGTGATTACTCGTTGTTGTAAAATAACTACAACTACCAATTATTTTGCACTTAGTAGATGCCAGACACAGTGCTAAGTGTTTTATGGACATTGCCTGATTTGATTTGCACAATGAGAATACTTATGAGTTAGGTATTATTATCCATAATTTACAAATGGGGAAATGGGAGCTTAAAAAGATTAAAGAGTATCTACAAGGTCATGTAGCTTATGTGACAGAGCCTAGATTCTAAAACAGGTTGGATGACTCCAAAACTTATTTCCTCAATCAATATCATCAGTTTAATGTAGTCATTATTCCCTGTGGGTAAAGGATGCACAAAGAGCACAATGTTAGCTAGTATTTCTAGAAAGCCTTATACAATTGTCAAGATGTAGACAACATTAAATGCAATCTATTCCCTGGGCAAAATGAGGAGACAAAGATCCATCCCGGTTACTATAACACAGATAATAACTATCCCCAGACCTTCCTTACCTAGGTCATCAAACATTTTACCTTTATAAGAGATTTTGAAATAGAAGTAACATAATCTAATCATAAAGATCATGTTGGAGATTTAATATGATGATATACGTAAAGTGTATAGTAGAATACCAGGTCCACAATAGGTGCTCAATAAATAGTATCTGACAGCATTCCTATTTAAGTGATCCATCCATAGTGATGATGTGAAAATTGAAGGAGTCGGAAATAATAGGTTCAAATACAACCTCTGCAACTTGGTAATTATGTGGATACAATCCAGTATTTAATTTTTTGGCATGTAGTTTTCTTTTTTTTTTAATATTGATTTATTTTTGGGAGACAGAGAGACAGAGTGCAAGCAGGGGAGGAGCAGAGAGAGAGGGAGACACAGAATCTGAAGCAGGCTCCAGGCTCTGAGCTGTCAGCACAGAGCCAGATGTGAGGCTCAAACCCATGAAACCTGGGCCAACAAAGTTGGACGCCTAACTGACTGAGCCACCCAGGCGCCCCTGGCATGTAGTTTTCTAAGGAATGGGTTACTTATGTTAGAGAATTGTAATTGGAGACAGTGTCTCTCTTCCCCATAGCTGACATGGTTTAGAATGCCAGCAAGTGGAAACATTAATATTATTATTAAATATTCAAATCACCCTATTTGCCAACAGTTCTTTTCTCTGTGTGTGGGAGGAAGGGGGTCTCCCTGCTCCCATGGGGGGTGTTTGCTGTGGGTGTGGCTGCACTACAGCAATCCCTGCCTGGAGTTAAGAGGCTACTGGGAGGTAGCTTCAGTCAGAGGCTGAACGGCCGCGGTACATACCCTGTGGCAGGCAGCACCCGGGGCCATTCTGCCCGTCCTTCCGATTGCTTTGGAACTCAAGTCTGTCTCCTCCAATTTTTGTTTCTGTACATGCATTGGCGTCCTCTCTGCCTTGGCCCTGTAGCCAAGGCCATTCCCACCTCACTGGGGCAGCAGGAGGACTTTGCAGTGCTCACGGCAGAGGAGAACTGCTCCAGGAGAGAAGGACCAGGCCAACTGTGACTGTACACGGTGGGCAGTCCGTGTGACAGCAGTGCTGTGTATGTCTGTTACTTGTTCTCTTGGCAAATCTTCACTTTCTTGAGAAACTTGTTTCATAGAAATCAAACAATAAAACAGTACAAAGTGAAAACAAGAGTTTTCTTAGGTAATTAACACTTACTTGTTAATTCCTTCTGAAGCTATTTATTTAGAACTCTATTAGAAAGTGGTCCTCAGGGGCGCCTGGGTGGCTTAGTCGGTTAAGCGTCCGACTTTCGTTTGGGTCATGATCTCGCGGTTCGTGGGTTCGAGCCCCGCATCGGGCTCTGTGCTGACTGCCAGCTCAGAGCCTGGAGCCTGTTTCAGATTCTGTGTCTCCCTCTCTCTCTGACCCTCCCCTGCTCACGCTGTCTCTCTCTCCTAGAAATAAATAAAACACTGAAAAAATTAAAAAAAAAAAAAAAAAAAGTGGTCCTCAGTTATTAAGATCACACAACTTTCAAAACCTTGTGCAAAGTTCTAGTCTAATAAAAAATTTTTTTCCACATCTTCCCCTTCTCCCTTCCCCTCCACGCCAGGTGTTTATCTTAGGTCAAAATATACATAATAGCACTTTTTCCATTTTAAAATTCCCAAATTTGCCCCCCTTGTTGATGGGAAAAGGGTGAGTTTTTCCTGTTTCTAGGCTGCTCGTAGGCTTCTGGTGGAGCCTGTAGGGTTTTCTACGTAGAGTATCATCTATGTAGAGTATGTCGTCTGCGAAAAGTGAAAGTTTGACTTCTTCTTTACCAGTTCTGATGCCTTTTATTTCCTTTTGTTGTCTGATTGCTTTTTTATAAGTTTATTTATTTATTTATTTTGGGGGGGGGGTGGAGTGGGGCAGAGAGACAGGGAGACAGAGAATCCCAAGCAGGCCCCGTGCTGTCAATGCAGAGGCTGATGTGGGGCTTGAACTCACCAAACATGAGATCATGACTTGAGCCAAAATCAAGAGTCAGTTACTTAACAAACTGAGTCATTCAGATGCCCCATGTATTAGTTTTCATGAGTTCCATCATAAAGCTTATTCTTTTTAGATCAGAGAAAACCCAGTGAACATAGATGAAAACACTCTTTTTGCAGTTTTCTGCTGGGATGATGGAATGCACTGGAAGCCTGGAGGGGACAGGTGCTCACTGACTCTACCCTTGCATGTCACACCTCCTCTCTCAACTTGCTGCGCCAGGAAAGGCATGCTTCGCCAGTGCGAGAGGGAGCTGAGGAGGCCTGAGCCATCCACAACTGACCTGAAATCATCTTCCCAGGAGGCAGAACAAGCACATAGCCAGACAGGGCTCTGCTTTTCAAAGAGGCGAGTCCTCTCTTCCTTCCTAACTACCCCTTAAAAGCTCCAGACAAAAATTAAGCTGTTGATTCATGCAAATGAGCCTCAGCAAGGAATGACTCCTTTCAGAGAGACAGCAGTGTTTTGGGGTGGGGGCAGGTGGGTCGTTAAATTGCGATAGGAAATCAAGGTCAATTTTCTTTGATAATAAGATATGTGTAAATCAGAAAGGCTGCTATTACTACAACAGGAAAAGAGTGTAAAGCATTTGGTGGCTTACTTGTGCTTCTGTTCTTTTTTATAACTGTGTACTTGGAAGGAAAATGCCATTTTCTGTTTAGCTTCTTTGTTGAAAATAATTTCCAAAGAAAGACCTACCTTACTTGAGTATTTCTCCCCCTTTCCTCTTCTATTGCCATTAGAATTAACCTTCTGCCCCTGCAGGTATGAAGCAGTGGTGCTTGCTTACTTCTGGCCTAGTGCACATCGTCTTTAACCTCGAGTTACCACGTTTCATTTAAATCACAGTGAATTAACCAAACGGCAGAAAGAGTGTTTTCATCTATGTTCATTGGGTTTTCTCTGATCTAAAAAGAATAAGCTTTATGATGGAACTCATGAAAACTAATACGTGGGGCTTCTGAGTGACTCAGTTTGTTAAGTAACTGACTCTTGATTTTGGCTCAAGTCATGATCTCATGTTTGGTGAGTTCAAGCCCCACATCAGCCTCTGCAATGACAGCACAGGGCCTGCTTGGGATTCTCTGTCTCCCTGTCTCTCTGCCCCACTTCACCCCCCCTCAAAAATAAATAAATAAATAAATAAATAAACTTATAAAAAAGCAATCAGACAACAAAAGGAAATAAAAGGCATCAGAATTGGTAAAGAAGAAGTCAAACTTTGACTTTTCGCAGACGACATGACACTACATAGAAAACCCGACAGATTCCACCAGAAGCCTACTAGAACTGGCCCATGAATTCAGCAGAGGTGCAAGGTACAAAATCAATGTACAGAAATGAGTTGTATTTTTATACACCAATGATGAAGCAACAGAAAATCAAAAAACTGATCTCATTCACAATTGCACAAACACCCATAAAATACCTAGGAATAAACCTAACCAAAGATATAAGAGATCTGTGTGATGAAAACTATAGAAAACTTATGAAGAAAATGGAAGAAGATGCAAAGACAAGGAAAAACATTCCATGCTCATGGGTTGGAAGAATAAATATTGTTAAAATGTCATTACTACCCAAAGCAGTCTACACATTCAATGCAATCCCAATCAAAATTGTACCAGCACCCTTCTCAAAACTAGAACAAACATTCCTAAAATTTGTATGGAACCACAAAAGACCCCGAATAGCCAAAGTCATATTGAGGAAGAAAACCAAAATGGGAAGCACCACAATCCCCAACTTTAGCCTCTGCTACAAAGCTGTCATCATCAAGACAGAATGGTATTGGCACAAAAACAGACACATAGACCACTGGAATAGAATAAACAACTTAGAATTGGACCCATAAATGTATGGCCAACTAATCTTTGACAAAGTGGGAAAGAGTATGCAATGGAAAAAAGACAGCCTCTTTAACAGATGGTGCTGGGAGAACTGGACAGCAACATGCAGAAGAATGAAACTAGATCATTTGCTCACACCATACACCAAAATAAACTCAAAATGGAGAAAGGACCTGAATGTGAGACAGGAAACCATCAAAACCCTAGAGGAGAAAGCAGGAAACAACCTCCTTGACCTCAACCACAGCAATTTCTTACTTGACACATCCCTAAAGGCAAGGGAATCAAGAGCAAAAATGAACTACTGGGACCTCATCAAGATTAAAAGCTTCTTTCTGCACAGCAAAGGAAACAATCAATAAAACTAATAGGCAACTGATGGAATGGGAAAAGACAGTTGCAAATGACATATCAGATAAAGGGCTAGTATCCAAAATCTATAAGGAACTCATCAAACTCCACAGCTGAAAACCAAATAATCCAGTGAAGAAATGGGCAGAAGACAGGAACAGACACTTCTCCAAAAAGGACATCCAGATGGCCAACAGACCCATGAAATGATGCTCAGTGTCCCTCATCATCAGGGAAATACACATCAAAACCACACTGAGATAACACCTCATGCCGGTCAGAGTGGCTAAAATGAACAAATCAGGAGACTCTAGATGCTGGTGAGATGTGGACAAATGGGCACCCTCCTACACTGTTGGTGGGAATATAAACTGGTGCAACTTCTCTGGAAAACAGTATGGAGGTTCCTCAAAAAACTAACAATAGAACTCCCCTATGACCCAGCAGTAGCATTGCTAGGAATTTACCCAAGGGATAAAGGAGTGCTGATGCATAGGGGCACATGGACCCCAATGTTCATAGCAGCGCTCTCAACAATAGCCAAAACATGGAAAGAGCCTAAGTGTCCATCAACGGACGAATGGATCAAGAAGATGTGGTATATGTATACAATGAAATACTACATGGCAATGAGAAACAATGAAATCTGGCCATGTGTAGCAACATGGATGGACCTTGAGGGTGTTATGCTGAGCGAAATAAGTCAGGCAGAGAAGGGCAGATACCATATGTTTGCACATATAGGTGGATTAGGAGGAAGCTAATGGAGGACCATGAGGGAGGAGAAGGGGAAAAATAGTTGGGGAGAGGGAGGGAGGCAAACCATGAGAGACTCTTGAATGCTGAGAACACACTGAGGGCTGACAGGGGTGGGGAAGAGGGGAAAAGGAGGTGATGGGCATGGAGGAGGGCACTTGTGGGGATGAGCACTGGGTGTTATATGGAAACCAACTTGACAATGAACTATTTAGGAAAAAAAAGAAAACCAATATTTATCTCTTGCTTTCCTTTGCTCTGAATGCCATGTTATTTTCTAAGTCAGTTCATACCCTGATTATTCTTAGAACTTGATAGTTAGTTTCCTTTGTGGTATCTTGAGGCTGGCCTGGGCACATAGTGTCTGATCCCATGCAAAAGACATGAGCACCAGGCCCAGAAACCAAAGTCCACTTGCCTGTCTTTCCATAGCAACTTCTGTCCCGCACACTGGGCCGATGTCACAACCTCTGAGGTTCCAAGTGAACAAATGGCAGCCTTGCTTTCTCTTTGCTCCCGGGCATGAGCTGGGTGTGGTCACAGTCACACAGACATCCTCACTGGGTCACCTTTCACCTTCCAGACTATGTCCCTGGGTTTCCCCATCTCCTGGACCCTTCTTTCCCGTCCACCTCAGCACTGTAGACGGGGCATACCCCAGCATGCTCCTTTTCTTCTTTAAAGATCCCAATGTTTATGACTTCCAAGGAACTAAAATGACTAATACATAGGCTGTAATATCTTTTGAGTGAGATGGAAAATGAGAGATAAGGGTTAAAAATTTACCTTGGACAAAACCCAACTTTGGAATTCTCAAACATTTGTTTGAATATTAGCTCCTGTTCACCTGGGTAAAGGTAAGGGAGAGGAAGGGAGGGGATGGTGGCCAGGAGAACAGCCATTTCACAGTGAATAGCAACTCAGAGGCCCCAGACCTGGGCTAGGCTGGGCAGCCAGTGAGCTCCTCATTCAGACAGACAGGCTCCTCCTCTCTCTTGTTCTCTGCTCTGGCCTTTAGGCCAGATATGTGTGGAATAAGCATTTTCTTTCACTGCCAGTGGGCATTTAGGAAACTGGCTCATTCTCCATGCCTCCCCCTCCCTGCATATATATTTTTTAATCACAAAAACTTGAGTGAGGGTAAATACTCATTGTTTGGAAGTTAGATCTTCTCACAAGGTCAGTTTGTGCCTACTACTCACTGAGAAGAGAACAATTTGAGCAAATGATCACATTTAATTAGAAAAAGAAAGAATGAGGCTTAGCTCATAATGACAATGGGCAATTTGAGTAATTAAAATTATTTTAGAAAAGCACGGATTTCTTTTAAATTAAAATATGCCCAGAAGCCTATATAGAGATTATACATATATACTCAGATAACTTTTTTGCTATTCGGCCTTTCTCATTTTATACCACTTGTAAACTGATTTCCATTTATGCAAGAGGATGTTCTATATCTCAGAAGAATAGTTGAGAATCTCCCCATAAATACTTAAAAATATGAGGTTCTCTCTCACTTGCTAAACTACAATTCCTTTAGTGTAACAGCTGAAGAAAAGCATAGAATCCTAGAGAAAACAGTTCTTGGCTTTAACTTCTTTATGTTCGGCAGCCTTATTATTGTCAAAATTCCCCAAATTAAAATGCAAAACTCAGCTTCTTGGCTGGGCTCGCTTACTTAACCTTAATAAAATATAAGGGTCTGTTTCATTAATCGGAAACACACCAGACACAGTGCATGAATTTTATCTTCCACTCTGTCCTTTGTATTTCAGAATGATGATAATACTAATAATAAAAATCCCAGGATTTGGCAGCCAGACAATTGTGTTCTCTTTGTTTCTATCATGTTCCTATGTAAAATGAATTTCTCAGACAGAGTAAATGCCTTAAGGGGTAAAAATTCCAATGATCCTCTCCCCTGGAAATCTTTAAAAATAGAGTAAACTTTCATTTGTCTGGGTGTGGTTTAAGCACCGTCTGTCTTTGGCAGAGGGATGTTTTAGCTGACCTACTGATGTTGTTTTAAGCCGCATGATCACTTAGGGGGAGAATTTTCCTTTAATCCTTGCCAGATTTAATTTATCACAACAATGCATGCTCTTATGGACATAGTAAGACAAAAAAGGGGGTGCAATCTTCCTTTCCACTGTTAAGTAATAAAACAGTTTCTCAAATTTGAGAAACTAATATTAAATCAAGAAAATCTGATTTTCCCCCCTCTTCAAACCTCTACTGAAAGATAGTGTAATACGATAAATAGCATACAATTTAAGACAAGACGTTTTCAAACAACTGGGCCAAATCAGCAAAACGGAAGCATGTGCTCCATGAAGACCACCTTCACGTGCCTCACAGGAACCTGAAGCTGGGCATCCTGACAGAGTGGGGGAGGCACCGACCACGCCCAGGGGTGCTGATGGGCACTCACAGGGTGGCGAGTGCTAGAGGGCTGGGGAAAGTGCTTTCACAGATTGAGTACCACCTGTGTCGGCCCAGGCCCTTGTTATGTGTGCGTCATCTGCCTTCCTGCTGACCTTCCAGACACTCCGTGGACAGCCACATATTCCCCGGCTGCCCAGCCGTCCCCCCAACCCTCCCACCTGGAGCGATTATATAATGAAAGTTTCCACTTTCCTCAGAAATACCAAGCGAAAAAAGATACTGTTGTCATCTTGTACGTTGCTCATGAACACATATACACACACACTGAGGCAAAAGAGTGGGTCAGTTTTTAAAAACTATTATCTACAGTCAGATTCTAAGTCAAATTTATTCAAGTGTTCACCAGTTCCTTTTCTTTCTCTCTCTCTTTTTTAAAGTTTATTGGAGGGAGGGGGCGGGGTTGGAGAGAGAGAAAGAGACAGAATCCCAAGCAGGCTCTGCCCTCAGGGTTGAATTGCAAGAAATATGAGATCATGACCTGAGCAGAGATCAATAGTCAGATGCTTAACTGATTGAGACACCCAGACACCCATTTTCTTTCTTTCAAGAGAGAAGCCAAAGTTTGTTTTTAACAATCAAGCTTTAATGAGGTATTGTTTACTTATCTTTATCTGAAAATGCACCCACGGTGTGGGTGCAAGTCAATGTTTTTTAGTGAATTTTATAAAACTGTAATCATCACTATACCCCAGTTTAAAATGTTTCCTGTACCCCATTAAGTTCCCCATGACCATTTGCAGCCAATCGCCTCTCTGATCCCCAGTCCCTAAGCACTGACTGCTTTCGGCTCTACAGACATGCTTGTTCTAAAAATTTTACACAAATCAAATAATACAACAAGGGTCTTTTTTTGAATGCTTCTGAATTCACTTAGATGATTTTGATGTTCACCTATGCTGTATATGTGTCAGTAGTTGATGTCTTTTTATTGCTGAACAGGATGCCACTGTATAAATACACAACATTGCTTTTGTTATCAGTTCACTAGCTGGTAGATATTTGGGTTTCTGATTTGGGGTTAACGTGAATACACTGCTGTGAGCTTTCAAAGGCAAGCCTTTGTGCAGATTTAAGTTTACACTGTTCTTGGGTAGATAGCCAAGAGAAGAATTTTTATTCCATATGCTAAGTTTATATTTAACTTTTTAAAAGAAACATTGTTTTCCAAAGTGATTGCATCATTTTATATCATACCCTTCTGCACTGTATGAGGATTCCAATTGTTCCTTGTCAACACTTGTTATTATCTGAATTTTGATTAGAGCCATCCTAGAGTCTGTGAAGTTATATCTTATTGTGATTTTGTTTTGCATTCACCTAATGATTTATGATGCTGAGCATCTTTCCAAACGCTTACTGGATATTTTTTATATCTTCTATGGACAAATGTCTATTGATATCCTTTACCAATTTTTAAATTGGGTTGTTTGTTTTAAAATTTTAGTTGTTTATTTGAAAGAGACAGAGACAGTTTAAGTCAGTGGGAGGGGGCAGAGACAGGTAGAAAGAATTCCAAGCAGGCACTGTGCTGCCAATGCAGAGCTTGATGCCGGGCTTGAACTCAGGAAACCATGAGATCACAACGGGAACCAAAACCCAGTCAAATGCTTAACAGACTGAGCCCCCCAGCCACCATCGGGTTGTTTGTTTTTTTATTATGAGTTGTAGATGCTATCAGGAAAGGCACTCAGGGTAGGTTAGTAAATGCTTCATTCATTGTCTTACTGAGAATATAGCCCAGGAGCCAGTCTTTCACATCGCTCTGGAGCAATAGTGGATTATATGCGAACAGGGGAATGGGGTATTCACGTCTGCCAACACTTCTCCAGGTATTTTCGTGTCACAAGCCATGTGGTTTGGTTGATAAAATTAAGGTTTACTGATTTCCACAGAGACATATGTAAGACCCTCAGGTGATCTTAATAAATTCTGTTTCTATCATAATTGATTATTCAAAAATATCATTTGCATGCTTCTGCTTAACTGATTTTCCAGTACTTCCTGTTATTTTTTAAGTTTTTATTTTAATCCTAGTTAGGGAACACTCAGTATTATATTAGTTTCAGGTAAACAATATAGTAATTTAACACTTCCCTACTTCATCCTGTATTCCTCACAAGTGCACTCCTTAATCCCTATCCCCTAGTTCACCCATCCCTCCACCCACCTACCTCCCTTCAGGCAACCTTTGTTCTCTAGAGTTAAGAGTCTCTTTGCCTATCCTTTTTTGTTTCCCCTTTTCTTATTTGTTTTGTTTTTCCACATATGAGTGAAATAATATGCTGTCTTTCTCTGACTTATTTTGTTTAGTATTATACTCACTAGATCTCTCCATGTCATTAAAGTGACAATATTTCACTCTTTTTTATGGCCGAATTATATTTCATTATATAATGCATTGATGCAAGCGGTGTGCATACACACACACACACACACACACACACACACACTCCTTTTGTTTTTGTTGTTGTTTAAAATTTTCTTCTTTTTAAATAATTTATTTTATTTTTTAATGTTTTATTTATTTCTAGGAGAGAGAGAGACAGCATGAGCAGTGGAGGGTCAGAGAGAGAGGGAGTCACAGACTCTGAAACAGGCTCCAGGCTCTGAGCCGGCAGTCAGCACAGAGTCCGATGCGGGGCTCGAACCCACGAACCACGAGACTATAACCTAAGCGAAAGTCGGATGCTCAACCGACTAAGCCACCCAGGCGCCCCTATTTTTTGATTCACATCCAAGTTAGTTAGCATATAGTGCAACAATGATTTCAGTAGATTCCTTAATGCTCCTTACCCATTTAGCCCATCCCCCCTCCCACAAACCCTCCAGCAACTCTGTTTGTTCTCCATATTTAAACAATTTTTTTAAAATTTTTTTAATGTTTTTTTATTTATTTCTAGGACAGAGAGAGAGACAGCGTGAGCAGGAGAGGGTCAGAGAGAGAAGGAATCACAGACTCCGAAACAGGCTCCAGGCTCTGAGCTGGCAGTCAGCACAGAGCCCGACGCGGGGCTCGAACCCACGAACCATGAGATCATGACCTAAGCGAAAGTCGGAAGCTTAACCGACCAAGCCACCCAGGCCCCCTGTTCTCCATATTTAAGATTCTCTTAAGTTATGTCCCCCTCCCTGTTTTCATATTATTTTTGCTTCCCTTCCCTTATGTTCATCTGTTTTGTATCTTAAAGTTCTAATATGAGTGAAGTCATAGGACATTTGTCTTTCTCTGACTGACTAATTTCAGTTAGCATGATACCCTCTAGTTCCGTCCATGTAGTTGCAAATGGCAAGATTTCATTCTTTTTGATTACTGAGTAATACTTCATTGTGTGTGTGTGTGTGTGTGTGTGTGTGTGTATACATTCATCCTTCAATGGACATTTGGGCTCATTCTATACTTTGGCTATTGTCAATAGTGCTGCTATAAACATCAGGGTGGATGTGCCCCTTTGAAACAACATACTTATATTCCCTGGATAAACATCTAGTAGTGCGGTTGCTGGGTCATAGGGTAGTTCAATTTTTAATTTTTTGAGAAACCTCCATACTGCTTTCCAGAGAGACCGCACCAGTTTGCATTCCCATCAGCAGTGCAAAAGCAATCCTCTCTCTCCACGTCTTCGCTAATATCTGTTGTTGTCTGAGTTGTTAATGTTAACCATTTTGACAGGTGTGAAGTGGTATCTCATTGCCACCGCTTCTTCTTTACCTATTCATCAGGTGATAGACACTATGGCTGTTTCCATAATTTGGCTATTGCAGATAATGCTGCTACAAATATGTACATATATCCCTTTGAATTTGTATTTTTGTATTCTTTAGGTAAATACCTGATAGTGCAATGACTGGGTCGCAAAGTAGCTCTATTTTCAACTTTTTGAGGAATCTCCATATTATTTTCCAGAATCGCTGACCAGTCTGCATTCCCATCAACAGTGCAATAGGATTGCCCTTTCTCCACATCCTCACCAACACCTGTTGTTTCTGGTGTTGTTGATTTTAGCCATTCTAACAGGCTTGGGGTGGTATCTTATTGTGGTTCTGACTTTATTTCTCTGATGATCAGTGATGTTGAGCATCTTTTCATGTTGTCTGTAGCCACTTGGCTGTCTTCTTTGGAAAAATGTCTATTCCTGACTTCTGCCCATTTTTAACTGCATTACTTGTTTTTGGGGTGTTGAGTTTTATAAGCTCTTTATATATTTTGGATAGTAATCCTTTACTGAATATGTCATTTGCAAATATCTTCTCCCATTCTATAGGCTGCCTTTTAATTTTGTTGACATTTCCTTCCCTGTGCAGAAGCTTTTAATCGTGATTATGTCCTAATATTTCATTTTGCTTTTGTTTCTCTTGCCTCTGGAAACATATCTAGAAAGAAGTTGCTAAGCCTGATGTCAAAGAGGCTGCTGCCTGTGTTCTCCTCTAGGAGATGTGTTTTGTTTTGTTTTGTTTGTTTTATGTTTTCATGTCTCATGTTTAGGTCATTGATCCATCTGCATTTATTTTTGTGCATGGTGTAAGAGTGGTCCAGTCTCATTCTTTTGCATGCAACTGTCCAATTTTCCTGACATCATTTTTTTGAGGAGATTGTCTTTTTCCCATTGGATAGTCTTTCCTGCTTTGTCAAAGATTTACTGTTATAGGTTCATTTCTGGGTTTTCTATTGATCTAGGTGCCTTTTTTTTTGGCCAATACTTTTTCCCCCCAATACTATTTTGATCCCTACAGCTATGTAATATAACTTGAAGTCAGGAATTGTGATGCCTCTAGCTTTGCTTTTCTTTTTCAAGATGGCTTTGTCTACTTGGGGTCTTTTGGGTTCCATACAACTTTTAGGATTGTTTGTTCTAGCTCTGTGAAAAAATGCTATCGGTATTTTGATAGATATTGCACTGAATGTGTAGATATCTTTGGTAAATATAGATATTTTAACAATACTTGTTCTTTCAATCCATGAGCATGGAATATCTTTCCATTTCTTTGTGTCATTCTGAATTTCTTTCATCAGTGTTTTATAGTTTTCAGAGTACATCTCTTGTACCTCTTTGGTTGGGTTTATTCCTAGGTATCTTATTGTTTCTGGTGCAATTATAAATGAGTTTGATTCCTTAATTTCTCTTTCTGCTGTGTCATTATTAGTGTATAGAAATGCATCCAATTTCTATATGTGGATTTTGTATCCTGCAACCTTACTGAATTCCTTTATCAGTTCTAGTAGCTTTTTGGTGGAATCTTTCAAGTGTTCTATATAGAGCATCATGTCATTTGCAAATAGTGGAAGTTTTACTTCTTCCATGCAGATTTGAATGCTTTTATTTCTTTGTGTTGTCTGACTGCTTTTGCTAGGAATCACAGTACCATCTTGAATAACAAAGGTGAGAGTGAACATCCCTGTCTTGTTCCTCACTCTAAAGGGAAAGCTCTCAGCTTTTCCCCACTGAGGATCATATTAGCTGGTTTATATATATAAATATAATATATACATATTTAATATATATATAAACATATATATATGGGCTTTATATGTTGAGATAAGTTCCCTCTAAACTTACTTTGATCACAAATCGATGTTGTACTTTGTCAAATGCTTTTTCTGCATCTATAGAAATGGACATATGGTTCTTATCCTTTCTTGTATTAATGTAGTGTACCATGTTGATTGATTTGTGAATATTGAACCACCGTTGAAACTCAGAAAGAAATCCCACTTGATCATGGTGAATGATTTTTTAATGTATTGTTGGATCCAGTTTGCTAGTATTTTATTGACAATTTTTGCATCCATGTTCATCAGGGATATTAGCCTGTAGTTCTCTCTTTTAGTAGAGTCTTTACCTGGTTTTAGTGTCAGGGTAATGCTGGCCTCATAGAATGAATTTGGAAGTTTTACTTCCTTCTATAGTTTGTTTTTGTTTTTGTTTTTGTTTTTTTGGTAATAGTTTGAGAAGAGTAAGTATTAATTCTTCTTTAAATGTTTGGTTGAATTTGCCTGTGAAGCCATCTGGACCTGGAATTTTGTTTGTTTGGAGTTTTTGATTACTGGTTGAATTTATTTGCTGGTTTATGGTCTGTTCAAATTTTCTATTTTTTCCTGTTTCAGTTTCATAATTAATATGTTTCTAGGAATTTATATATTTCTTCCAAGTTGTCCAATTTGTTGGTATCTAGTTTCTCAAAGTATTCTCTTACAATTGTTTATATTTCTTTGGTGTTGGTTGTTATTTTTCTTCTTTCATTTGTAATTTTACTTATTTAGGTGCTGTCTCTTTTCGTTTTGATAAGTCTGGCTAGAGTTTTACCAAACGTATTAATTTTTTCAAGAACCATCTCCTGGTTTTATCGATCTGTTCTATTGTTTTATTTTTTTTTTAGTTTTATTTTTTTGTGCTCTAATCTTTATTATTTCCTTCCTTCTGCTTGCTTTAGGCTTCATTTATTCATTTATTGTTCTTTTCTAGCTTGTTTAGGTGTAAGGTTAGAGCGTTATTTGAGATTTTTCTTTCTTTAGGTAGTCCTGTGTTGCTATATACTTCCCTCCTAGGACCCCTTTTTTCTACATTCCAAAGGTTTGGGGCCATTGTATTTTCATTTTCATTTGTTTCCATGTATTCTTTAAATTTTCCTTTTTGATTTCCTGTTGATCCATTCATTGTTTAGTGCATGTTGTTTAACTTCTACGTCTTTGTGGTCTTTTCAGATTTTTTTCTTGTGGTTGATTTCTCATTCATAGCACGGTAGTCAGAAAATGTGCATGGTATGACTTCAAGTTTTAGTATTTGTGAAGCCAGGTTTGTGACCTTATATGTGATCTCTTCTGGAGAATGTCCTGCATGCATTTGGGAAGAAGTGTATTTTGTTGTTTTAGGATGGAATGTTTTGAATATATCAGGTCCAGTGTGTCATTCAAAGCCAATGTTTCCTCATTTATTTTCTGTTTAGATGATCTTTCCATTGATGCAAGGGGAGTGTTAAAGCTCTCTACTATCCTTGTATCAGTATCAATTTGTTCCTTTATGTTTATTATTGTTTTATATATTTAGTGGCTGCCATGTTGCGTGAAAAAATATTTAGAGTTGTTAGATCTTCTTGTTGGATCGTCCCCTTTGTTATGATGTAGTTCCCTCCTTTATCTCTTGTTACAACCTTAGTTTTAAGGTCTAGTTTGTCCAATATAAGTATTGCTTTCTTTTGCATGCATTTTTGTGACAGATGTTTCTCCATCTCCTCACTTTCAATCTGCAGGTGTCTTTCAGTCTAAAATGAGTCTCTTGTAGGCAGCGTATAAGTGATCCTTATTTTTTTGTCCATCCTGTCCATTGTCTTTTGACTGGAGCATTTAGTCCACTTACATTCAAAGTAATTATTGATATGTCTTTACTGTCATTTTATTACTTGTTGTTGCTGAAGATTTTCTGTGATCTTTTCTTGTCTTTGTCACTTTAAGTCTCTCTTTTGCACTCAATGAGTTCCCGTTAATATTTCTCTTAGCGCTGGTTTAGTGGTCATGAACTCCTTTAGTTTTTATGTGTCTAGGAAACTCTTTATCTCCCCTTCTATCCTGAATGATACCTTTGCTGGACAGAGTATGGTTGACTAAAGATTTTTCCTATTCAGCACTGTAAAAATATCAAGCCACTCTCATTTGGCTTGCTTGTTTCTGTTGAGAAATCTCCAATAAGCCTTATGGGTCTTCCCTTGTAAGTTAAGGATGACTTTTGCCTTGCTGCTTTTAAGATTTTTTTTTTCTTTTTCACTATATTTTGCAAATTTACTTTACAATATGTCTTGGTGTTGACCTGCTTTTGTTGATTCTGATGGGAGTTCTCTGTGCTTCCTGGATCTGGATGTTGCTTTCCTTCCCCATGTTAGGGAAGTGTTCAGCTATTATGTCCTTAAGTACATTTTCTGCCCACGTTTTTTTTTCTTTCTTGTTCTTCTGGGACTCCTATAATACAAAAGTAATTATGTTTGATGGAGTCACTGAGTTCCCTACGTCTATTCTCATGTTCCATAATTATTCTTTCTCTCCTTTGTTCAGCTTCATTATTCTCCATTATTTCATCTGCTAGGTCACTAATTTGTTCCTCTGCTTCTTCCAGCCTGCACTTCATTGTATCAAGCCTGTCTCCAATCTCATTTTTGTACTCTTCATCTCTGATCCTTTTTTTTTTTTTTAAGTCTTTTATTTCTATGGCCTTTTATTATCAGGGTCTCTCTGATTTCTATTCTTTTCTGAAACCCAATGAGTATCCTTATGATTGTTGCTTTAAATTCTCCATCAGGCATGTTACCATATCTATTTTGCTTAGATCTCTGGCCATGGCCTAGTCTTATTCTTTCATTTGGGATAAATTTCTCCATCTTGACATTTTGTCTAAGTCTTTGCCTTCTTCTGTGTATTAGAAAAGCCAGTTATGTTTTCTGCTGTTCACCATAATGTCTTTATGAAGAAGAGGTCATGTAGTGTCCACAGCTGGCACTTCAGTGAGTGTCCCTGGTGTGTGCTGTGTGCACTCTGCTGTTGTGTTCTGGCTTCTCTGTTCTTCAGGCTGGTTATCTGCAGAGGCTCTCCTTGCCTGCTGTGGGCAGTGTTTGGTCTTTGGCCTAAATGTAGTGAGCGTCAACTAGGTGTGCTGTGGTCTGCTTGTGAAATGGGACTTGATACTACTTTCAGGAGAACTGAGGCTTGCAGAACACTGTGGTTGGGAGATGTGGGGTGGGCAGGGTTTGTGCTGGTCTTCTGGGGGAGAGGCCTGCTCCACTGGGATAAAGGCAAACTTGACAGAGAGGGGTAGTTTCACCACATCACATGGGGTTGGGGCTTGGTATAAGCAAGCAGGTGCTGGCCTGCTTCCTGCAGGTGGCTCTGTGTTTATGCTGAGCAGTAGGGGCAGGAAATGGCTCCAGTCATCTCCTTTGCTCCCAAAGAGGTGTCTCCATGAACACTGACTCTCAAGAGATGTGCTCCAAGAAATCGAATAATCTCCCATCTGTGTGCCGCAGACGTTTTCCAGATCACTGTGTCCACACTGTCTGCTTCCGGGGTTTTGCCTGCCTACTCTCCAGGAGGAGCACAGTGCCCACCATGCTCTACATCAGCCAAACTACTAACTCTTCAAACTCTAGACTTTAAGCACCACTAGTTACAAGAACACACGAAATTCAGGCCCTCTCATTTTCCAAGCCAATGGCTTTGGAGAAGCTTTCTCCTTGTGCATTCCCCTGTGTGCCCCTCTTTCTCTCACTCTTCTCCATAACCGTGGCTCCCTCCTCTCCACGATCCATTTCTCCCCTAAACTACGTCTCTGTACTTCCTATCATCTTTGATGTGGCCTCTTCTCTCCCTCTAGTCATGGAGTTTGTTCTACCAGCCTTCAGGTCTACTTCTGGGGTATTTAGGATGATTTAATAGTTATCTAGTTGCACTCCTGGGATGAGACAAGCCTAGGGTCCTTCTACTCCACCACCAACTTCTCTTTCCTATAAGCCAATTCTTCCTGTTTTTGATATCTCCTTGAGGTATCAAGGAGTGACAGAAGGCAGGAGGCATGAAAAGGTCACAGAAGGATAACATCAGCCACCTACTGTAGTTTTAGTGAACAATGTAGTGAATAAAGAATCTGATAGATTCTTTATAAGGATTTGCATGATTTGAAAATATTTTCTATCAGACTATAGCTTGTCTTTTAATTTTAATAGTATCTACCGAAAAACAAAAGTTTTAAAATTTTGATGCAGTCCAATTGACCAATTCTTCTTTTATAGATCATGATTTTAATGTTTTATCTACAAAATCTTAGCCTAACATAATTTAAAAAATAATTTAGTTCATATTTTCACCAGAATTTTTATAGTTTTATCTCTTACATTTAGGTCTATGATCCATTTTTAGTTGATTTCTGTGTGTGGTGTGCTATAAAGATTTAAGATTATTATTGTTAACTTTCTTTGTATATGAATAGCCAATAATTCCATCACCATTTGTTGAAAAAATATCTTTTTCCCACTGAATTTTTTTTGGCTCTGTCAAAAAATCAATTGACCATAAATATAAGGTATATTTCCGAACTTTCTATTCTGTTCCATTAATCTATATGTCAATTTTTATGCTGATTATACCTTGATTATTGTTGCTTTATAATAAGTTCTGAAGTTCTCCTTTGTTCTTTTGTAAGTTATTATCCTTGTACTACTTCCTCCACTATAGGCAATGGTTTAATTTCCAATCCTAGAAAATTATGAAAGAGGAGATCATCTTTTCCTTTACACCTCTGTAACATGTTAGGATCTTCTTACTGGCTCTTATATAAGTCAGTTTTTGCAACATAACATACCATCTCAAAACTAGTAACTTAATAGAACACACATTTATTTAACTCACAATTCTAGGAGTCAGCCATTTGGGAGGTACTCAGCCGAGCAATTTGTTTTTCTCCTGCTCTCCTTCATGTGTCTGTGGTCAGCTGCCAGTCCCTTTGGCAGTTCTACTTCTGGAGGTTGACTGGATGTCAGCTGGGGCAATGCTGGGTAACTGGGTCATGTGTTTCTCACCTCCACCAGAGTAGCGTGAGCTTGTTACCTTGGCAGCAGAATATCAACAATTCTAGAGGTAAAACTTTTCAAGTCTCTCGTAGTGTATCCTTTGCTAATGTCCATTGGTCAAAAAAGCCAGTAACAAAGCCAAGACTAACATTAATTTGAAAGAGTTCTGCCAAAAGTGAATAAAAGAATGTATGAACTAATTGGAGGTATTGCTGGGGTCAAGCTACCACCATTTTTGACAATTCCTGGTGGAATTAACTGCTTCAAATATAAAGAGAACCAAGTTTCTGGGTATGAACCAACCAAAATTTGACAAACCAGTTATTTCAGAGCAACAGTTTTGGGTACTGGGATTTATTCTTCCACAGATTTCCAATCCAGAGAGCCCACATCTCATCCAATAGCTAACATTAGAGACTAAAGACATAGGGAAATAAAATGATTCCTTATAATTTTTCTTAGGATCACAAAACTTTTAGATAGGGAAAACTAAAAGAGCCCAAAATATTTCCTCAGTTAGAACATTTAGGGACCTTCAATTCCAACCCTTCCTTTCTTACCATGATTTACTTTCAGAACAGAATAATCTCATTAGAGATATTCATGATCATAAAGACCAAAGCTGAAGGCTGTATCTTAGAGCTTCACTGAAGGGATAGTGCTCTTTACCTACTAAGTCTAAGCATCAGGGCATCCTGACATTAGGACTCACCACTCCTGTATAAATAACCAAATCACACAAGTGTTTTCCTGTATTCTTTTCTGGAAAAAAAAAATCACAAGGAGCTACTAGAGTTTTGGTAGGAGAGGAAGATTTAATTCTAAATTCATAATAATCAAAGTTAATTATTATCTTTTTTCTCCATGTGATATGAGTCACTATCTAAATTAGAGTCTCTCCTGCCACCACTGTTATGAAAACATTTGGAATATTTTAGCAAATGAGTGAGCTTAGGAATAGATGAGAGGAAGGAAGCTACATGGTCTGGGCTCAGATTGGTGAGTTAAGATGATCTGCTTCAAGCTGTATTTAGTAAATAGTTTCAGTGTGTTAGAACAGTAGCTATGGATTAAATATATTTTTTAAAAAAATTTTTAATGTTTATTTTTTAAGAGAGAGAGAGAGAGAGAGATTGAGAGAGAGAATGAGTTGGGGAGGGGCAGACAGAAAGACACAGAATCCAAAAACAGTCTCCAGGCTCTGAGCTGATAGCACCGAGCCTGACACAGGGCTTGAACCCACAAACTGTGAGATCATGACCTGAGATGAACCGACTGAGTCACCCAGGTGCCCCTAAATATATTCTTTAGGCCAGCCAGGAAAACTCACGACCTGTGACATTATATTGAAACAATAATTTAGCAAACAGTGTTGCAAATACAATCTCTTTGAAAACTGGGGTTAATCTGAGTTGTCTTTATTTCAGAACATATAGATGAAAGCTGGATCGACATGAGAATTTGGATAGACTTTTTTGGCAAAACTAACCAATTAATTCAATTTCAACCAGGCAATGTAAACAAAGTTGATTTTCTCCTCCTCAAGTTTGTTGGTTAAAATGATTATTTTAGTATATAATGGCAGCATTATAGTTTCTTGTTATTTTTAAGGTTTATTTATTTATTTAGAGAGAGAGACAGCATGAGTGGGGGAGGGGCAGACAAAGGGAGAGAAAGAGAATCCCAAGCAGGCTCTGTGCCATTAGTGTAGAGCCTGATGCAGGACTCAAACCCATGAACTGTGAGATCATGACCTGAGCCGAAATCATGCTTAACCAACTGTGCCACCCAAGCACCCTAGGACTAATTTCTTAATGTCAATTGTCCTGGCTGTCATTATATAAAGAAGCTTCTGAGGAAGTGAAGTCTTGTCCTTGGTCAGAAATAGGTGTAGTTGCTGCCTTGTAGAATGGTGGTTTAAATGAATCACCTGCAGGCTTCAGACTCTGTTTAAATATGTGGCTGAAACAAGAAAGATGATGCCTGACAAAGACGAGTGGTTTCGTTAATTAAATTAGCAGTGGAAAATTTACAAGCTTTAATTAGTATAAAATAAGCCTCAGAAATAAAGATAGTGATTAAAGCAGGCTAATCTGATTAGAATCACAATGTGTGTTGTTACAGGCTAGTTGATGGTAGAGGCTCCCCAGAGGAGTCTGGCCAGATGCAGGAACCCACTTGGAAGAAAAGGTACTTTGCACCCAAACCTGATGCTGCTCGTTGGATTGCTAAATCATTGGGGGGATGGGGGGGGGCGGGGGACTGGGAGTGGGGATTATTGCCTGAAAAACACTGTGAGAAGCGTGGGCATTGGTGAATTGATAAAAGCCTTCTTTCTGGGAGAAAGCCTATAAAATCCATGACCACCTGCAGTTAAGGGAGCTAAAATTAAACTTCAGAACTCTCACTAGCTAAGCAAGATATCATCCAGCTTCAAAGCTTCAAACGTAGGAAAAGTCTGTAGAGTCAGAAGACGGTTAAGTTGTCCATAATTTCTTAGTTCAGGTCTATACAACGAAAGCAGTGTCCATTCAAGACACTTAGACAAAGAATATCCAAGTATCTTGTGTGTTGAGAGAAATGTTAAATTCAATGCAGTACAAATCACAAGATTAATTTACCACGTAAATCCTCTCCCATGTTCAGTTCCTTGATCTAACTTCTATCAAACTAATTTTAGTTTACGAGTGTAGATAAATGGAAACTGTCCATTTCCTTTCCAGCAATTCCCAATTCTCCCCCGATTTTCTGGTTTGTAAAGCTTCCAATCACCTCAAAGTCTGAATGCTAAAACAGGTTATGTGTCTCCGTTACTTTCTATGTGCATATGTGCTGCATTGTTCGTGAAGCTTTCATAATATTTAGGAAAGTATTCAGTTTTTATTAAATAAAATGGCATGGTTTATATTGACTTAGGCTTCTAATATTTGGTATCAATTATTTTAAATATTTATTTTTTTAATGTTTTATTTTTACTTCTAGGAGAGAGAGAGAGAGACAGCGTGAACAGGGGAGGGTCAGAGAGAGAGGGAGTCACAGACTGAAACAGGCTCCAGGCTCTGAGCTGGCAGTCAGCACAGAGCCGACGCGGGGCTCGAACCCACGAACCGCGAGATCATGACCTAAGCGAAAGTCGGACGCTTAACCGACTAAGCCACCCAGGCCCCCCTGGTATCAATTATTTTAAATGTTTATTCCTTCAGTATGGGCTTATTATAAAAAAAGATTTTCCTTCAGCGTTGCAAATGCTGAGACATAAGAAGAAACTCGTTTTAAGTGGCTAATATTATGACAGAAAGTTATGGCCATTTCAAATCAAATCATTTGAAAAACATAGACATTTTTATTGTCAATTTAATGACAGATTTCAGCCACAATTGTGTCACCTTGGCCTACTGAGATGATTTAGTTCAAAATAAACCAACATTTTTCACTATAGATTTTTCATTAAAAATATCTATGAAGAGAAAAGAATTTGCTTTGGGATTTATGGCTAGACTACAAAAGGGTGGCATGAATGACTGCCAAAATATACTTGGATTAAATTTACTAATTCACTTCATTATGTGTATCTAATTCATTAATTATAATTCACAATATATAATTGATGGCTATCATAAAACATGGTGTGAAGTTCGATTTCAATTGCACTGCTATGCATTTGGTAACAGAAATGGTTTTTTCGCTGCCAATGAATACCTGCTGAGAACCCCAGAAGATGCATTATTCTGTCCTGTGCATTGGTATCTTTTTCAAAGAATATATAAGATCTGGTGAATAGATAGGATACTTATCTTTCTTAGATTTTTAATAGAGACACACTGATAACATGTATTCAGTACAGATATTTAGAGATACAAATAATAGCTAGGTAGGACATCGATTCTTTAAGTTCAGAGTCTGTTCTCCCTTTCTCCCTCTCTTCTCAGTTTTTATTTTTTTAAGATATTTTTTTTATTTATTTCTAGGAGAGAGAGAGACAGCATGAGCAGGGGAGGGTCAGAGAGAGAGGGAGTCACAGACTGAAACAGGCTCAGGCTCTGAGCTGGCAGTCAGCACAGGGCCCAATGCGGGGCTCGAACCCACGAACCGCGAGATCATGACCTAAGCGAAAGTCGGACGCTTAACCGACTAAGCCACCCAGGCGCCCCTCTTCTCAGTTTTAAAGGTCTTAAGTGAGGCTGAGCAAAGCGGGCACCTGTAAGCAGCAAAGGCAGCAACACAGGATGGTGTCTGCACTGACCGGGGTGGGGAGTTAAAGCCCCGCTGAGGGATGCTGGATGAGCAGCTTTCCTGCATAGGGAAGGGCAGGTGGAACACTTAAGGACGCCCCAGGTGCAGAAGACCAGCTAGAAGAGGAAGAAGAGTCCACCAGTGGGATGACTATGGCCTGGCCTGGGGAGCCGGGGCTCTGGTGGGTGCAAAGGGCAGGTGCATAGCCTGCCAAGGAGTACAGAGCCCAAGAATGAGGAGGAGGCTCCTTATGTGCTGGCCCCAGTGGTGTGAGCCCCCACAGGACATGAGGGCTGAGAACAAGGTGGGAAGGGCACCCTGGTGGGACACAAAGGTGATGGTGGCAGCATCTGTGGTGCAGATTGGAGCCCTGCATGCAGAAGGCACTTGTACAGGGGTGTGGCAACTGTGGCCAGAATGGTAAGAGAGCATCGGCATGGGATCGGGGGGGGGGGGGGGGAAGAGGTCACCCTGTTCACCACCTATATAGGAAAGTATAATGAAGATAAAGAGAGACAGGTTTCTCATTATAAGAATAGAGAGAGATTTGAAAAAAAAAAAAGGTATAAACACATGGTGTTAACTTGGAATTACAGTATTGGTTTGAACTCATAGTTTTCAGTATATATGTATAGATAAATATATATAAATATAAATAAATACTGATAAGGATGTATGTGTGTATATATCTCTATCATATGTGCATGCATACACATGCATATATTTACTAGCTGTATCCAAAGACAGCCTGAAAGCAATGACATTCTTGTGTCACCCCGATGCCGGGGTAAAATCCATGCTCCAGTAAAAGAACTGGGATTCCTTGGAGAAATGGCTGATTCTAGAACAGATTAGGATAATTACATAATAAACGTGAGGCATCTTGTTATGATAGAAATTAAGGAAGTACTCAAAGAATGAAGAGGACATTTCAAAAAAGACATGGAAAGCCAGATGGCCAAACAAGAGACAGTTATAGCATCAAAACAAATAATATAGTAAACCTTTTCCCTACAGTAGACTGCCAACTGTCTAAGATATAAGGAAGAGGAAAATCATTTGGCAGCCATCGTAACAATAATTCAGGCAAAAACGTCAATGGTTACAATCAAGTGTTAGAAAATTTGATGAAGAGTAGAATAGCCCCTTAAATTACCTTCACAAGGGGATGGAGAGTAACTTTTATGGTAAAGAAATCTGCCACACAACTTAACCTAGTGATCAAGGTGAAAGGTACTCAAAAGCAAAATTGCACATCGCCTGACAGGGTGCAATGAGACCATAGCATCACATTTGCGGTATCTGCCAAAAATAGATAACCTGAACATAATCACAAGGAAACATCAAACAGCCAGAACAAAAGATATCTATCTAAACAACTGGTATGCAATCTCGGAAGTTATCAATGTCAGGAAAGCCAAGGAAACCCCAAGGAACTGTTTGAGATTGAAGGAGATTCAAGAAACGTGGTCTCCAAATAAGGTTCTCGATTGGAAACTTTTGCTAAAACACCTATCTCTTGCCCAGGTGGGGAAGATTGTTTGTGGATTAAATGGTGGTAATAAATTAATATTAAGTTCTTTGTTTATTTATTTAAAACATTCTTAAATGTTTATTTTTTGAGAGAGAGAGAAAGAGTGCAAGTGGGGGAGGAACAGACAGAAAGGGAGACACAGAATCCAAAGTAAGCTCCAGGTTCTGAGTTGTCAGCACAGATCCCGACTCTGGGCTCGATCCCATAACCTGTGAGATCATGACCTGAACCAATGTTGGATGCTTAACTGACTGGGCCACCCAGGAGTCCCTTAAGTTTTTTATTTTCATTATTATATTAGGGCTTTGCAAGAGAAGATATTATTTGTACGAAATACATTCTAGAATAATTGGAGGTAAAAGGATAGAGGCAGCCAAACTATTGTGAAAGTTTTAAATCATTTCAAATCACTTCATTGAAAAAATATATCAGGAATCTAAAACAACCTGTTTTCCAGAGCTGTGTGTTATGACCTGGCTGTTTGAGGGAGGAAGACAAAGCACTTCACCTCTTTATGTTTCTATTTCTTCATCTCTTAAATAAGGGAGTTAAGCTAAAGCATCTTAAATCTCTTTATAGATCTAATATCATCAGGTTTTCAGGTGTCAATCAAGAACATTGTACTTAGGGGTTAGGCAAGAAGGGGGTAAGTGGTAAAAAGCTCTGGAAGGGGAATCACTGTGGTTGCACTCTGTGAGGGTGGAGAGTCGCTGTGGTGCTCAGGCACACAATGTGAGCAGAAGTTATACAACAGGAAGAGACAAGATCTTCTCTTTTTATTGGAAGGCTTCTTGATTACCCTCCCCTCCCTTCTTCCCTCCTTGCTTCCTCCATCTAGCAAACATTTATTAACCATTTCCCACATTCAAGGCACTGGGTGAAATACTGTGGAGGTAGAGGCAAAAAGGAAAGTTTCTGCCTCAAATTGCGTATGGTCTAGTAGACTAAACAACAACAAAATCCCCAAAAAACTCTGCTTAAACGACATGATTTTGCCACTCTGAGGTTCAGAATTAAATCAGCCTCCCCCAAAATATTCCTTCCCCTTACTTGATTCTTTTAAAGACTAGGTGGCATGGGACATTGATAGCTGTACATTTTACCAGGAAAAAAAATAAGCCTTGGTCTAGTGAGGAGTATTCTAGACACTATCTGCTTAATGCCTCTAGGAATAAAATGGAATTTATCTCTTTGATTTAAAAAAATTTTTTTAACCTTTATTTATTTTTGAGAGACAGAGGGAGAAAGAGTGTGAGGAGAGGAGGGGCAGAAATAGAGGGATATACAGAACCTGAAACAGGCTCCAGGCTCCCAGTTGTCAGCACAGAGCCTGATGGGGGACTTGAACCCACAAACTGTGAGATCATGACCTGAGTGGAAGTCGGATGATTGCTTAACTGACTGAGCCACACAGGTGCCCCTATCTTTTTGGTTTTTAAACCTCAGAGAAACTGTGCTTCCCTCTTCCTACCACAGGAAAAGCTACAATTTAACAAGTTGTATATGAAATGGTTAATTTTATTAAGGTAAAATTGTGAAATACAATGTGAATTGGGTTGCTCTTAATATAAGCCATCTTTTTAGGCTGGTAAAATAGTAATATGTATTAACTTATATAATATTGTTATATATCTGTTATAACACTATATTATGACATTATATTGTAATGTCAGGGAATTTATATATATGCCATTGAAAATCAGTAAGGGAGTTAATCCACAAAATCCGTATTATTTGCTTTATCAGTCATCTTGGAAAAGACAGAAAATTATAGTGCTTGAATAAAATATGTTTTAAAAATGAGTTTTCCAAATAAAATTTTCCCTAATGTTCTTCCTTGTTCATTAAGCCCACATAAAAGGAACCAAAGCGGCCATTAAGTGGAGGTTCAAGGGCTCTCTGTTTAAAGGGTATACTACAGTTCCAACCCATAATGTGCCTATTGTTTCGGAAAATGCTAATTGTTAAATTGATTGTGATATTCATGTTCCGGCACTCCAGTTGAACACTGCACAATGCCCCATGTGATGATGGAGAAGAGCTTGCTGTTCGATGCACAGTGATTAGCGGATCCCCGTCTACCTCGATTGTGAAAGGTTGTTTCAGGGCCTTGTTTTTCTAAATGTGAATGGCTCAGACAAGAGAAGGGTAGCGCGAGACATTAAATTATGCTTATTCCTTTCATCAGTGAAGCTGCTCTGATGACTAGATGGGGAGCAAGAAAACAGCATGTTTCGAATTTTTTTTTAAATATTTTATTTATTTCTAGGAGAAAGAGAGAGAGACAACATGAGCAGGGGAGGGTCAGAGAGAGAGGGAGACACAGACTCTGAAACAGTCTCCAGGCTCTGAGCTGGCAGTCAGCACAGAGCCCAACGCGGGGCTCGAACCCATGAACCGCGAGATCATGACCTAAGCGAAAGTCGGACGCTTAACCGACTAAGCCAACCAGGCGCCCCAGCATTTTCGAATTTGTAATGGATTCTGAGAGCGGCTGAGAAAGCCAATGTGGCATGGCCGAGAGCAGGATGTACTGGGAGGTGGGGACGTGCTTCTGGTCCTGCTCTGGATCTGGCTGTTTTGTTGGCATGTTACTGTTTGGGATCTTATCTAAGAAGTGAGGATTCGGACAAAATATTCTCTGAGTCCATCCCTTCCAGTGCTTTTAAGATGAAACATCACTATGTTAAATTTCTTGCTTGTTATGGCACTGAAGTTAATATGGAAAAAAATGATAAATAAATTCCAAGTAGCCTTTCCTCAGATAGACACCAAGCCCCTTTTATATGCTGAGAACTATGCTTATACCACAAGTGTAAGGATTAATAAATGCAGCATGTGTTATCAGGAATTTGTAATTTAGCCTAATACTGACAGACTAATGATAAATTTAGGGCAGTGATATTATAATAAGTAACATAATACAACTAAATGTAATGCAAGATCCTAGATTTGATGCTGAAACAGAAAAAAAATATATTGCTATAATGAACATTGTTGGAAAAAGTATACCTAATTAATGTCAAATTTCCTGAGGGTGATAATTATATTGTGGTTATTTGAGAAAATATCTTTGTTCTTAGGAGACATGCTAACATATTTGGGATCATAATATCTGCGACCTAGTCTCAAATGGTTCAGTAAAATGTTTATACACACATACCTGTACATATATATGAGAGAGGCTGAAAGCAAACACAGCAGTATGTTTACAATTGGTGAACATAGTATATGGGTATTCCCCACCCTAACCTCCCCTTTTTTTTGAGAGAGAGAGCAAGAGGGGAGAGGAAGGGCAGAGAGAGAGAGAGAGAGAGAGAGAGAATGTCAACCAGGCTCCATGCTCAGTGCAGAGCCTGATGCCAAGCTCAATCCCACAACCCTAGGATTATGACCTGAGCTGAAATCAAGAGCTGGGTACTCAACTGACTGAAATCTTTTCTGAACATAATAGCTAGAGAAAGTAATGTGTGATAAAATGTAAGAGGAATGCAATGATAATTACACACAAGAAAATTATAATGGCTAGTTCAATAAAACAGGATGTTAAGCCATCTCATTTTATAAGTCTGAGACCCCACAGGGTGTCACGTGCCCAGTGATGCTGAAGAGTAGTCTCAAACCCCCACAAGACCAAAATAAGATGTGGCCCAGATCATGTCCAGCTCACTGGCTTCTTCCAGCTCATAGGAGAGAAGAGAGATGATTATTCTGAGGCACAAGAATGGTTGAGTAACTTGCCCGAGGTCACACAGTAGATAACAGAGCCAAGGAGTCAAAATTAGGCTTTGCCAAGTGATCTACTGCCTTTACCGCTCCATAGCGCCTCTAATAATCTTATGCAAACTCAGTTTCGATGTTTCATGCTTTGTTTTCCTTTTTTCTGTCTACTTTTTCAAGTATGGTTTGGAACAAAAATGTCCAAAGGAGCCCAAATTGTGGTTATTATTAGTGAGTTAGACTAACTGAAACTTTGATGATCAGATTACTTCCAGAACCCTAACTGTTGTGATTTGGCCTGTCATAATGATTATAAATGGTTATCAGTGATTTGTCTGGTCATAGATTTTGAAGACTTTCAGAGCAATCAGATCTGGTAATATGCAGCACATTGGATCTTTAAATATTTATTTTAATGCATATAAAATCTGTATATCTTAAAGGAAATAACATCCAATTCATCATCAGAAGAACTGAGATTAAAATATGAAGACTGTGGGGCACCTGGGTGGCTTAGTCAGTTAAGCATCTGACTTCGGCTCAGGTCATGATCTTACAGTTTGTGAGTTTGAGCCCTGCCCTGGGCTCTGTGTTGACAACTCAGAGCTTGGGGCCTGCTTCTGATTCTATGTCTCCCTCTCTCTCCAGTTCTCTTCCACACATGCTCTGTCTCTCTCTGTTTCTCAAAAAATAAACACTAAAAAAATTTTTTTAAATATGAAGTCTGATATTGAGCACATCTTCACCAAGCTTTTCTCTGTGCTACTCTTACAGGAATGCCATCTCAAGAAAGATGCTAGATCAGCTTGAGGCAGGACAAGACTTCATTTTGAGTTTAGGGAGCTGTAGTATTTTGGAAGATATCTGGGAATAAAGTCATGAAGTTTTCTTTTCACATTCATAAGAATATAAGGCAGTAAGACAAAGATATTTTGGGATAAAAATGGTGAATACTAAAGGGGCTTTAGAAAAATTCTCTACTAGAGCGCTTTATTATTAGAAAATGGCCGACACTGAAGGAGAGAGGTTACATTTTAGACTTAAAGGAATATGGTAATCTTTGGATTCTGCAATTTGGAGCAAATTCATCCTGCATTTTATTCCTCTGATGTTTATTTCTTTTCACCGTGAAGATTCAACCTTCAAAGCAGAACCTGACAGGTTGTGCTCTGCTAATCTAGCCTTCTGGGAAACTGTCTTCAGGTGAATAATAGCAGCAAATCTGGGAGTTCAGTTCTGTTCTCAGTGATCATTCATCTCAAGTGAGTGGCAGCAGAGGCTTTAAATGAGCCATACAGAAGCGCGTCCCACAAACAACTTCAACTGGGAGTTCTGAATAATGTTACTTTTAGGTTTTTAGAAAAGTTTTATTCTGTTTATCATGAAGCCCAATGGAGGCCTATTTTGCATTCTGAGAGGAGGAATTGTAATGTGAAAATGTCTCAGAATCTAAATTATTTAAGTGGCAATCCAAAGAAGTTCCTTATCTGAAGCGATATAATTTTATATGCACTGGAGAAGAGGAACTCTTGAACCCTCTCCCCCAGAAATCGTCAACAGTGACTAGTGTATATAGCGAGGAGAGTTACAGTTAATTCTGGATATGTAATGCATTCCTTTCTTTGTACCTGATACTATTTTTGATAGTATTTCTGTCAATTCTCTTGAGATAACCAGTTGTCTACATTGGAGAAATTTTTATTTATTTTATCTGAAATTTATACCTCTTCTTCGTTTTACTTTATCTTTTTCTCAGTTTCACTGAGATGTCATTGATATACAGCACTCTACAAGGTTAAGGTGAACAAGCACAATGACTTGACTTACATATGTTGTGGAATGATTACCACAGTATATTTAGTTAACATCCAATATCACCTATAAATACAAAAAAAAATGTTTTTCTTTGTAATAAGAACTTTTAGGACTTATTCTCCCAGAGACTTTCAAATATGCCATATAGTTGTGTTAATTATAGTCACCATGTTTTACATTCCATTCTCAGGACTTATTTATGTTATAACTGGATGTTTGTACCCTTTGACTACCTTCCTCCATTCCCCCCACTCTCTGTCTCTGGTAACAAGTTCGATTTTTTTTTCAGATTCCACACATAAGTGAGATCATGAAATATTTGTCTTTATCTTAAGTCACTTAGCATAATGCTCTCAAGGTCTATCCATGTTGTTAAAAATAGCAAAATTTCCTTCCTTTTATAATGGTTGAATATATATTTTTCTTGTGCTGTTCTCCTGTGACAAATATAGGCCATAACATGAATTAACCCTTGGTTGCATTTTACTGATCATTTATTATAAAATACTTGCTTTACTTTCTGATTGGTTCATGTATACAAGTACTGTTTCTCTTCAGCTGTGAGATATGCTGGGGCCTCAACAGAGAGGGAGGGAGTTAAAGATATAGACAGGATCAGACTAATGGAACTCTCCTGTGGAGAGCTGGTCTGTACCCAGAAAGGCTGGTGTTTTATGCCCAGAGAACAGTGGTGACCTTGGTGACAATCCAAGTAGGGTTGCTGTCCCAGGGTTCTAATCAGTTGAATAGGACATGGAAATAGGAAATCACTAGACGGGGGTAAGGATGCAGTTATGAGGATGCGATTACCCTAGTTTCAGGGAGTTTTAGCTTTAAGGAAGGTCCCAGCCAGAAACTTAAGGGCTGAGGGAGTATGCCTACCCGCTGAAGCTGGAGTGTTGTTGGTAAGGTCTTAAAGCATTTAAGGACTAGCCAAAAGGGCTAAGTTTCAGGGCAGAACTCCAGACCATAGGGGATGAAATAGGAGGTTCTCTCAGGAATGCAGAAGGTCTTCAAGATAAACTCAGGATGTGACCAGGCCTTCCTCTAAGCCGGTGACTGGATTATGGATACTGGATTTGGGTCAGAAAAATAAATTCCATTTTTCTCTGTTGGTAGTCCTGGGGCTCATTGCCAGTTAGGATTTGTTCAAGTGCCTGGTGAGGCTAACTTTTCAGATAAACGATCAACAGTATTAGGGAGCACTTCAGCGCTCAGGAACCAACAGATTGTAAATTTCTGAAGATGCTTACGTTTGTTTCTATCTCAGCCCCCAAAGCCTAGCACAAGGTGGATGCTCAGAGTAGGTGCTGAGTTGATATTTGTGAGTTGTGCAGTTCAGTTCCCTAAGTATCCTTAATAGTGAAATCCATGTCTAGATTTACATGTCTAGATCTGCTTAGAATGATTCTAGGATATATTCAGATGAAAGATCTAGTTCATTTTCCTAGCTATAAAGATGGTATTTAAAAATATTTTAAATACCACTAAAATAAAGTACTAAAATAAAGTACTAGCCTTTTAAAAAATGGAATTAAACCTCATACTCATTTCTTTATACTTCTGGGTCGGTAATTAAGAATGCAATTGTGGTGAGGCTTGCCACATTGAAAAATTAACATGATGGAGACGATATTTCTGCCAACTTCAGAGTTAAGACATTGCTGTCATTAAAGCAGGATATTTTTCATATATATAAATGATGCTTCTGAAAACAATTAGAGGAAGTGCCCCTTGAATATTAACAGGGGTGAATGTCCTATGTCATTCACATTCCCTCAACTCGTTTGCTTTACGAATGTTGCACAGACTTACATCTAGCTGTATATTTTGTCCTCAGGGGTAGTATGATTTCCTTCCATCTCCCTCACACAGCAATTCACAATCCAGTGTAACAAAGGAAGTATATTTTCCATTGTATTCCATTGCTTTTCCTGCCTAGGGGCTCTGCTTCCTTATAAAATTGTGCTTGCTAAAATTTCCTTAGTAATTACTAAGTTTAACATGCTCTTTTACCATATATGAGACCAAAACTCAGAAAGCTGACGTAACTTTTTGCCTGCAGTCCAACAGTTGCTAATGCCTACATCCACATACCTTTTCTTTGTTAAATATCGTCTATCCCAAATTTGAAAACCACGGATGAAGGATTTAGCTGATTTTTTTTTTAAATTAATACCCGAAGTCTTCTGCTTCTTTATTATTTTTTAAATATTTTTTTTATTTATTTCTAGGAGAGAGAGACACACACAGCATGAGCAGGGGAGGGTCAGAGAAAGAGGGAGTCACTGACTGAAACAGGCTCCAGGCTCTGAGCTGGCAGTCAGCACAGAGCCCGACGCGCGGCTCGAACCCATGAACCGCGTGATCATGACCTAAGCGAAAGTCGGACGCTTAACCGACTAAGCCACCCAGGCGCCCCAGTTGATTATTTTTTTATCATTCTCTATAACCAGTGGATTTGTATGATCCCTACTGCATGCTTCTTCCTTTTTTGAGTACCATCTACTGTTCTCTAATTACCTCCATTGTCAAGCTACGTATTAACATATAGATATATGAAATATTCTGCAACAAGTCTTTGTGTTTCAAGCTACGTATTAACATATAGATATATGAAATATTCTGCAACAAGTCTTTGTGTTTTCATGAAAGTCAAACCTCAAATGAAAAAAAAAATTTTTTTAGTGCGCCTGGGTGGCTCAATTGGTTGAGGGTCCGACTTCGGCTCCGATCATGATCTCACAGTTCCTGAGTTTGAGCCCTGCATCAGGCTCTGTGCTGACAGCTCAGCCTGGAGAGCCTGGAGCCTGCTTTGGATTCTGTGTCTCCCTCTCTCCCTGCTCCTCCCCCACTTATGCTGTTTCTCTCAAAAATAAAACATTTATAAAATTTTTTTAAAGAAAAAAACAGGAAAAAAAAATTAAAAGTAGCCAAATACCCAGATGTCTTCTAAATTCCCATATTTAGGGGAACCCAAGTCGCTCAGTTGGTTGAACACCCAACTTCTTTGGCTCAGGTCATGATCTCACAGTTTGTGACTTCAAGCTTTGCATCAGGCTTGCTGCTGTTAGCACAGAGCCCACTTTGGGTCCTCTCCCCTCTCTCTCTGCCCCTCCCCTGCTTTCACTGTCTCAAAAATAAACATTAAAAAAATAAAATAAATTCCCATATTTATTGCATTCTGTGGAGAAATTCTCCAGATAAATATCTATAAATTTTAATCTTCAAATAAAGTTTCCTTCCATGTAGGTATTTCCTAAAGTCTATCCATGTTGTTTGTGTAAGAAACTGAAAGACTAATGTTGCCTCTGCAGAAATACCAATTTAATGATTTAAAATCCATCTTTCATATTACCTCATCTATTACACTGTAACCACATTTATTATATGAGTATTGTATTCTTGATGGTATCTTCAGATCTGTATCATCAACATGAACATTAAGTCCATAATTAATGTAATACCAGTGACCAGAAAGTAAATAATTGCCAAGCATTATCAATTAATATGTACTTTGGGCCACAAATGTATGTATCTCTGCCTATCTGCCATTTTCTTCTTTATAGAAGACGTTTCAGTAACATACTCAAACATCCTAAAAGCTCTGGTTAACTGTATTGAAAAATCATATTTTGCAAAGCAATGCAGTCAGCAATTGGCCTTGTTCAGTTATCTCTTTAAAAGGGATATTGGGGGTGCCTGGGTGCTTCAGTTGGTTTGGATTTCAGCTCAAGTCATGACCCCAGGGTAGTGAAATAGAGCCCTGTGTTGGGCTCCAAGCTGGAGCTTCCCTCTCTCCTTCTTCCTCTGCACCTCCCTTGCTCACATGTTTATGGTCTCTCTCTCTCTCTCAAAAAAAAAAAAAATGAAAGGGACATTGAAATTGTCATATTTCTCATTTGTGCTAAATTCAAGTTTATATCCTGAATAATGCCTGAAGCAATTATATTGCCTTAGAATTTTATAAATTATTCAAATAAAAATAAAATAGAGTTAATTGAAAACAATTGAACTTATAGCATACTAAACAAAATTTGGGTTATTAAATAGTTGATTCATGTATATAAAATTAATTTATAAATATTATATCTGTGATTAAGGTAACTATGTATATGGCCACTCATTTATGTATACACATTCCTGCTCATATAGTCAGCACATATTTATTGAGCACTTACTTCATTCTGGGCACTTTGCTAGGACAGGAAATACAGCATAATCAAAATAAACATGGCATCTATTCTCATAGCTCCTGTCAGTCACGAGAGACCTCTAGCTTCTTCCTTGCCAGGCATTGCTAATCAACAAAGACAATCGTGCCCCTGAGCCTGGATCTCCTCAGGTCAGGGCTCCCTGGCAGGTACTATGACTGGATCACGACTGGCATGGGATTTACAACCTATCTGCCATTCCCGACTGAATATTTACGTGTCTATGCAGCAGGCGGTTAAATTAGACACGCCCACCTAGAGACCCAGGCACAAGAGATAACAAGAACAAAAATGGAATTTGCCCGAGACTACCATGATGAAAATTATTAATTCAAGTTTGAACTTTTTATTTGGGGACTGGTTCCATGATTTTGGGTCTTTACAGGGGCCCTTCACCAAGATCAAATGTAAGGATTGAGTGAGAGATTGGAAAAGCATTTTGTGAGGATAGTTTCTCTGTAAAAATGGTATTACGAGCCACAGTGCCCTTTCACGTAAGGCTGTTAAAGGGCGTTCTCATGGATGACTTCGCAAGTTGACAGTTAAAGGACCACAGGGCACTAGGGCCTCCGTCGGACTTGAGAAAGCTGCAGTGGCTTGTGCGGAAGAGAAGAGTGCTACGATTGGAAAGAAAACGCATTCCTCACCAACACACTTCAATAGGGGTGTGACTCCAGCATCGGAGGGCATCACACTGATGATATTTTAAAATGAATCCTGCCCAAGGGGTTTCCTGTCACGTAAGAGGGCCCAGGTGGTAACTAGATGGCCCACTGGGGACAAAAGCTGAAGGTGGACTAAAAGCCACAGGCTCAAGGAGAGACACTGATGTGTCACAGGAGAGGTAACTGATGGGCCTGCAGAGGGAACTTCAAAGAACTCACATAAACACCTACACAAGAAAGCCAGCTTTCAAACACCTGCGAGGTCTAGACAGCCCGACACCCACCTACGACAGTGGTGGCCATGAAGGAAGTACAGGCATTTCTGTCAATTTGATATCCACGCTCCTTTGTACAGATATTTCTGTCAATTTGACATCAGTGACACCACCTCCCTAGCCATTCCTGTGCTCCTAGACCTATGGCTACAGTGCTTGGGTGACGTAAGGTAAAGACTGCCAAGTCTCAGAAATGTGGCATTACCTCCCAGGAACTAGTGGGAGAGAAGGGGTCTGCTGCTTTGAGAGAATGGCTGAATCTGGGTAGCCCTTGCTTCCCTGGTGGTCAGAGCAAGGATCTGGCCTGGACGCCCCCGCCCCTTGCACCTCACCCTGTTTTAGAGCTGTGATGGCTCTGAGGGAGATGAGGTGCTCCAACCAAACTCTTTCTGCTCTTCCCTTGGAAGGAGGGGTGAGGCTGCCACTATCCTGCTCTGGCACCAGCCCCTATCTCCTCACTCAGATCCCTCCCTTGCCTGAGCTCCTGGGAGTCATCCTTGGGACACTATGGCCTGGTCCCACTTTGAAACGGAGGAAAGATGAGTGAGCACTCAGCCAGCCCAATTGTAGGCCAGCTGCTGAGACAGGCTACAATGTTCGTTTTTCTAAAAATAAAGCTTGATTGTTAACCATAAGAAAGAAAAAAAAGGAAGCAGGAGTAAACCTCTTCTCTACTGCTTGCTATAGGCTTCGGGCGAAGGCAGAACTGAGATTTAAGTTTAAATCAAGTTAGAACTTTGTAATATGTGGGAAAGGAAATTTACATTGCTTGAGGATATTTGGTAAAGTTGTCATAGCCCTATTATCTCAGAGTGGCCAAAAAGGGTTCTTCAGGTCTTCAGTGTAACTCAAGGACAGGGGATGGGCTGCAAGTACTGAATGGGTTTAAAGGGATGGAGGGAAGCAAAAATAAAATTGTTTGTATAACTCACTGACTCATTTATCCATTCATCCAGTGAATATTTATTAAACACCTTCTATGTGCCAAGTACTATTTTCAGTACTAGATATATGTGAGTGAAAAAAACATACTAAAAAAAAAAGCATTCTGCTTCAGAGTTTTTTGTTGTTGTTTTTTTAATGTTTTATTTATTTTTGAGGGAGAGACAGAGTGTGCTAAGGGGGGGGGCAGAGAGAGAGGGAGCACAGAATCTGAAGCAGGCTCTAGGATCTGAGCTGACTGCACAGAGCTCGACGTGGGACTCAAACTCACAAACCACAATATCATGACCTGAGCTGAAATTGGACGCTTAACTGACTGAGCCACCCAGGAGCTCCTGCATCACAGAGTTTTATAGTTAGGGAGTATATGTTTAATGTCATGGAGATGCATACACATAAGCACACGATGATGGACAGGTGTACACATGAGTAGCCCAAACATTCTATTTATTTTCTACCATCTCTTTAAAGTTTTGATTCAACCCAACAGTAGTACAGATAAGGAAAGTCTCGTGATTCTGGTCTTCTCTGTTGACTCGATTATATGTGAGGCTGTCCTTGAATGTTCTACGCTCGTGTTGATTCATATTGCCATATTCCTGCATCATGGTTGCTAAGTTAATTACTCGACTCTCCTTGTCTGCAAAGTTCAACCTTAAAGTACTGCTTTTTTTTTTCCCCAACTATGTATATAACTCGACTTAATTTGGTTTCGTATATGTTGTTACACTTCAAGTTTATGCTTAAAATTGTTTCTAGGACATCAAAATGGAGCCATTGTCCTGCTCCTCAGTATACAAGATCATTGAGAAGAAATTTGGACTCTGGTGACAATTTTTGCATGCATTTCCAGGCAGGGATGAATTAGCAGGATTCGTATAATGCAATTTAATCAGGATCTGGCTGGTAATTTGCTTTGACGACTCCTCTCTCTCCCCCCAACTCCCAAATGCACATGGAGACACACAGCCTGCATTTCAAGTCCTACTGGTGAAGGACTGGACAAAAAAATTGGAAGAAAAAAATGTTATTCCTGAACACTCTGGTCTGATGTAAAATATTTTAAATGTAGTGTGTAGCTGTCTTTCTGAAAATTTTGCTCTATAATTCTTTCATCTTCACTTATGTGCAGTGGAGCTAACTTAAAACCAATGAAGTTCAAATTTTAAAGCTGAAACATTTTGATCATTTAGCAGAAGGAAAATGAAGTCATCTTTTAATGAAAACGTTAAAATAATTATTAATTTATATTTAAAATGAGAAGCTTATAAAACATATAAAATTTTAAGTTCTCCTGATACACATTTGCTTAAAAACTTTTTGGGGGTACCTGGCTGGCTCAGTTTGTAAGCATGTGACTCTTGATCTCAGGACTGTGAGTTCGAGCCCCACTTTGGACTTGGTGTCTACTTAAGAAAATAATTTAAAAAAAGCTTTTTGAAAATATCATGCCTAGTTTCTTCTCAGAACAGGATAGCTGTTGCCTTGCTTCACGCCCATAGGCTTCTGTAAATGTCATCCTAATGTTCTTTAAATTGTCGTTTGAATTTTTTTTTTTTAAGTTTTAGTTCTCATGTGTAAAGTAAGAGTCCTTCAATGTTTTTGTCAATGTAATTTAGCCACAATGAACAACTGGTTTGGTTGGACAGTGTTTATTATATAGTCCGCTAAAAATAGTACCTGACTTTGAGGAGCATATCATCCAATGTGCTGTGAGGAAAAGTAGATTTGTCACTAACGCTTTTATAACGCATACGATGTAAATCTGTAATTTTAATAAAATGTGTTAAAAGCTGAGGAAAAAATATGTGCAGATTGCTACCTATTTCTTACTAATTTCTAATTCCTGACCAACTCCTATTAATGACAGGACCAGCACTTCGGCATGAGAGAGTAGGTTATAAGGAAAGGTTACACATAAAATTGATCAAAAAGACTATAAATGCTGGTGTTGCATGCATGAACTGTGAAGTGTGGATGTTAATCCTGAAGAAGAATGTGTTAATAAACAATGTATATTCAATACACTGATTAAAACTGTCTGATTAATCCAACAGTAAAGGCTCTAGAGGCTCTAGAGGCATTAAATTGAGATTTCGGAGAATTATTATCTACTTGAATCTTTTTAATTTATCAAATGCTCCAAATATATTATTTAGCACTCACTAGTTCTTGAAAGCACGAGAGTATTGCTATTTGGACACTTAAAAATACATAACTAGAGATAAATTAGTAAAATAATAAATCTTCCAACAATTCATCTTACCTTTCTAACCTTACGTCATAGTTAAATGTTACTCACAAGTAAATCTCTGGAGACACTGTGATAGTACAGTGCTTAGATTCAAATATGTATTCATACAAAATTCCCTCTGCTTGCCAGTTGGGGCTATAATTCTGAGAATTGTACACTTGAAGTAGATATTTAAGGAAGAGCGAGTATGTCAGCAGGCCACGATAGAAGGTACGTAACGAACAGAGTCCACACACTCAAAGCCGAAGCGCTCAGGGAAGTAGAAACTTGGTGTTATGGGACCAGAAGATTTAGGAACATTAAAACATCCCCAGTATGTGGCTTCATCTAAACATTAACATTTTTTAAAATATAAAATTATATGTCATCAGTTTTACAAGTAAAATTAAGAAGTTTTTGGATGGGATGAGCCCAGAGCGGTAGAAATCTACACCACCCGCGGACTTCTGAAGATCAAGATAACTCTCTGTCTACGGAATGTAAGTAAAATAGAAATTTGCAGTTGTGTATATGGGTGAGAATTTCAATATAAATAATATTAAATTAGATGTGACTATTCTTCTACGTACTGCCATTTTTGTCCTGTTCACAATCCATTTGCCATTTCCTCCCACCCCTACCCACCCCAAGGGAAATAAGATAGAATCAGGGAGCCTGAAAGAGAAATGTGATGTGCACAGGGAGTGAAGGGCACAGACAGAGAAGGAAGTGAAATGTCAGAGTGGGTACAAGAAAGAACAGGAGCCCTGGATAAACCATAACAAGCTGGAATCATGCTCTTTTTAAACGTTATATTTCAAGGTTGTTCCTAAGTTTTATTTTTTAGGAACTTCTGTGGTATTTGTTGAATCTGACCATAATTTGGTCCTTTGGGGCAAAAGGGCAAATGTTCTGAAAGAGTTTCTATGTCTAGATTTTGGGGGGTACATTTTTATTCTTATGCTGTGATTTCTAAAATCAGTAGTTGGCTGATCACCTGTGGATCTCTCAGTCATATCGTCATTTCCCCAAAGATGGAGGAAGATATGATGCCAGTTGATGCCCTGTCATTTCAAACTTCTTGCATCTGCTTTCTGTGAGATAGTCTCAAGTACAGTTTATTAAATCTGAAGCTGCATGCACATTATTGAGCAGCTCCTGAAGAGTATTTAGGCAAAGTCTATCAAAACAGTTCAATAATACTCTTCTTACTTGACCTTAAAATGCCTTCTCTTAGTCTGTTGTCAACAATATTTTATTCTATACAATATTTAGGTGAAGGGCCATGAGAAGGAAATGTACAATTAGTTGTAGAGATAAAGGCCATTACTATAGACAGTGTGTTGAAAAGTGGGTGTCGTGGGCAAATTCTGTAGGCAGAATTCTGACAGATGGGATCAAATACCTCACAGATAAGAAACTACCCCTAGAAATATGCCAGCTTTATATAGAAAAGTAGCTAATTTTTTGTGGAGATGCAGTTCTGTCTCTAATTTTAGTGCATCTAGTCAGACCCACACACACACATATACGCATATATGTGTATGTATATATAGTTTACATTCTTATATTTACATAATCGTATTATATATAATCATTATAAAATATACATACATACATACATGCAAATAAATTTGTCATCTAACCAATGCTATAATGGTAAAGCTGTGGGAATACCTTTGGAACCTATAAACATTATGCTTTTTGGAAAAAGTGTTCATTTTCTATATCTATTTAAATTTTTCTCTTGAAAAGCATTTCATAAGCTTTCTGCGAGTGCAAGATGTTAGGCAGAAATATAAATTGTATTCTAGTATGGTGGGAATCTGCCTGCTTTTAGTACACCACAATTGCCTCACAAGAGGTATTTCTGTTGCCTCACTTGTAACTCTGTGGTATAAATTTTGAAGCTTCACAAATTGGCTGCGATGGTTATGACATCAACAACTGCTATACATCTCCTTGGTAGGGTTACATGTTTAATTAGTCATGTTTCATTTCCTTTCCAGCTTTCACAGAACTTTCTCTTACATGACATGAGTTTTGGAAGAGAGCATCCTCTTAGACTCTCGTTCCCCCATTTTTAGAGAAATTCCTTCTTGAAGGAGGCAAATTAGCACAACGAGGCACCAAGACAAGGAAACAGGGATCTGGATGTGGAAGGTGACTGCAGACAGGGATTTCAAGATCAAAACTTTTGAAGTATGTTTCTGCCACTTACTGTGCTGCCTGTGGGATTGCACTTCATCTTTCTTTCTTTCATTTCACCTGTCAGTTAAAAAGGGCATAATATTTATGCTCACCGTGTCTTGCAAGTCATTCATTTTTTAAATTTTTTTATAATTAACTCTTAGTTCATATTGAAGCAACCCCATATTATTAACACATGAAACAGTCACAATGAAAAACTCCCTTCTTATGCAGAGAGCCCAAGGGACAGCTCCCTTTCTGATTTTTCAGCTATGCACCTTTGCAAATGGATGAGCCTTGCCCCACTGCCTAAAGGTCAGAAAGCAAAGGATTTGCTGATTCAGCAGAAAACATAAAGTCCTAGAGTTTCCATCTCCCTACCTAAAACACCCAATCTCTTCTTCTTTGCAGAATTAAAACCTGGGAACACTTAGGGAAGAACAAACTTGTATTTTTGCTGAGACCCCAAAGTTTTATCCACAATGTCTGTCTTCTGGGACTCTATTATATAGTAGCTGCATTCAGACATAACTCACCCAGGTCTCAAACATTCTTAGAACCGCAGTCTTCGCCACTGTGCATGACTCAAGGAAGCTTTCTCCTGTAGTTTGTTCATTTACAATGAAGCATACACATAAACTCCTGATTAGTTAGACTGATGGAGTCTAAATTTTGAAAATACCTTCCCATTTTGTTCTTTTTCTTATCTCTCATCTGGTGTTGTCACTCCAATGAAGAATACTAAAACTAAGGATCTTTTTTTCTTTTAATGTTTCCTTATTTATTTTGAGAGAGAGAGCATGGGGAAGGGAGAGAGAGAGGGGGAGAAAGAGAATCCCAAGCAGGCTCCACACTGTCAATGCAGAGCCCGGCATGGGAATCAAATTCACGAACTGTTTGATCAGAACAGCAGAAATCAAGAGTAGGATGCTTAATCAACTGAGGCACCTCAGGTCCCCCCTAAAACCAAAGACCTTAAAGCTAAAGTACTCAATTCGAATTACCATTTTGGAGCGAACAATTTTTAGGGAGGCAAACTATCAAAGATTCGAATGAGGTTTGGGGACTATTTGCATTGTAATTTAAAATTTTCTGCACATTATAACTAGCCTACTTCTTTCAGCAATAATGAGTATTACTCTGGCCATCGCTGTTGAAGTCTATGATTTAAAGTGTGTTTACTACTTCCCATATAGCATTAAGCACGAAACGAAGAATTCCACATGCTGAACTCGGAATTTTACTCGACAGCCATAGCAGGGGGCCACTGTTATTGCCCTCATTTTATAGATGAGGTGTGAGAGGTTAAGAAGCATTTACAAGGTCCCATCACCAGTAATTGGTAGAAAGAGCACTGAGACTCAGGTTTGTCTACCTTCAAAACTATCTGTGCCCTCTCCTGCTGACTGTGCAATGCTTTGCTAAATAGCATCATGCACTGTTAAAGACTTTCCATGTGAATTTTTTTGCTGATTTAGGGTTATAATAACTCCGTAAAATAGACTGTCAGTGTAATAACAATTACCAATGTAGTCTGTAAATTTTATAGCCTAATGAATAAAAGAAACCTCTCCTCTTCTATGTGAGCAGGAGAGTGGTAGGTTTGGGTAGGTTTCCTCTTGTGCCTGATTCCCCAAAACTGCAGTCTCTAGGTTTCGAGTCTGCGCAGAATTCCCTAGTCTGCGGCTGTGGCAGGAAGAAGGGCTGTGGAAGAGGCAGTCACCTATGATGTGAGAAAACAGATCGAAATGAGAGGCACAACCTGTCAAAATTTTCCGTATCAATTACGAATGCCCCAACATTCGTCAGATGTTCTTTTGTGAGTTTCTCAAAAGTGTGTTTACTCATTTTCTTTTAAAATAAATTTTCATTTTTATTTAAGAAGTACGTGAATATAGTAAAAACTTAAATAGTAAAAAAAAAGAAAAAAAAAAACAGAACAAAAACAAAAAACTCCGAATGGGCGTGTAACAGAAGTCTGTCTTCTCTCTGCTTCATGCCTCTCACTTTCTAGTTTCACTGTCCAGAATGACATTCAATTCCTTTAGCTCATTCCACTGGTGGTAAACCTCCACACATCTCTAAAGAACAAGCTTCTTACGCTAGTATCTGACTTTTTAACGGCTGATGTTACTTTCAGCCTATTATAAGAAGCACGATATGAATGATTTCACAACTTTGGCTAAGTCAACAGAATTTAATATTGGTCACTGAACTAAATAATGTCCTAGAAAATTAGCACATACTTTTGTAATTTTTTGTATATATATTTTTTTCTTCTCCATTCTATCTGTTTTCTGTCTCTGAAATGGCTCTTTTTCATATTAAATTTCTACTATCCTAAATTTTTCTCGATTCTTTTATCATTTTATCTTTTTATTATATATTCTTAGAACTATTCTGCTCTTTAGCTTCTGAGCTGTTCTGTTTATTAATTTTTATGTATCAATTTTCAATTTTTTTTTGATCTCTAATTATGCCTCTTTAAAAGTATTGGATTTTATAATATAGTGGAAGCACTGTCTTCTCTAATCTCTTTGAGGATACTGATTGTAGGATTTATTTCCCCTTTGTATAGGTACATGTGTCTCTGTGTCTGTATATTTGTCATTTCTTTTGCTTTCATATCTTTCAAATTCTGCATTTTCTTTAAATGTCTTGTGATTTTTGCCCATAAATTTATTATTTGTTAAAATTTTTAAATTTTTATTTACTTTTGAGAGAGAGACAGATTGCACACGGGGGAGGGGCAGAGAGATAGGGAGACACAGAATGGGAAGCAGGCTCCAGGCTCTGAGTTGTCAGCACAGAGCCCGACGTGGGGCTCAAACTCAAGATCATGATCTGAGCTGCAGTCAGACACTCAACTGACTGAGCCATCAGGCTCCCCTAAACTTATTTTTTAAGAGCAAGGCTTGAAAAGACTGTTGAGTAGCTCTGGGGTTTTTTCTTAGTTAATTAATTTATTTTGAGAGAAAGAGGGGGGAGGGGCAAGGAGAGAGAGAGAGAGAAACCGAGCAGGCTCCGCATTGTCAGTGAGGATCATGTCAGATCATGACCTGAGCTGAAATCAAGAGTTGGACGCTTCCCCGAATGAGCCACCCAGGGACCCCAAGAAGCTCTGTTTAAGAGGAGAGGATTGTCAGTTGTTGGCACTATAACACAGTATAACACAGTACTTTAACATAGTAGCTTTTCACTAATTATGCCCAATCATCAGTATCTAGAGGCCTTTCAGAGAGAAATCGACTAAGACTTTGTCCATCTCCTACCATGGGCGAGGCAGGGTGAACAGGGTGCCTGAGAAGAATTCTGAATAAGATCTAGAGAAAAGACTTGAGAATTCTATAATTCTCCATTTGCGTTTCCCTTATTCCCCTATTTTAATTGTTCACCCCAATTCTCTACTGTGTTCTGTGTCCCTCAGGTCCAGAGATTCTGTTCAAATTATCTGCAAAAGAGCATCCAGCCTCCTGAGGGGTGAGGGTGGATGATTTTCTAGAAAAACAGATATTAGGATATTGATCCCACAAAATTGCAAAAAATAATAATCTATTTACCATAAACTAAATATTATTTATATTTTAAAAGCATAATTTATTTTTAATTGCACAAATATTAATCTATTCTCTTTTGACCAAATTTGACCAATACAAATAAAATCTTTTTCCACTACAATCAACTTCAGTTTCCTTCTGTCTTCTTGATAATAAAGTATTGTTAATTTAATATGTGTGCTTCAGTGATTTATAGAGTTTGAATAAAAAAACCTGATGCTCAATATTTTTACTATAACCTATGTTCATGTTTCTTTACTGTGGGGGTTCTCCAAGTGTTGTACCCTGATCAGCAGCACCAGCATCATATGTGAGGTTGTTAGAAATGCACATTCATGGGGCTAAAATTAATAACATGGCAAACAACAGATGTTGGTGAGGATGCAGAGAGGTTGTCACACTGCTGGTGGGGATGCAAACTGGTGCAGCCACTCTGGAGAATAGTAAGGAGGTTCCTCAAAAAATTAAAAATATAGCTATCCTATGACCCAGCAACTGAACTACTAGGTATTTATCCAAAGGACATAAAAATGTTGCTTTGAAGGGGCACATGCACCCCAATGTTTACAGCACCACTATCAACAACAGCCAAATTATGGAGAGAGTCCAAATGTCCATCAACTGATGAATGGATAAAGAAGACGTCATGTATATATACAAAGGAATATTACTTGGTGATCAAAAAGAATGAAATCTTGCCATTTATGACAATGTGGATAGAACTAGAGTGTACTATGCTAATCAAAATAAGTCAGGCAGAGAAAGACAAATATCATATGATTTTATTCATGTGGAATTGAAGAAACACAACAGTTGAACATAGGGAAAGGGAAGGAAAAATAAAATAAGAACAGAAAGGGAGGCAAACCTTAAAAGACTCTTAAATAGACAGAACAAACTAGGGTTGCTAGAGGGTAGGTGGGGGAGGGGGAGGTGGGCTAAATGGGTGATGGGTATTAGGGAGGGCACTTGTTTGGATGAGCACTGGGTGTTATATATAAATGATGAATCACTAATTTCTACTCCCAAAACCAATACTACACTATATGTTAACTAACTGGAATTTAAGTAATAGAAAAGAAATGCACATTTATGGGCTCTACTCCAGACCCACCACTGAACCAGAAGCTTCTGACCAATGAAAATTGGTCCAGAAGTTCAGGGTTAGGCAGTGTTCAGAGATGACAGACGTGATGTTTCCTGCCTCTTTGAGTACTTTTCATGAATACTTTTCATTATAGGTCAATGAATAATGATAAATTTGGAATTTAGATTTTAGAGAACTTAATCTTGGTCTTATTGTTGAATTCAGGGAAGAGGAAATGCTTAGATTCCTCCGGCCCTCCCACTCTCCTAAAAACTCTAGGGAAGTAGCGGGATTATTAGAGATGAAGAAAATGGTGACACCCTTTTTCAATGATACCCTTCAAAAAGGGTGACACCCTTTTTAATATGGGCTGGACAAAAACAAACGCTTTCTATCACTATCTCACCATGCAGAGATTTAGATTACATCTCTGGCTGTTTCAGTTTCAGTTACACAGCAAAATTATATTTCCTTTTACATACTAATAAAAACTTCAGCTTCAGAATTTGGAGAATCAGATGCTTGCAGAAACTCTGCTGTTTGCTAAGAAGCTGTGCACCATTGGGAAAATTACTTTTGCTTGCTGGTCCTTAATTTTTCCCATGAGCAAAACACAAATTGGATTGTATGACGCTCTGTCATCCCAAGATCCTGAACACTGGTTATACAATGCGGAACTTTAAAATGAGAAGACGCCTCCAGGAAATTGGTTTCTGTCAGCAAGTCAGAAAAACTCCAGAGCCTGAGCATTCTTTATCTCATCTCACTTTGGAGGACCTCATGACTCACGACTTATCCTGCTTTTCTTTCTTCTTCTACAACCTGTCCAAGGCCAGGCCACATGCCTTGGTTGGCACTCAGCTACACACACCTTCCCCGAGAACAAACTAGCATCAGGGCCGCAGCAGGGAGAGTAGTCCTCTCCGCAGAGGAGGGGCTGAGTTAGCTGAGGGCTGTGCTCTGGATCCTGATGGTGAGCAGTGATATGGCTGGGAGGCAATGGCCTGACCAGAAGAATGTTCTTTCACTTCTAGACAGTTCTCAGCAGTCTCCACAGAATGTGCCATGTTGGCTAAGGCTAAGAGTGCAGATAACATAGCCTCAAGCACAGTCCTATCTCCTAATTGGAAAATTCCAGGGCTGTAGGGGAAAAGGTATGGTGGGGCTGCACATCAGGTGACAGGCAGCTTAACACTCATAATTTGATGGAGAAAAATGGAATTATTTTATAGTCCAGTGGGCTCCGAATTGTTATTCTACTCAGATCTTTATTGCTTGGCCCTTGTTAATTTAATAAGCAATCTGTATCCCTAGTACAGAAAACAAATAGGTTTTATAAGAGAAGGTCTAAAACTGAAGTGGCAATATCATAACTGAGAACATAGTTTTATTTATTGTCCTCAGTGGCAGATTGTATTTTCTGTAATTTCTGTGCAAACAAACCAATATGGTCTTTTTCTGAAGGGCATAATTGGAATGACAAAACTGTGAAGTCTCCATTGACTGTACTACCACGGAAACGGATGGTGGGGTGGTGGGGAGGCACGGTAATTTAATTTTACCAAGAGTTCCTATTCGATTAGATTAGCACAAACATGAGGACACTTCTGCAATGCTTCTCACACACTTTGCCCCCAAATATTGCTTCTGCTTTGGAAAAATTACTTTCCTAAAATAGCACTTAATTAAAAACCATCTGTGTGTACAGTGAACAATAACTACATTAATACAAGTTAACCCTCTAAAGAATAGCTCTGGCATCTTTTTTCTTTGCAAATGTCTCTGGGAGCCATGCCAGGAAAATACAATAAAATTTACTAGCCTGAAAGTTGTGTCTTTCCTTTCCCTTTCTGTCTATCCATCATCTATGCCATTCTTAAAAAAAAAAAAAAATTCTCATGATTTTACTCGAAATTTGAGAACCTTGTTTTATAAGGCAGAAAACTGCCTTATATTTTCACCATTACAGTTTTGTTTCAGTGGCACGGTATTATAGTCTCTTTGTAAACCCATCATCTTTCTTTGAAGTTGATTCCACACATTTTCAATGATCTATATTTTCCAGATACTGATGCAGATCCTTCATCACTACACCTCACGGGGCTCTCATCCCTGCGTTGTTGCACTTTGCATGGTCTCTTCTTCTCTCTGAATCATAAGTCACAAGGAGGCAGGGCCATTTCCAAAATCAATTCCTGGCAGAAGAGAAAGGGCCTCCATGCATCAGGAAACCATTTCAAAGGTTAACAGTTTATCCAAGGGCATTAATTAAACTTCTTTCATAAATAAAGGCTCAGCGCTGTCAAAAGGTGGAGTGCATGAGGAGACAATTCCAAGGCTATAGCTTCCTTCACAAAAAAGAAATGAAGCTCTTCTCAGACCAAGCCTATTAAGCACATTCACTTCCAGATTGTTAGATGTAACAAATGAGCAGGAGCGACAGACAGCGGAAGAGCCCTTAATTCAAGGAACAAAGGACACTTCTGTATTCTCTGGCATTGTGGTCCTGTCTCTGAAAAATTCCGAGAGCACCAAAGAAGGGGATAATTAAGCAAATGATTAATACTAAACCATGGAGGACTTTTTAGGTTCATTTGATATCAACTTCCTTCAGGGAGAGTATCTTTTTATTCCTTATAGCACTGATTCCCATGTATAAGATTAAAAATTACACAGCCCTTGTTCAACAGTTTAAAAGAATTGGAGAATAATCTTTTCCCGGCTTTGACTGATGAGATTCTCTGCCAATTTATAAAATAAGAAAACTGGAAAAATTTGAGAATAAACGGTCATAATCACTTTTGTTAGTGAATGTTTATTTTCAGTCCATTTTCAGCATTGGACAAAATAACATCAAGGGCAAGGAAATAAACAGCTTGACTTTTGTTGTCATGTGGGTACCAAGCCGTATCCAGATGAAGTGCAGGCATTAGAAAATTATAAGTGAATACTGGGCAAACATAGAGCCAGAGTAGCTTATCCATCACTAGGCTGTACGAGATAGCACATATTTCTTAGATGAGTGAGAGACATTGTTATAGATTGGGCAGAAAGTAGATAGTGCAGAAAGAAAAATCAGTTTAAAATATATTTAATAAAGGGGCGCCTGGGTGGCTCAGTCAGTTAAACATCCGACTTTTGATTTCGACTCAGGCCATGGTCGATCTCATGGTTTGTGAGTTTGAGCCCAGATTTCGAGTCTGCGTTGGGCCCTGTGCTGACAAAGTAGAGCCTGCTTGGGTTTCTCTCTCTCTTTCCCTACCCCACTTGTTCTCTCTGTCTTCCTTTCTCTCTCTCAAGATAAATAAACTTTAAAAAATATTTGATAAAAAAATCAAAAGATCATTTAATTTAAGAAGTTTTTATTTTTGGTATAGAAATTCAACTGAGTTTTAAGTAGAGACATTAGAGCTGCCAAATCTTTCAAAGTGAATTAACACAAGGGATAAAGTATAATCAATCCCTAAGCTTCAGCTTCAGATTTCTATTTTTAGTCAGGAGAACTCTTTCTAGGCATCCATTTCCAGTGGCTAGACATATTCTCTTTCACTCTGGACCTATCCTCTCTCTGCCTCTGTGGCTCATACCCCCTTGAAGACACAAATAGTTAAGGGTAAATAAGCAAATAAAGTGGATTATTTTTAAGGTGGACAATGTTAAGGGTGACCAGGCCTGGAAACCGGCTAAGTGGATAAAGACCACAGAGTCTGAACACTAGCTAGGCACAGGTGATGGCATCACACAGAATCCAAAGCTCCAGAGGCAGGCTTAGGGCCCAAGGTGCAGAGGAATCAGGAGGAGATGGGGAATACGTTCTGGGTCTCAGAGATTTGCCTTCTTCCATTCTGACAGTAGGGTTTCTGACTGAGACAGAATTGGCTTAAGGAACCAGAACCAGGAGAGACCAAAGATTCAGCTACTTTATTTTTTCTTAATATTTATTTGTTGAGGGGGCAGGGAGGAGAGAGAGAGAGAGAGAGAGAGATTGACAGAGGGAGAGGAAGAGAGAGAAAGAGAGAGAGAGAGAGAGAGAGAATCCCAAGCAGGCTCCATCCACATTGTCAGCTTGGAGCCCAACAAAGGGCTCAATCTCACAGACTCTGAGACCATGACCTGAGCCCAAACCAAGAGTTAGACAGCTGCCTGAGACATCCAAACGCCAGAAGATTCAGCTACTTTAAATCACATGATATGCAAATCTCCTCAGTGTAAAGGGAGGCTCCTATATTATATGCAGGGAGCCATACTATAATAGCAGGGAGTATCTCATTCAAAACTAATCAGGGAAATCAAAACCCAGGGAGAAAGTGCAATTCAGGGTCCTACAGGGCCCTGGACTTCAAACCCAGAGGAGAGACTAGAATAGTGGAGACACAGAAGTCAGATGAGAGATCCAGGAATTCCACAACTGGAATACGTGAAAATAAAAATCCCGCAAAGTAGATTAATCTGACAATTTACACCAAAAGAAGAAGACAGAAATACATAATATTATGTGTGAAAAGAGGCTCACCCTACAAATAGAAATTAAAAAGTTAATGAGAACACTACCAATAACTACATTCCTACAATTTTGGAATCTGCAATGAAACAGGAAAATATGTCAAGGAGAATATATACATGTAGACATGATTTCAAGAGGATTAAAGGCTCAAAAAATCCTGTAGGTATTAGAAAAGTTAGTCTGCAAATCTTCAGATAAAACAGATAAATAAAAATAAAAATAAAAATCTTGAAATAAAACAGCAGAGCCAGGAGTTTTACAGATGAATTTTACCAAATGTTCAAAATGCAGAGTATCCTTTTTTTTTAATTTAACAAACTCTTTCTAATGGTTAGAAAAGAGGGACTATCTAACTCATTCCACAAGAGAGGCATAATCCTTATATCAAAAGCCAAATAAGGCATATAAAAGGATACTACAGATCAATTTTACTCTTTAAAATAGATGGAAAAAATCCTAAAAATAATAGACATTTTAAAAACTAGAAAATCAAATCCAGTATATATTTGAAAAGAGACTATACCAAGACAAGATTGGGTTTATTCTAAATATATAAAGAGGAATTATCTTTTAAAAATGTTTTTCACATTAGTAAATATTTAGATGGTAGGTAAAATTAACATTGAGCAATTAACATATCAGAAGCTCAGAGAAGACTTGCTATAGAAAAACCTAGTGAAACTTGTTCAACTTGAATTTTTCTAAAACTTACTTTAACACTGAATTCTTACTAAACTTATGATGAAGAACTGCTTAAATTAATATTTGCTATCAAACAGAATGCTTGAGTCTCTTAAAATAGATCTATGTAAATGATTTATCTTTTAGAAAAACACATTTATGGTACAGTGGAGGTGGCCATGGGACAGGGGCCATGAGATGGGAACTGGGACTCCTGTCCTTTCTAATGAGATAATTGACTTTTAAATCTATTTGCATCAGATTTTTAAATTTTTATTTTCAGTGGGGGAAGGGACAGGGAGGGACAGAGGGAGAAAGATAATCTTAAGCAGGCTCCATGTCCAGCACAGAGCCTGAGACGGGGCTCGATCTCATGACCCTGAGATGATGACCTGGGCTGAAATCAGGCACTGGACACCGACTGAGCTACCCAGGGGCCCCTGCATCAGAGCTTTCTAAAATGCAAAGTGAAGAGACCAGATTATATAATCTTTATCATTCTTTCACCTTTTCAGTTTTTCCTTTCCTAGATTACAAAGATAAGTTTTTACACTTACAATTTATGTACATTTTTGTTTGTTATACTTTAATGCAACTTGCCAAAAAAAAAAAAAAAAAAAAAAGGTCTTCTACCATTCTGATAAACTGTGAGATGTCAGTTGTCTAACAAAAAACCAATAGTTCCAATAATTTAAGCTTCTGGCAACCATGATCTAGAGCCCAAGAGAAACTGCAAGGAGCTGCAGCTGAGTACATGGCACTTTGGCATCTTTACTCTCTTATGCCCAGCTTGAAATAAGCATATTCACTCTAGGCTCATTTGTACACGACTCTTTCAGTGGAGTACATAATTTGTTATTCATGCTGATTTAATGATAAAAAATAAGACACTATTAAATGTTTTCATTTAAAAATATCACCAATTTCTGTGTGCAACATATAGCTCCTTTTAGTCTCTCTCATCTGGAACGTGAACTCTGACCTCTCCCTAAGGGATACTCTATTCCATAGAATCAAAATGTCTTCTGGCTAAGTAGTTCTTGGCAAATAGTAGATACTGAATTGATTTACTTAATTTTATTATTTAATTTTATTTTAATGTAGTTTAATTTAATTTAATTTTGTTTTATTATTTTAAGTATTATTTTTGTTTAAGTCTCAACATGAGACTTAAACCCACAATCCTGAGATCAACACCTGAGCTGAGATCAAGAGCCAGATGATAAACCAACCAAGCCACCCAGTCATCCCCTGAGTCAATGATCTTAAAGAATCAAATTTGTGATGATTAGAATATTGTGTACTATGCTGGCTCCCCATAATTACTTTTAAAAGCAAGATTTTTTTCTTCTTCTTTTTCCTAAATGCTGGTATTCCTAGTCCTCAAAACAGATTTATACCCATAGCAGATATATTAATAGAATAATTACTGTAGTTGTTAAAGTGAATGACAAAGGGTGTACAATCTCATATAACAGACACTGATTAAATACACACCATATGTTATCATATGATACATGTATGTATTTTGAGTAAAGTAATGGAAGGATGTATAATACAAAGAATAAAAGTACTTTAGGACGTAGGCAAAGGGGAACTATGGATAAAAAAGTCAAAAGATAGCTTCTAAAGTGGTCCCAAGGCCCTCCTGCTTTGGTATGCATGCTTTTGTACAGTTCTCTCCCCTAGAATATATGTCAGGCCTAGTGACTTCCATCAAATGAACAGAATACACCAGCAGTGATGGAACAGCACTTCCAAGATCAGGTTACAAATTACACTGACTTACTTATAAGTCCCTCTCTATTGCTTTCTCACTTGCTTGCTCATCTGCCATGCAGTGAGCCAGCCAATGAAAAGGACCCTTTGTCAAGGAACTAGGGGAGACCTCTGACCAACAGTCAGAAACTATGGAACACAATGCAGCAAACTGTGAAGTGCTGGTTCCTGTCATCAATCATGTGAATGAGTTCAGAAGAAGATCTCCCTTTTGACGAGCCTTCAAATGAGAAGATAGCCAAGGTCAAAATCTGATCACAAACTATGAGGGCCTGGGGCAGAGGCACCCAGCTAAGCTGCATCCAGAGAAACTGTGAGAAAATAAATGTTTGTTGCTTTTAAACCCTAACCTTTTGCATAATTTGTTAGGCAGCAATAGTTAACTAATACAGTCAGGAATAAAATTAATGCATCAAAATGTATATATTTGTATTAGCTGGTGGACACACAATCACTAGAACCGACAGAGATCTTGTCTCTAAGTTAATGGAGAGTCAAAGCAAAGGGAGACACGGTTTACATGTAACAGTGTTCAGATGATAAATACAATTTAATTGTTTAGAAGAATCATAGTCTTTCTTCATTTGGGAGCCAGAAGAGATATTATCTACTGGTCCTTTTAAGGTGATCTCTGGTAATAGACTAGGTTATGTTTTTAACATCATCACTACAATGAATAAATAATGATCCGCAGGTCCACTCTCAATATCTAACATCTCTCAATATTTGTCAATGACAGAATATTGAAGCCTTAGGAGTGCTTTTATGAGAGGCTACAAAAAGAGTATAAACACACATTATTCTGTCGGTCAGGCTTGACCTTAGAATAAAATTAGAACCTCCAGACGTATGGGTGAATGGATGAATTCTAGCTCTATTCTTAATAAGAATTGGAGAGCATAAACTTCAAGGTTGTAATCAGAGCCAAGAACCAAAAGTAATGATAATTTGTGCTGCAATGTTGAAATAGGTCCATACATTAAAACAAAATCAACAGGGCAGAGGGTAGGATCAAGGTCCTTCTATAAAAAGTAAGCACAATATCCGACGCTTTTCCAGTATGCAGTATAGACAAGGTACTACATTAGGAAGTTGTTCTTGAAAACAGGGAAAACCAAGAGGAGCCCACTCTTTTGCAGCCCTTGTAGTCAATGTCAACAACTAGTTATGGCACGTAATCTTGTCTGTGAAGAGCAACAGGCCTGTGGATGGCTACTGAAGCTTTCCAGGCCCCATAGTATCAGATGTCATGCATTTCTCTCCTTAAAACTGCTCATTTACCTTGAACTGGGAAATAACTACACAAGATGTTCAGAAATGGATAGCATCTGTTTACCTCCACTCTCAAGTAACATATATACCCTCAGAAGGACAATTTTTACTTTCTTCAAAATCAGAATACCTTAAAACAGGAATCCTTATTTCATGTGCTGTTCATGACTAGGTAATAATTTTTTCAATGTAAAGATTTTACTAAATCAACTTCTCTTTTCCTTATACTCCTATAATTTTCTGCAACTATTATCTTTTCTGTCACACCTCTCTCCTTGATATATCTGATTTCCTGGAGTACTTCAAAAATAGGCTTTCTGTTTATGTAGCCTGTTAGAAGAGCAAACCTCATTTTCTGCTCTGCCTTTTCCTCAGTATGACCAAAGGGAACATGAAATCATGGGGATTTATGGAGGGAGATTTGTCAGTCTTTTCTTATTTACTTGTGCTGTGAGATATAAATTGAATTTTGGCCCCTCTCTTCAAGAACTAGTTATTTGTTATCAAATAAGTTCATGTTAGTGGATCAGACATGAATAAGGGTGTTTCTATTATAACCTCGTTAGGTGTGTTAGAGTGCTCCGACTTCTAGAAAAATGGTTTGCTATCTTGCACAAACTTGATTTCCATTTCTGACTACCTCATGTGCACACCCTTGGATTGCTGGATAGTAAATGTCTTTTTGCATAAACCCGAACAGTCTGAGGACAGCTAAACTACTCACTGCAACCATTTTAATAGGCACAGATTAGCGCACGACTGCCTCAGCTATTGTAACCTTTACTGATTGAAAACACAGTCTACAGGAACCAATTAATAATGTTATGCCTGCTTTGTAGCTTGCTGACCTCATGTGGCCTTACTCACTGGTAATTGTGGCATTCTGGTGTTCAAGGGATAATCAAAACTTACAAGAAAAATAAAACTATAATGAAAACCATTTTAGAATATGACTGTGGCATATGTGAATTGAATCACTCATTATCCAAATTTCTTAGTTGACTTGCTCAGTATTTAGATAATGATCCCAGTCAGTTATAGAAATGGTGAGACCAACTGATATTACCTCAAATGTATTGAAGAGCATTCACATATGTGGAATAAAGGATTATCCAAAATAATTAACATTCAGCTGCAATTACAGATTGAACATATTGCCTTCTGTATCTCAGCACCATTATGTTTTATTTTTTATGGGACTTATTTATTTAGTGACTAATCTGGGATATTCGGTGATTTACAGTGAGGCTCCTCATCATTAGTGTGAATTAACAAAATGGCTCTGTTGTCCCTGGTAATTAGTTTGAGTAGGAAATGAGGAAAAGACAACACATTTTGAGGGTTGCTCAATACTACCTTTATCTTTCTTTAATGTCTGTGAGCTAAATATGGAATTTTAATTTCCTCCCTAATTATCGAAGAGTCTTTTGCTAAATGGGCATATCCCTCAGGCACACTTGCTTATTTTCACAATCTGTATTTTCACCTCACTCTTCCGAAATGCGTTATTTATGAACTTGCACAGTGGTTTCCAAACATTTCTATAGGAAAGAAGGAAAAACTAACCAATGTTAAAAAGCAACTGAGGATGTAAAGCCTTCTTCAATGATACCATCTCCTAACAGTCCTCCAGTCAACCTTGTGAAATGGTGTGGGGCTTGCTGACACTGTTACTTCCCCAGCATTCCAGGTAGGTAAACTGGGATTCACCACAATCACTGTGACAAAAGAGCACATACTTTCACTCATCCCGAATTGGCTTAAATGTGGTCATTTCTTTAGCATTTCTTCTCAGTTACCCTTTGTGATGTGGGTATCACAGTCATCATACCTTTAGCTGGTCAGGGAATATGAGATATTCAAGTTCATATACCTCAGTCTCCCCGAGACTTTGCAGATTCCATGGAAACTAGTTCTGTAGTCACTAAAATTCTTCTCATATTAGTATCACTGGACATTTTCAGCCCAAGTAGAATATGTGAAATATCTGAGTTAAAACCATCCCTACAGTACGCACCTACAATCCAATTGAACGAGTTAGATAAAGACTGGTCCTTCTGGTCACTTCCTACATTGCCAACATAATAATAATACTGGCAGTAATAACAGCAGTGATACTTTATTGATTGTGACATATATTCTAAGCTTTTTCTGCCCAAAAGCATTTCTAATAGGTAATAATCATCCAAGTTTTTCAAATGAGAAAAATGTGGTTCATAAATTCACCCTCGGTCTCATGGGGTACATGTCAGTGTTAAACTAATACTTTCAACTTGCCCATTGTTGGCTAACATTTTCTACTTTCCTGGTATTAGTTATATGTAATAGTCTCTTCTAATATTGCCCTTTGGTATTGTATTTATTGTGTTAAGATTTTTTGGTCTCTTCTGCCAAGAATTATAATGGTGATTGCTGGAATTCTTTTGAAATCAGTAGTAATTCTTTATACAAAGAGAATTTTGAAAATCCAAATCCTTCATCTTACTTAGAAATTAAAATAAAAATATATCAGTCTTGCTATTGACACAAAGGGAAAACAGATCCTTATGCTTTATAATCTATTTTCCCCATATAGTTCTTGCCTACCTTGAGAGGGTTATCTCTGGATTCCCAGATGAGTACTATTCAGAAAATCAGGTAGTGAAGTCAGGTAGGTTGTGGCCACTCACAGGGATAACCAGCTATGAAAAGAATGATATAAAATTAGATTAAAACAAATGAAAATGCCATCTGCTTTCTGTTTAGACTATTAACCTCACTATGATCAATGATCACTCTTGGGGATCTAGTGATAGCTTTTTTTTATTTTATTTTATTTACAAATAGTTTATTGTCAAATTAGTTTCCACATAACACCCAGTGCTCATCCCCACAAGTATCCTCCTCCATGCCCACCCCTCCTCCCCCCCCACATCCATCAGTCCTCAGTTTTTGTCAGCATTCAAGAGTCTCTCATGGTTTGCCTCTCTCCCTTTCCCCCACCATTTCCGCCCTTCTTCTCCCCCTTGGTCCTCTGTTAAGTTCCTCCTAATCCTCCTATACGTGCACACATATGATATTTGTCCTTCTCTGCCTGACTTATTTCGCTCAGCATAACACCCTCAAGGTCCATCCATGTTGCTACACATGGCCAGATTTCATTGTTTCTCATTGCCATGTAGTATTCCATGGTATAGATAAACCACATCTTCTTGATCCATTCATCTGTTGATGGACACTTAGGCTCTTTCCATGTTTTAGCTATTGTGGAGAGTGCTGCTATGAACATTGGGGTACGTGTGCTCCTATGCCTCAGCATTTCTGTATCCCTTGGGTAAATTCCTAGCAGTGCTATTGCTGGGTCGTAGGGGAGTTCTATTGTTAGTTTCCTGAGGAACCTCCACACTGTTTTCCAGAGGGGCTGTACCAGTTTACATTCCCACCAACAGTGTAGGAGGGTGCCCGTTTCTCCACATTCTCGCCAGCATCTAGAGTTCTCTGATTTGCTCATTTTAGCCACTCTGACTGGCGTGAGGTGGTATCTCAGTGTGGTTTTGATTTGTATTTCCCTGATGAGGAGCGATGCTGAGCATAGCGATAACTTTAGAAGAGAGACTGACTAAAGACAAGTATTACTGATAACAAGTCTGTAAACAGCCAAAGCTTACCCCAAATTGCCATTTACTGTTCAAAAGTCTTGAAAAGAGAAAATTATCAGAGGATTTATTTAATCTAGCTAAAAATAACTTGTAGGTACAGAAGACCACTCATCCTGTGGTCTTCCAAAGCTTCAATTGCACAATGTCCATTTATACATATATTTATACATTTTATTCATCTATGTGGATTAAGTGGATTAAACACATACAAAAACAGAAAATTAAATTTATCAAATGTCATCTTCCTGTGCTCCTTATGTATTGCCTAGCAACCTCTCTTCCTTTGGATGTTTACATTCCAACATGGAGACTTACTCAAATCTTTGCCTTCACATATTAGCTCATAGAGCTTATATACAAAAGCTCTAATTTGGTGTTTTTAGTTCTAATCTTACCATGTTAGGTAAACTGTGGGTTTTTTTTTTTTTCCCTAGGAAAGTAACAAACAGGAGATAAGCCTTATTTTACAAATTCCCCAAACCGTGTTATAAACTTGACTGGAGCAAAAATGTTCCTATGAACACTGTGCATCACCATGTAACTTCTGCTGAATGTATTACACCCTCAAAAACATGATCCAGTCAGAAGCCGGAGAAAAGAAAAGTATCTGAATGGTATGTCTGCCGATTCATATTTTCTACTTTTAAATCATACCCTCTTATCTTCTACTGCAAACAAGAAAGGTGGATTGGGGAAGGTGGGGGTAAGTGTAAGAAACCAGAAACCTACAAAAATAGAGAGGAAAAGAACAGACAAAGAAGGGAGGAGAGAGGAATGAAAACAGATAAGGACATTTGTGAGGACCGTATTTACTCTCCGGGTAGGGCAGGGTGAAAGTCAATTAGGCCACCAAAGACCCAGAACACCCCTTCACTTCAGCAACCCTCTGTGAGTTAATGGCTTCTTCCCCAGCTGAGCGGGGAAACCAGTAGCATAAATTGCTCAAAGTGCTATTGAAATCTATTTGCTGGAGGATTCTGGAATATGTCTCTATTTGAAGAGCCTTCTGACTGTGACAATGACAAATACCCATTGCAGGACATTGAAAGATGGTGTTGAACTGTAGAAATACAGGGCTGTGTGATTCACATACTGCAGAATATATGCCTATTGATTTTTCTTTTCTTCTAAGAAAATGTCCCTTTGATACATTATAGCTGCAAAATTGGAAAGTACAGCTTTCGTTTTGTTTTGTTTTGTTTTAAATTGATCTGATTTGATTTTCCTAAAGAAGAAATGATCTATAGATTCCATTGAGGTGGAGAGCCGTCACACCAAGTGTGACCCTCCTATAAGTTACCTGGGCCTTAAGTCTATTGGCATCTCTGACACATGAGTGATATATACATTTCAAGCAAGATTGACTATTTTCTCCACTCCTCCCCCAAGTTTCAGAGGGACAAAAAATACCAAGAGGCAGGAAACGATAATAATACACCTCACTGCATTTGTAAGATGAATCATTTCATATTCATTACAAAAGAGTAAAGCTCATAAAAATAATCCACACATCATCATCACATAGCTAATTTGTGACACAAATTCATCTATCAGCTGTCTACATCTATATTTATATCTAACCTGTCATTCTTAGTCCTTTCTTTAGTGGTGAAAAAGAAATTGACAAAAGTTAGTTTTTTGTCTTTTAGATGCAGTTTCTTTTAATACAGCACAAATATATTTGATAAATACTAGTTTTATATATGTGATTTATGGCATATGAAAATGATCTCTTGTTAGCTGTTTTCAAATGTTTGTTCTCTTGATGCTAATTGAAATCTAAATGAGAAAATAAAACCAAAAAATCTAGAATAGTTATCTTAGGACAAGTGTTTACAGCCCTTTAAATCATTATCTACATGATGAATTGCACAGGAAGGGGCCACAGCCATTGAATGCAAAGCGAGAGGTTTCTGCAATGGTTACATTTTATAATTCCCCTTTGACACCTAATTCCTAGTGTGAAAAAAACTTTTGGCTCTTTATTAGCTAACGTGAATATACTTTGTGGTCTATATGAAATAAATTCTTCCAGGAGTTTATAATCCAGAAAGTATTCTTGGTACTTTGAAACCTCTTCAGAGGCACGTATTGTTATTTCATCCAGGATTACGCTTTTTAAAAGGAGCATGTTACCAACTTAACTTTTCTGTGAGTGCCAGGGAGAGAATGAAAGCTAACTCAGTGAACTGACAAGAAACTTGGAATAAGTAATCTTTTTTTTAATCCCAGGTTTTCTTAAATAACTTTTATAGCAACCTTGGAATAGTAATTTAATATCCTTTTCCCAATTCATGAAATAGAGGAGGACTGTACTTAATTTACAGCAAAAAAAATTCTGTGACCCTCAAAAATGTTGATAATATAAATAAAGGTGAAAATTAAAAGTGTCTCAAGTCTTACACCTTCTAAAAAGTTTGAAGATATTGAAAACTATGTAAGAAATTCATTTTTAGCTTTTTTCTCTTTGTATTTCACTGGTGATTTGTGGTTACAAAAGAATCATAAACTTTTAAAACTGGAAAAACCTTAGAAATAATCTATTTTGCAAATGAAGAACTTAAGAGCAAAATAAATAAAATGGCATGCCCAAATCCTGCTCAAGTTATCCTTCTTAGCATTTAGGTAAGATTGAACATCATAATCATGCACCATTATACTTTCTTTGAGCAAACCCCACTTTGACCTTATGATTTGAAATTAGACACAGACAAAGCTTCCATGTTTTTATGGGACAATGACTTCCTGACAGTGGTTGGTTGGTCTGGGTATATTGATGATGATGATGATGATGATAATGATGATGATGATGATATGATGATGAAGAAGAAAGAAGAAAGAAGAAGAAAGAAGGAAGAAGGAAGAAGGAAGAAGGAAGAAGGAAGAAGGAAGAAGAAGAAGAAGAAGAAGAAGAAGAAGAAGAAGAAGAAGAAGAAGAAGAAGAAGAAGAAGAAGAAGAAGAAGAAAGAAGGAGGAGGGGGAAAGGAGAAGGAGAAGGTAGAGGAGGAGGCGGAGGGTACAGGAGGGGGAGAAGGAGAAGGCGATGAAAACAGCCATCACTTGTTCAGAGGTTACCATAAGCCCTTACTTAAAGGGTTTACTTTGAAGCCCTTAAGATGCATAAATTTGTTTAATCCTCACAGTGCCTTGGGATTGCTACTATATTATTTATATTTTCCAAATGGAGAGACTGAAATTGAGAGATTCAGTACTTTATCAGAGATCAGACATCTGGGAATGGGCAAAGCTGTAATTCAGTGTGGTCCCAAACCTTATGTACAATATATGAAGCCCTAAGTTAAGGCAATCAGTACAAACTCCTTAGAAGATGAAGCACTATTGTGAAAAAAGGAAACATACTACTGTATTCTGAAGTGCTTAGCACTTTATTATTTTTATTCTTGCTTTCTTTTGCTTCACCAGTATTCATGACTATCTCCTCTGTGCCAGGTTCTAGGTTCTATGGGGCTTACAAGCCATGAACAAAAAATAACCATGGGCCCCATTCTAACAGAACCTACATTCTCATGGAGAGAAGCAGAAAACATACAAATAAGCAAGTAAGCACACAATAGTTGTAAGTGCTCTGAAGGAAAGTGTCCTATGCAGTGCCAGAGATCTCTCTCTGTTGGGAGAGGACAAGGAGGTGGAAGCTTGAATGGTGAGAAGAACCAGACACATGAAGATCTAGGGCAGGAGAGTTCTTGGCCCCAGAATGAGTTAATACAAAGGCACAGAAGCAGAAGGCACTTGTAGTTGAGGCACAGGAGGCAGGCCTATGGAGCTGGCTGGGAGGGAGAGCTGGAGGAGGGGTGGGTATGGAGAGGTAGGCTGGGCCGACAAATGTGGGTTCTCTTGTAAGTCACTGGAGACAGCATGATTTGATTTATGTATATCTATTCTCAAACAGAGATAGGCTCCTATATTCTCTGAGAACGAGACAGTAGACAGTTCAGGGTTTGCGAGCTCTCTCATGTGGACACCACGGTGACTGCTCAGTTCTGCAGCTGTGGGGTGAACGTAGCCACAGGCAATACATAAATGAGTGAATATGGTCGTGTTCCAGTAAAACTTTATGAACAGAATGGTTTGCTGACCTCTCTTCTAAGAGAGCACCTGGGCTGCTATGGAGATATGATGAAGATCTGACAAGTCAGAACCCCCTGTGTAGTTCAGACAGGCATACTCTCAGAGTGCGGTCATGTTCAAAGAAGAGCCAATCCCATTCTGAAAGACACCTGTAAAGCAATTGTAAATCTTTGCAGAGGGGCCTCAAAAAAAATGCAAGGAGGGTCTCCTTTTCTTCCCCATAATAGCCAAGCCCTCTTAAAATCCTTATTTATCATTGTTTTTGCCAATCTCACATAGAGTGCTGTCACCTAGATTTTTCTTCCTCTCTCCAAAGTCACCAAATCCAGCCCACAGTGGCTCTACCCTTCTCCCCCATTAATTCTTCAGGGGGTGCCTGGGTGGCTCAGTTGGTTAAACGTCTGACTCAGGCTCGGGTCATGATCTCACGATTCGTGGGTTTGAGCCCTGCGTCAGGCTCTGTGCTGACAGCTCAGAGCCTGGAGCCTGCTTTGGATTCTGTGTCTCCCTCTCTCTCTGCCCCTCCCCTGCTCACAGTCTATCTCTCTGTCTCTCAAAAATAAACATTTTTAAAAAAGAACCTACTATTTCCTTTTATGCCAACCATCAACGTTTTTGGTGTTCAATGACTCTACCACTTTTTATTCATCCATTCATCCATAGTCCTCAACATGTCTACTTTTTCTCCCTCTATGTTTTAATTTACACTGACTATAAATCTAATTAATACCTCACAGAGTCTTGATTTCCTTACTACTCCTTGGCAACATTGTTGTTACCAGAAAAATCCCAGACTTGGTTAAAACCCAACTGTCTTACCCTGACTTCCTGAGCTCTGTCTAGATCTATGACCACGATGCCGCCTGACGGTCCACCTGCCCCTAATGCCAGCACCTTCCCCTGTACAGTCTGCTGTTCACTCTTTGAAAGAGAAATTGTATGCCTTTTCCCTTCACTATCCCCTCATAGTTTAAGATTTCCATGAGTGACACTGTCACATATTTAGTTGAAAAAATCTAAGTTCTTGGAAGGCAACTTTCCTTTTTTCCACCACCAAATCCATTGAAACACTTATATCTTTATCAACATGTTGCACCTTCCCTTCCTTCCTGTGATAGTGGATAAAGGACTCCAGCCCCCATCAAGGGCAGCTCCTTCACCAGTGTCCTGAAACTCACCTTTCTCCACTTTGAGGAGTTTACCCTGCAAGTAATGCTCTTCGTCTTTGTTTTCTTTTTGTGTTGTGTTTTGTGTTTCAATGTCACATTCTCTTCTGGATCATTACTGTCTGCTTGCTTTAGTATTTCCTGGCTTAAAAAAACCCTCCTCTGGGCATACTGACCTCTATTTCCTTACAACTACTGTCCTAGTTGCCATCGTTTCCATTCGACATGGTCTTCACAACACACTCCACTGGGGCTTCCTCTACCACCAACCTGCTGAAATTACCCTTGCCCAGGTCACCAGTGACCTTCATGATATGTAACCCAATGGCCAATTCTCTAACATTGCTGAGTTTTTCTCTCCCAGAAGCATGTGACATCATTCATCACTCCCTTCTTGAAAAGGTTCTCTAAAACTTCACAGTTTCATGGCTTTCTTTACTTACTTCACTGATACCTATGTATTTCAATGTCTACATTTTCTTTTCCTTCTGTGCTTAGCACCTTAATGATGTGGGTCTCAGAGTTTGGTGCTGTGCCCTCTACATATCAGGATCCAAATATCTTCTCTAGGACATCTCATCTAATAATAAGGTTTTAATACTGTCTATATGTTCATGATATCTATATTTTCAGCCCAACCTCTCCAGAATCATGTGATTACCTATTTGACATCACTACCTCCTTCTCTAACAGAGAACTCAAATTTAGCATAGTCCAAAGAAAACTTTTGTTGATTTTATCACCTAATTTATTTCTGCTCCTATCTTTCCATCCACCCAGCTGCTCAGGACTAAAGCCTAAAGACTATCTTTGGCACTTCAATTAGCTTCAGTTTCCATATCTAACTTTTGTCAACTTTATCTCCAAAATATATCTGGTATTGATCCATTTTTCCTTTAACCTCTACTGTGATCTTCATATTCCATGGCACTCTCATCACAGCATGGATGCAGAAACTTCCTAACCGATGTTCCTGTTTCTACTTTGCCATAAGTAATCATTTAAAAAATAAAAAAAGATAGCATGATTTTTTACTAACCTGAAGCAGATCACATTTTATTCCTATTCAAAATCTTTCAGGAGCTTCAACTGCCTTTAGATACAAATGAATCAAATTGAAATCCTTCACCATAGCCTACAAGGGCCCTATTCTGTCTCCATCTTCACATCTATTTTCCCGCCTCTCATCCGCTACATTCCAGCTAATAGATACGGACTGCTTCACATCATTGTTTTATCTCCTTTTTGCCAAGGCCTCTTCAGATCACCCAATTTAATATAATTCATTCCCAGGTGGTTTTTAACATTATTACTCTGGATTACTTTTCTAGGAAACTTTGATCATGTCTGAAATGATTTTGTTTGCACAGGTATACAAGAGTGGGGGTCTCATCTGTTTACTTTCACCAGGACCTAGAACTGTCGAGCACAAGGTAGGAATTCAATAAAAATCTGTATCATATATGAGCCCTATTTCCTCTCCTTAATTCTCCAACACTATATATTTCATTTTATTTATTTTTTAAATATTTTTATTTATTTCTAGGAGAGAGAGAGAGAGACAGCGTGAGCAGGGGAGGGTCAGAGAGAGAGGAAGTCACAGACTGAAACAGGCTCCAGGCTCTGAGCTGGCTGTCAGCATAGAGCCCGACACGGGGCTCGAACCCACGAACCGCGAGATCATGACCTAAGCGAAAGTCGGACGCTTAACCGACTAAGCCACCCAGGCGCCCCAATGTTTCATTTTATTTTAACCTGCAAAATAAGGGCCCAAGAATTGGTCAGGAAGAAATAGACTTCTTGTCTGTAGGCAGAAAGTAAGGATAGTCCATGGCTATATTAATATTTTATTCCAATAATAAAAATCCATACTTATTGAGTTTTCTTATGTCTTTTATTTCTCTTTATATCATCTAATTTACCCTATGTGTTATTATAATGGAAAGTGGGTTTTTTTGGTTATTTTTACAATTATCCCCTCCTTAAGAGAGCATCCCTTCATCATTCTGCAGTAGTTCTGTTGGAACTCTGTGATCAGATGGAATTGATTTGCTTTCCTGGGCCGAAGGCTGGACCCTTTGGACCCATGACCTTGACAAAGTTCTTCTACCTGGAAACCACAATTAGCTCAGGCTGGTCACATGATCAAAGCATAACTAATGTTTCTCTCTAGGAATTTAAGAGTAGGAAAGTTGTTACATTTTTCACTGACAGTTCGGGAATTTTATGGAATGTTATAGCTCATAATACCAAAAAAAAAAAAAAAAAGAGCTAGCCACTTTCTAACCATGTTCATAAGCTCTGACTACTGTCTGGGAATGAAGCCAACCTAGGGAAAACAGTCATGAGTGATGTTAAGAGAGAGAGAATGGGCTATTGTTTGAGCACTTGGATACCACTTGAGTAAGTTAGCAGTTACCATCTTAAGCACTTTTCAATAACTCATGATGGTAAATTCCTTTTTTGCATCTAAAACTAACTTGAATTGCATTTCTAAAACTTACATCCTATAAAGTCTTAACTAATTCAACTTTTCTTCTCATTTTACAGTTGGAGAAAACAAAGCTCAGAAAAGTTAAGAAACTTTCCAGAACGGAAATTTTTTTAATGTTTATTTATTTTGAGAGAGAGAGACAATGAATCCTAAGCAGGCTCCTTGCTGTCAGCACAGAGCCTGACATGGGGCTTGAACTCATGAACTGTGAAATCATGACCTGAGCCAAAATCAAGAGTTGGATGCTTAACCAGCTGAACCACCCAGGTGTCCCCAGAACAGAAATACTTGAGCAAGCATTTCTGAATTCAAGTCCTATGCTTGTATTCATTACTATATCTCAGTACATCAGCAGACTCAGGAAATCTTCATGGATTATAGCTTGAAATTTCATCTTCATAAACTACCCCTTTCAAAATTTGATTCTAATGGTAAATAGAATAGGTCTAATATGGACCGGAATTTCAATCATTCTGATAATATTTAAGACTTTTTTCCACTTTAAATAAAATGTTTTATTTGATTTTTTCTTTGGTGTATATCCAAGTTTCTACACAGGAAAAAACATTATATTAGCATAATGTTTTGAATTTTATATTTGTTTTTTTATTCCAATTTTCTCAATACCTATTATCTAGTCATTGGAATCAAGCTCAACTAAATGATGGTATCTAACGCAATTTAAAAATTATATGGAATTATGTAAATGTCAAGATAAGGGTTCATGAAATTTAAAAATCAATATTCATAATTGAGGTAAATGTGCAAAACTGATTACTAGGAGGCATACTATCTTTTAAGAAAGTAAAAAATAAAAAAATTATTCTCTCCTATATTGGTTGCTTTCCAGATTATGTAGAATGTAATACAGGTAGAAAAGAATACAGGTAGAAAAAAAAAATACTCAAATTCTCATTTCATACTATTGGCAAGTATTCCAGAATGCACAAGTAAGCAAAATCAACATTAGCTAATGCAGGAATAGGAAGGAACAAACTAAAACATTCTTTTACTTGGAGGGACGTTGACAGAACTCAAAGCTTATGCATACTGAACTGCACCACACTAATAGCCTCATCATACTTCATTTTGCTTTTTGTAGATGGGACTACTGCCCACTCGGTTCCTCAAGTCAGCAAACTTTGCCATCTCAGATTGCTCTCTGGTTTTGGTTTACCTTCCCTGTTATAACTATTTCCCCTTGGCCTTCCTGTCTTAGCTGATTTTCTTTTCAGCTTTAATGTGACATAATTAACAAACAAAATTGTAAGACATTTAAAATGACAGTGTGGTGATCTGATATTCTTATTGTGAAAGGATAACCCCCCATGAGTTATTTAATGCATTCATCACCTCACATATTTATCCCTTGCCCTTTTGGTTTTGGTGAGAACATTTAAGGTCTACTGTCTTAGCGAATTTCAATTACACAGTGCAGTGGCTTCAACTGTGGTAATCAGGTTATATAATAGATCCTTAGATCTAATATATTCATTTTAGAACAGAAAGTCTGTACCATTTTACCAGCCTTTCCTGATCTCCCCCACCCATCACTGATTCTTAAAGAGAATGGCCACTGCCCTCACTCAGCATCTTGCTTGATAGTAAAGACTCATCTTCTTATTAGGCTTTAATAGGCTCTATCTATTACAACCCAGCCTCCATAAAGCTGTTAAGTGGTAATTACAAGCACAGAATTGACCATGTCACTTTAATGTTAAATACCTTTGAAATCTCTATTACTTGAAGAACAAAGTTTAAAAACAGGCTCATCTAAGAAGTATTTATTTGTTAGTCACCTTACCTGGAGATGGGATACAATGTAGAATAAGATACTGGTCTTCTCCTAAAGGAACATGAGTATAGGTGTGTGAGTGGGGAGCTGTGGAGTCAGCCCAAACCAGATCATTTCAATATAACATGGAAGACACTACTACAGAGGGAACCCAGAGTGTAATGGAGCTCAGTGCAGGCAGATTTAGCATAGCCTAGATTTTCAGGAGCGTTTTCTGGAAGGAGGATGCCTGAGTTTAGGTATAATAAATCAACTAGGCTCAGAAGGAAGGGAAGCATAAAAGGTTATCCAGGTAGATCTCGGATCAGAAGAAACCATATCAAAGGATACAGCATAGTGTTTCTCAATAACTGCAAGCAATTCAGTATTATGAAAACACGAAATATGAAGTAGGAGGTAGAGGTTCAGTGGGTGGAGAAGTAGAAATGAGGTATCATGAAGATCACATACATGACACAATCATTCAACAACTACTGACTGTTTACTGTATGCCACAGGCACTTGCTGAGGATACAGAGAAAACCTTAAGAAGTAACTACAGTTGATAACATTGTATTGGAGAGTTGAAATGTGCTAAGAGAATAGAACTTAAATGTTCTCCAGTCAAAAAACTAAAAAAAAAAAATAATAACAAATGAGATAAATATGTGAAGTGATAGATAATTCCTAGAAGGAGGAAATCCTTTCACAACATACATGTACATCAAATCATCTCAGTACACACTTTCAATACCTTGTAATTTTCTCCATTATACCTTAATAAAGCTGGAAAACTATGAAAAAAAAAAGAATAAACCCTCCTTTCAAAGAACAGGCAATCCAGCAGACAGCGCTAGGAAATGCTGTGGAAGTTGTTATATTTAATAGAACTTCTGCACACAGAGCAAAGAATTCCAACTCTAGATCATTGCCTTGGTGTTTCATTGTCGGGGAGTTTCCTGAGATGGTTGTGAGTCCTTGTCTGGAGTTTCCCCTGTTACCCCCTTTAGCTGTTGCAAAGACATATGACACTTGGGTTGTGCCTGGGTCTCCTGCTGGGGGGCTGGTGCTTTCATCTGTCTTTGCAGAGTGTCATACAGTTAGGGTCAGAGAATGGACCTGAATTCTCCAACACTCCGTAGTTCTTCAAGGGATGGGGTAAGGTTCCCCGCCCTCTATCTGCTACTTTCTCTGTTCTCCGACAAGTAGATGGATTACTAACCTCATTGGCTCAGAGTTAGAGAATGTTTGATTGGTTACATTTACTTATTACATAAGTGAGACTTACTGGCTTCCTACTCCATAAAGCTGACTAGACAAGAAAGCCAACAGTTATCTACTCTGTCCTCTTTTTTGATTCACATGTGAGCAGTGCTTGCTTTAGATTCTTGTGGCCAAATGGTGGTATGATCCATTCCTAGGGGAAGAACAGATTTTACTTGGGTCTAGTTTAAGCCACCTACCTGCTCAGTTCAGTTTATTAAACATCTAGGTTTTGTGGTTTGGTGTAGTTAATAATTGAATGGCATTTTAACTTTGCTTTCTTTTGTACCACTTAGGTATCCCATCAGAGAAGACAGGAAGCCTTGACAACATTCAGGTGTCCCTGGGAACTCTGGACAAAATCACATCTTTCTGCCTTTGAAGCCACTCTCTATAGCTTTAAGTGCTCCCCTTCCAGTGGGGAGTAATACAAAGATACTTGGTTAGAGTTCTACATACACTGATCTAATTCTGTAATCCAAACAACTATACTGATGGCAGTCCATTTTTCATCTGTCAAATTGTTTCATGTTACATGTGACTAATTTGATCATGATTAGCAATTTATATGGGAGTCTTCTCCCTTGCCCACTGTGATAAACTAGCAATCATAACCCATTTGAATTGAATCTGGGTGTGAAGACCAGAGCATGTTGATAGAGTCATAAGAGAAATATTTACCTGAAGGCCTTTCAAGGCATTTGAAGAATGGGAATCAATGATTTCTCTTTTGGGCAAAACTGGTAAAAATTGGAGTAACCCTTTTATTATGTATAGCAAAAGCTCTTGAACAGAGCTACTGTGAGACATTATGGATAATTGTCAAGGGAAATGCTAAGCTTTCTTCATTAAAGACTTGTAGAAGTTATCTTGGTTAGACAGAGTTCTTGAAATAAACAGCATTACTTTGTTGGAATTCTGTGTTTCCTTCTGATACCATAATACTATGCCATATTAATATTTTTATGACCATACTTGGCATTACATTTACCATGAAAACTATAACTTACAAAAACTTGTTTTTCTCGAATATAAATAGTAATGGAAATCTGTAAGCTATATATTCCCTCTCTGGTACAGTTAATGATGGCTCCATTACTTGAAGTGCTCAATAAACCAACTGTTTCATTATGCTGATGACTTGATCAACAAAACTGCTAACTTCACCAAATGTAAGGTTTATACATAAATGGAGGAGAGGCTGTGGATTCTGGTTGTTTTAGCTTCTTCACATCAATTAAGAAAAAATCTTCACAGCTCCATGCATTTCTGGAGGGTGTGTGTGTGTGTGGGACCAGGGTACAGGAGAGTGATGGTCACTGCATTCCATAAGCCATTTATTTATACTGTATTGAAAATAAGAGGTCAATTTTTACGTAAAACATATCAGTTTTACCTTTGTTTTCTTGGGAAAGAGCATATCTGCCTTAGTTTTGCCTTGTAACTTTTACTTCTTTTCAGACAGTTCATCTCACTTTACAGTTGTGTGGCAGCTTTGAAAATTTGCAGGTGGTTGTTAAAATTTTTACATTTCATTTCAGTTCTAAACCTCAAATAATACATAATTTCTTGGGTTATTATTCTGCAACTTAGCATTTTCTAAGGATTTGCTGCTTTACAACTGTATGGGTACTTAATATCAAGATAAAAAGTTTTCAGTAAGTTACATAAGAATATGAATAGTATTAATATAACCTTGTGCCTTCTGAACTTATGTGGACTTTATGAAGTCCTTTTTTGTTCATAAATACAATAATATAGTACCTATCGAAGATTCACTTGACTTTTTTCCATATTCTCTTTAGCAAAAATTGAAACATTGTTCATGAAGCATATAAAACTTTTTCATGCTTAATATGATATAAAGTTTTTTTAAACTTCAAATATTATATTACAACAATCAGTGACTAATAAACAAATATAAATAATTCATGTGGATGCATGTACATGCACACATATGATAAATTTATAAAATGATATAAAACATATGGAAATTCTTTGTGCCAATCTGATGAGTAGGCATACAGAAGAAAAAAATGATTTAAGATAACAGTATCTTTCCTAACACAATGAAAATTCAAAAATTTACCTGAATCCAGATGAAGTATTTAGCATGTTAGAAAGAAAAAGCAGTCGTTAGTTTTCTTACATTTGTATTCTATCCAGTTCAAGACTGGAAGCAAAAATTACAAACTAAGAGGAATTGCTATGTTGGGTCCTGGAGTCGAGCCCCGAATTATAGGCTCTCCATATCCTGAGCATCGTCCCCTATCTACCAACTAAATGACTTTCAGAAGCCAAATCGTTCTTCAGTAGGAAATTAGGCATTTAGGAAGTTGTGCACATTGTTTAAAATCCCTGAAAGAATCCCAGGCCCAGTGCAGGGAGGCAGAAATTCGAGGCGAAGCCCTGCCAATCACCCTCTGCTCTGCTCAGCTCGTGCTCTCGCCCTCCCCAGACATCCGGGAGGGACCCACAGAACATGGCCAAGCTGTGAGGACGCCGTGTCTCATGGAGAGTGTGCGCCCAACAACGTGGCCTCCCCAGTTTTCAGTCCTGCAGCTCTGGGAGAATCTTCTTCCTCTTAGGATGGATGGAGCCTGGACACTGTGCTTTGTGTCAGATGAGGCATAGGAATGAGACCATCTTCCCATGAGCCTTTCCAAACGCTGATCATAAACCAGTTCCACAGCCTGGGTGTCCACAATAACATACTTCTTCGAAAGAGGAAATATGCTTTCTGTGCTGCAAAATTTTCATCAACGTACCCTTTTAGATGACTGCAGGATGCCATGTATTTGGGTTAGAATAAGAAATGTTCATTTAACCCCCTGTCTCCGGATGTTGATATATTGGTTGTCACGTCGACTTCCCTAAAAGTGACATTTTTATAAGGAAGATAGGTTTGGGGTAGCCTCTTCCTTTTTCCACATTACTTTTCTCTACACATTAAAGTTTCATGGCTGTAAGGAGAGCTCCACAAAGACTCTGACTGTGTGTCACATGATAGCATATTTTAGCATTCAGATATGCTTGACACTGACTGAAAAATCACAGCTAACTTCCTTATGGCCTCTGTCTTTCCTCTTTCTGTCTTCCACTCTCCCCCAACCTGGGACCTGCCCAGAGTAAATTAACATTAAGGATTTTATTTGGTTCCAAGAATGCCTTTCTTCCCTTCTCTCTCTCTCTCTCTCTCTCTCTCTCTCTCTCCCTTCTGTTTCTTTGCTTGAATGTTCACAGGAGTGGGAAACAAATGCTCTAATCTGTAGACAGAATTCAAATGATCCAATGTGCTTGGGAAATAAGCTGGACTTCTACGGGTTAAACAAAGTTCAGTTTGAGCATTTAAAAGTGTGTGAAAATGGGGAGTACTAATTAATTCTCTTCAGATGTCTGTGCAGGAAGGGAAAACCAATACAAGCCTATTTGCTGGCTTTTGTTTGTTTTTTTCCTCGCACACCACAGTGGTGTTTTCAACAGGTCTTTTGCACCAATCAGTAAAAGGCCACTACGGTGACATAAGCCTTTTGTTTGCGTCATCTGATTCTGCCCCATTTGCCTTCCTTAGACCCTGCCAACATGAAGATCAAAACACAGCCAAGGCAGGCTCAAAACATGCCAGCAAGTTCCTGTAACAGAAGGAGGCATTGAGGTGCTCTCTCTGATCCTCTGACCTCTGATTTCTCTGGATCCACTCTCGCTAATCTTCTTGAGATAAAAAGGCAGTTCTTACTAGGTTCCTACCCTTGGTGCCCACAGAGCTAAGAGTTGAGGGAATGGTGTTTCGTCTGCCTCCTGAGTACTAAGGTCTTGGAGTAAGGTCACGGATTACCAGGAGCCTGACTTCCACACCTCGTTTTACCCTTCTCAACAAAATGTGCTCTGGGGCTTAACTTCTCGGCCCTTCTGGCAGCCAGCTCTTGCACACTGGTGAGCAAGGCTCATGAAGGGGTGAGTGGATCATAGGGTGGTCTTGTAATATGTATTCTATAGGCTTCAGATCACTAAAGGGGGCTATGCAAACATATCAATTTGAGTATCTGCCCCTGGGGCTATATTTATGTTCTGGTAAGAGCAGGGATCCAAAAACTGGGGCTGTTAACAAACACACCTGACTGAACCAAATAAAAAAAAAAATTTACCTTGTTTCCATGTATGTCATTAAAAGAGGAAAGCAAGCATTTAAGCAACTAAAAAAGAAACTACGTAAGACAGAAGAAATGACATTTATAAAGACAACCTGCCATTAAGGTTATTTTTACAGAACATGTATCTTCTTATAGTTTTGTTGTGAAACTGTTCAGATGGTGTCAAAGCTGTGTATTTTAAAATAACAATAAAATAAAAATAACAAGGCAGTAATAATAAAATAATAAAATATTTCTTAATGGCCACTTAAGAAAAAGTCTAATAATAATTTGATACTTCAAAAAGATCCCAAGACTTTACTATGTCCCCCACATTTTACATGTGTTATTTTATGTAATTATGATGTAATCTTACTGAGGAATTCTTGTCGCTTTCCATTTCATACAAAAGAAAGCTGTGGTTCAGAGAGGATTTAGCATCTGGTCCTCGTCACAGGGCTTGTAAATAGTAGACCCAGGACTGAGTTCTTTTCATTATCACTGAAGCTTTTTTGCATGTTTGAAATTTATTAATACATTAAATTGTTCTTTTTTTCCTCCTTGGTGCAACATTGCCAGAGTGACTGCAAAGGAACAGATCGACTCGCAATGGTTTCTTCTAAGACTTCCTTCTTGGACTTGACCACTGACATAATATGTGCATGTCTCTGAGCTAATGAGCCCCAACAGCTCACGAAATGGAAAGGATTATAAAGCACTGCATTGGGAAAGGAACAAAAAATCTGAAGAGCATCTATTAGGGGCAGTGCACAAGTCAAGAGGGAGCCAGCGCTTTTCTGACTCGGGCAGGGCCTGCACCTCGCATGCCCACAGAGCTTCGTTAGCACGCTGAACCTGCTTGAGTCTTGCCGCTCAGTGGGAAGCAAATTGCAAGAGAGAGATATAAACTGTGAGAAATGTGACCCTTTATAGCAAGATGGTAAAGGTAAAAGGAGAGGAGTAGCCTAGGCAACTCACGCTTTTCAAAGGAATGCAAACTTTAAAGAAGAAGGAAGATGCAGATACATAATAGCTTCTTAAAATTCAGGAGTGCAAACTGGTCAAATCACTCAGCTGTACACCTGAAACGAGGGTAACATTGTATGCTGACTATACTTAAGTAAAAAAAAAAAAAAAAAAAAAGGAAAAAAATACAACACAAACTTTAAACCCTTTGATGCTTCTTTAATTCACATTTATCCAGTGACTCTAGTAAAAATATGATTGCCATGTTGAATCGGTAATGGAGTTAGAATTAAAACATGTGACTAATGTCTTCTGCATTCACCTTGGTTCATTAAACCTCAGTGACTCTTTGGACTGAACCATGTTATCCCTTCTGCTGCAAATTCTTGAACTGCAAAGGTTCTTTTTCCTTTCATTCTTTTTTTGTTGGGGTTGGGGTGGGGGCAGATACTACATAGCCATAGTAGAAATAGTAAGAGACAAAATGAAAGAAAATAAAAAAGTGCAAATTCAAATGTATTATTATCTTTAAGGGAAATTCCAAAGACAGAAATTTCTCTTCATTGTATTCAGATTTGTGCATAATTTCTTACTAAAACATATTAAAAGACACGTGCTATTTTTTAATGTTTCTTAATTTATTATGAGAGAAAGAGAGAGAGTGTGCAATGAGCATGCGAACAAGAGAGGGAAGGAGAGAAAGAATCCCAAGCAGGCTCGGCACCGTCAGTGCAAAGCCTGACACAGGGGCTCAACCTCATGAACTGCGAGGTCATGACCAAAGCTGAAATTAAGAGGCAGATGTTTAACTGACTGAGCCACCCAGGCACCCTGAGACATGTACTATTTTTAAGAAAATAAGTACAGAAACTATGAAGTGAGGGTTTAAAGAATGTGGAAAGATGAATCCCCTAAGAAAACCACACTTACCTGAGATGTAAAGTGTTACACTGCAAATAGCAAGACTCTTATCCTCCAAGTTGCAAATCTATTAGCTCTGCCCCTATCTAAGGGATTTGAGGAAAATCACTAAACCTCTTGGAACCTTATTTTTTTTTTATGTTTTTTATTTATTTCTAGGAGAGAGAGAGAGAGAGAGACAGCGTGAGCAGGGGAGGGTCAGAGAGAGAGGGAGTCACAGAGTGAAACAGGCTCCAGGCTCTGAGCTGGCAGTCAGCACAGAGCCCGAAGCGGGGCTCGAACCCACGAACCGCGAGATCATGACCTAAGCGAAAGTCGGACGCTCAACCGACTAAGCCACCCAGCCGCCCCGGAACCTTATTTTTAATATACATTAAATGGGAGGAAATAATTCATGTGAGTGTCGATTATGAGGCACATTACTGATAGGGGCTTCTATTATTATCGTTTATCGGTAGATACCTGAACTCCCATCTTACAATGACCAGAATATCTAAAGAAAAGGAATCACTGACATCCAGGTTATTAGCATTTTTAAACAACTAGTTACAGCATTCTTTCCCTTTAACAATGGATTCGTTGCCCCTTCCCTGTAGCTCGGTGACAGGAGTTGGGAGTTACTTTTGGCACCTTCATGGAGATCTTTCCTAAAAATCACTGGATGGAAAGTATTCTAAGGAAACACTCATTTCTTACCCCATGAGCTTTCTCCAGAAACGCAGCAAATGCCTACAGCTCTCTCACATTCATGCACATTCTCCCAGCTCACACCTACCTGACCTGCGGTCCCCAGAGAAGGTTTTGCTTCCTGGACCATTTGAAATTCCCTGCCACATTATTCATTTCACTACCTGGCACAATATAAGGTTTTGATATAGCTCTTTTTCACAATCCAGACTCTAGATAGTAAAGATTTCCCAGGGGCCACTCTGCTTACCTACTACTGCTGTGTGTGTGTATTTCGAATGACAAAATCATTTCACTGCAAATATGAGACAATCTGCGTTTGTGTGTGTGTGTGTGTGTGTGTGTGTGTGTGTGTGTGTGTGTGTGTGTGTGTGTGTGTGTAGAGAGAGAGAGAGAGAGACAGAGACAAGAAATGCAAGAAGTGAATGGTCACATTTTTAAAAAAGCAACTAAAATGAGAAAACAATATGAAAACCTTGGTTAGAATTATAAAAGATCTACAGACGAAACTCTAATTTAAAGAGCCGCCCAGGGGAGCCTGCATGGCTTAGTCGGTTAAGCATCCGACTTCGGCTCAGGTCATGATCTCACGGTTCATGGGTTCGAGCCCATGTCGGGCTGTGTGCTGACTGCCAGCTCAGAGCCTGGATCCTGTTTCAGATTCTGTGTCTACCTCTCTCTCTGACCCTCCCCTGCCTACGCTGTCTCTCTCTCTCTCAGAAATAAATAAAACTTAAAAAAAATGTTTAAAAAAAGCCACCCAGCCCCATTCTTAGAGACCTGGTAATGCACGTGTTTTATGTCGTCTCTGAATGTGCCCCTCTTCCTGTCTGATTGAGCCTGACCAGCAGCTTCTGACTCAGGCCTACACTGGTTACACATGGTTAGAGGAATGTTAATTACCACCTGTAATCTGCACTGTCTCCT